>CM059186.1:184035578-184338516 GCA_030323885.1 Branchipolynoe longqiensis
ACACACCAAGTGTATAGCGAGAGAAATGGCTCATGAAAGCTCCCCATTTATGTAAAACCTCTCAACTGACCACCTCCACAGATCGACCACTCCCCTATATCGATCGCTTTATTTGGATCCCAAGCCATCGCCCATACAATACCATTGTAAGGTAAACAAAATAATTGTATATCCCTAAACTGACCACCTCTCTAAATGGACCGATTTTTAATGTTTACCGTACAATGGTATTGTATGGGCGATCGCTTGGGACCTTAATAAAGTGATCCATATAGGAGAGTGATCGATCTGTGGAGTGGTTGGTTAGAGAGGTTTTACTGTGTGTATGTATATATAGTGTGTATAGCGAACCTAGCGGCAGCCTCAGTCTACAAAGCTGCTCATATAAATATAGTGTGTATAGTGAACCTAGCGGCTGCCTCAGTGTACAAAACTGCTCGTATATATATATAGTGTATATAGCGAACCTAACGGCAGCCTCAGTGTACAAAACTGCTCATATAAATATAGTGTGTATAGGGAACCTAGCGGCTGCCTCAGTGTACAAAACTGCTCGTATATATATATAGTGTATATAGCGAACCTAACGGCAGCCTCAGTGTACAAAACTGCTCGCATATATATAGTGTGTAGAGCGAACCTAGCGGCTGCCTCAGTGCACAAAACTGCCGCTATATATATATAGTGTATATAGCCACCCTAACGGCAGCCTCAGTGTACAAAACTGCTTGCATATATATATATATAGTGTATATAGCGAACCTAGCGGCAGCCTCAGTGTACAAGCTGCTTGTATATTTGTATAGTGTGTATAGCGAACCTAGCGGCAGCCTCAGTGTACAACACTTCTCGTATATATATATAGTGTGTATAGCGATCCTAGAGGCTGCCTCAGTGAACAAAACTGCTGGTATATATATAGTGTGTATAGCGAACCTAGCCGCAGCCTCAGTGTACAAACTGCTTGTTACACCCAGGAGCTGACCGGCGAGCTGCCGCCCGAGTTCCCGCTGATGGCCGGCGACCTGGTGCCTCAAGTGCGGCGGCGAGTCGGCACCGCCTTCACGCTGTCGCCCAAAATCGTCAACCGCGACCAGGCCTCTCAGGTGGGTCTGAGCACGGTACGTAGAACACTGCTAACCTACTCCAACACCGGCCCCTCGGAGCAGCTCGCCGTGAGCTGCTCACGTACAGGGGGTTCACAATGGATACACCGATACACCACTGGCGCACCGCCCCAGGCATTAGCGAACCACGTGACCTCTAGTAGTAACAGCAGTAGTAACCATAGTAATCGTAACACCAATGCAGGGTCCGTACGGGGCCTGGAAATTTAACCTGTTTTGAATTCCCTTAAACTCTCCACACTGATCTAAATTAGTCTGAAATTGCCATTCTGAATGGTGATTTCAAACTAAATCCAAATGTAAATAGTCTTGAATTCCTATCAAAAACAGTCTTGAAAAGCCTTGAAATAGCCTTGAAATAGCCTTGAATTCCATATCTTCACATGCGTACAGACCCTGCTAATGGCTCACCCCTCTAGAAGTGTTCCTCTTTTTTTTGTTGCCTTACTAGCATGCTAGAGGTTTCTGTGTTTTTTGGATTAGCTTTACTTTGTTACTCATATCATTATAGCTTAAAACACCGTGTTGCTAGTTAATTTAATTACATGTCGTTACTGCACTTAGCCCGTTCATTGCACTTGGTTTAATAAGCATGGTGTTGTGTAAAAACACAAACAAAAAACACCTTTTGGTGGTGGGATGCCTTGTCCTTTTGCTGCACTACACTGCCTCGCCTCGTCGCCCTTGTGTGGGCGTTGTGCAGTGTGCACTCGATTCATCAGAGTGCCCTCGTTTCCATGTCTTTTGTGATGGTTATATTAATGCTGTGATGACTCCTACACGCAGACAGGTATCTCTTAGTAATCGCTTTCATTATTTCTCCGAATCTGTTCTCACAAGATTGGTGTAAGCATGTAACAACCCTCACTCACTCCTCACCTGCATCTCACCAACATCTCACCCGAAGGTTCCCGGCGATCTATGTTCCATACGCACTTACTGTAACAGTGGAGGCTGGAACCAGTGGACTGCCAGAGTGACGTCACCAACAATGCGCTTTAGTAAACTTTAATTAAACCTCTTTTTGTACTACCTTCTATTGGAATCTATTTGGAATCTACATCCATATGAAATATGAAATAAATTAATACTATATTCAGGGTCCGTACGGGGCCTGGAAAGTCTTGAAAAGTATTAAACTACATTTGTCCCATTCCAAGGCCTTGAAAAGCCTTGAATTTAACCTATTTTGTGTAATGGGTCTTGAAAAGCCTTGAACTCCATTAAACTGTCTCCACTGATTAAATTAGTTCGAAATCACCATTCGCCATTGTTGGTTTTTTCCCAGAAATCCAAATGAAAAATTTTGAATTCCTATCAAAAACAGCGTTAAAAAGCCTTGAATTAGCCTTCAATTCCATATATTCACATGTGTACGGACCCTGTAAATTTATAAGAGGTTTATCAAAGAAACAAACAACCAATGTCAGAATTGGCCATGTCCTTGCATTGGATGATGGATAATGATTCGTTGTAGTCGATAAATCCCAGAAATCCACACAAGCGCTGTGATCAATTAATACCGACATAAACTACCACATCTGGCAGCCTGAGCCACGATGGCCTGAGCCCACCACACACTGCTAACTGGACCGTCGTCAGCGACTTGGAGTCTTCAGCGATTTTGAATCGAATGAAACGCACGATTTCTGACTTCATTTGAGTTTTAGATAGTCGTATCTAGTCGTATCTTCCAGAAGACTCCCAGTCGTTTCCCCACATTGCCGACTCATTAAGACGACCCCCCACCACCCCGTGTCGTCTGTGTGCGAAGGCTTAAGACGATCCGGTTTTCTAGTGTGCGGTGGGCATTTTCAATGAAAATCTGTATGTTGTCGGCATACTGCGCGTGGCAACTTGGTTGGCGTCACTGGCTCTCCCGAACTGATGAATCTGCGAGTAACTGAAATGATCACGCCCCCTGGTGTCGACCGCCGACTCTAATGCTGTACGCTGACGCCCCCTGGTGGCTGTTTCAGGAGGAGGAGCTGCTCGCCAAGCTGGAGTTGGAGTTTGAGATCCAGGATAAGATCACGAAGGCGGCGCGCCGCCTGGCGGATGAGGTGAACGCCTCAAAGGGCGTGCGCAAACAGCGCCGCCAGACGTACCGCAAGGCCTACCAGAAGGTACGCCCCGCCCGCCACCCGCGCGTGTCTGAGGGCTAGAGGGCGGGGGTGGGGGGAGGGGGAGGGGGGAGGTCATAGAGCGTCGCAGGCATACAGCAACACCAATCCGCCAAACTTGCATATTTCTCACCTCTCCCTCTCCCTCTCCCTCTCCCTCTCCCTCTCCCTCTCCCTCTCTCCCTCTCTCCCTCTCTCCCTCTCCCTCCGTCTCTCCCTCTTTCCCTATTTCCCCTCTTTCCTTCTCCCTCTTTCCTTCTCCCTCTTTCACCCTCTCTATCCATCTCCCTCTCCCTATCAACCTCTCCATGTACCTCTACCTCTACATGTCTCTCTCTCCCTGTCTCCCTCTCCCTCTTTCTTTCCCTCTTTCTTTCCCTCTTTCTCTTCATCTCCTTCCTTTCCTTCTTTTTCTCCTTCTATTCTTCTATCATCTCTCCCTCCCCCTCCCTTCCTTCCTCTCCCTGTATCCTCTCTTTTCTCTCCGCCATTTTCTCTCCTCCCTCTCGCATCCTCTCCTCCCCTCTCCTCCATTCTCCTTCCCTTCTCCTTCCCCTCTCCTGCCCCTCCTTCCCCTCTCCTTCCCTCTCTTCGCCCCCCTCTTCCCCCTCTTTCCTTCTCCTCTGTTCCCCCTCCTCCCCCCCCCCCTCCTTCCCTCTCTCATCCACCTCGTTCCTTCTCTCCTCGTTCCCTCTCTCGGTCAACATTCCCGTGTTAGAAGCATATTGAGAATGCACCTGTGAAACAGAGACAGGTAATCAATTCAAATTCATTCACTCGAATCACAGAACTGACAGCGGTGAAGTCTTTCTAGTGGTCTGGGTAGCTGAACAGCTTGACTACATTCAGTGCACATTCTATTTACAATGTGATGTCTATAGCATAATTCTTCAGGCTCCTTGTGCATTTTCTTTACCAGAGTTGAAATATATTTCAACATCTGCTAGTTAAAGCGCATGCAAGAAATCCTGAATGCACCAAGAATTTGTTTACTCTCGTTAAGACACTCCATTCTCCCTTACTTGTTATATGTAATTAGATAAGTAAGGTATTTCTTTCAATGAGGCAACCAGCAGGGTAAGTTAACCAAATAACATTAACGTTAATAATAATTCAATAATAATCAAATAACATTAACAATAATTCAGTTATAATAACAATAATAACACTAATGAACTTGTTAGTTTCAAGGTGAGACATTTAGTAATATATTTAGGTTTAATAATTGCTTGAATTATGTATGCATACATACATACATACATACATACATACATACATACATACATACATACACATACATACATACATACATACATACATACATACATACATACATACATACATACATACATATAAATATGTTTGATGAAATATAATAAAGCACATAAGTAATACGAACATGCTGCTTGAATTATACCTACTCTCCAAGTGACACTTCTGGCCAGTTTTCAGGAGTGACATACATACATCTATACATACATAAATACATACATACATACATACATACATACATACATACATACATACATACATACATACATACATACATACATAATACACTCACATACATACATGCATATATATAAATATGTTTGATGAAATATAATAAAGCACATAAGTAATACGAACATGCTGCTTGAATTATATTATTTATTTTATTTTTATTATTTATTTTATTTGCGTCATGAAATATGTATATTTGTATTATTTCTTGCAGTTCAAAGATCTGGAGCGGCAGTTGAACGAGGCTCGGCGGAACTGCGGCCGACTTCCGGTGAAGGTGCCGTCAGCGGAAGGTACGGTAGTCTCCCACAAGCCCCCTCTAGCGGGGGCCGCCCGACAGAAAAGGACACAAAGTCTCACTGTGCCACCTCCAATATTTGGTAAACGTTTTGATGATTTCTCCCTCCCGCCCGCTCCTCCATACTCCACTCCCGTCTATAAGGCAGCAGGCTTTGTCTTGAATTTGGAGCACTCATCGACGCCCATGCACGACCAAGCACATGCACATACACACACATATATATATAAAGAGGGAGCTGTCTTCAACATATGGATTCGAAGCCACTGGTCTGAACCAGTCAAGACAAACCAATGACTTAGCAATTGATACTTGTCATTTCCTAGCCAGGGGCTCTGCATTATTAGGATAGGGCAAGGACTGGTTGGCTCAGTGCCAGGATAATGTGACTGAGTAGGAATATCAGGTTGTGGTGCTGGTGGCCTAGTTTCCCAGTGGGGCAGCACTATAAAGTTGCCATGGGTGCACACTGTCACAAGTCGGTACCTGTCCTTATATGACCCTAGATGTTGCTAGGGCATAAAACAACAAACAAACACACACTAAAACACAAACACACGCTACTTGCACCGCCGTCTATTCCCCTTCCTCAGCCTACTGCCAACTGATGTGTGTCGCGCGCGCACACCGCACACACACACACTCACATTCACACACACACACACTCACACACACACACTTACTCACACACACACACACACTACTTGCACTGCCGTCTATTCCCCTTCCTCAGCCTACTGCCAACTGATGTCTCGCGCGTGCATGCACGCACACACACTCACATTCACACACACTCACACACACACTCACATACACACACACTACTTGCACTGCCGTCTATTCCCCTTCCTCAGCCTACTGCCAACTGATGTGTCGCGCGCACGCACACACACACACAAACACACACAAACATGCGCACACATACACACACACACGCGCACACATACACACACACACTCACATTCACACACACACACGCGCGCGCACACCCACCACGACCCTTCACACACCTACCGTACAGTCCTTTCTGTTAAGCGCCATGTGCCGCGTTGTCAAACATCGGAACTACATTATCAGAGCGTCTCACGAGGGTCACCCCCTCCCCCCGCCCCCTCCCCCTCCGCATATAAATGTGATAGTTACTCGCCTCCTAGAGAAGTTCAGTATTCTTCCCTCCACCCACCCACCCCTCCCCACATGTACACATCTGGCAAAATTGTATGTTTTAGATGAATATTTATGCGGTTTTCTTGTCTGAACACTTAATGGGTGTAATGGCACACTCTTCCCGTGGCTATGGGTTCGAATCTCAGCCAAGTCAAATCATTTACTAAAAAAATTGATACTTGTCGTTACCCAGGGTGGCTGAGCAGTGAAACGAGGAAGCCCAATTATCCACAATTGAAATTCACCCTGCTTAATCAATGAATATGAAGCAATTCTTTTTCATGTGCGGTATTTGTAAAAGTGGAATACATTTCCTATGATATAGGCAATTTGTCATGATGCCCATACTGCATGCATATTTTGTGTGTCTGGACATTAGTTGATTAAGCAAGGGAATTTTCAATCGCAGTCAATTTGTCTACCTCATTCCACTGCTCCTTGCCCTATCCTATTCATGCCAAGCGTCAGGCTATGTAGTGACAAGTATAAATTTGTACGTCATTAGTTTGACTCACCCATTGTTCAAATCCCACGACCTACCAACTCAGGAGGCTAACGCTCAACTCATTTGGCCATCCCATCTGGATACAATGTCCCGATTTGTGGGTGAGACTATGACATACGCTCAGCTGCTCATCCATCAACCGCCTTAAGGGTCTTGGTTGTGAGTGGGGTAAGGGGGTGGGTGGGGTGGGTGGGGTGGGTGGAGTGGGTTCTATAACCACATCGAGTAGTCCATGGCCATACTCGAGTTTTGTATTAATAACAACTAGCATGTTCAATAACGGCATTAAAATACGATGCATTGAAAATTCATTGTAGAGAAGTCTCTCCATGCTAAGAAAAAAAAATGTTTAAGAATAAAATTGTAAAAAAGGCAATGTGTACAACTTAATTTCTTTTAAATATTAAAAACAAAATCCTACTCTGATTAATATTGTTTAATTAAAAAACCTAATCAATGTGTAGAAAAGACAAACATTTAAGCCTTCCTCTAGAAAAATATCAGTTACGGGGATAGATAGACCTTTCTCACCTGGTAGTGTAGTTCCGTGTTTGCCGCTGGTGGCGCCACCTTACAAAGAAGACTAAATGCCAGACCAGCGTCACCGGCTCTTGCTTCCGTCCTGCCCATTCTTTCCGCCCTCCCCTGACTGCATCCTTGGGGGAGGTGGTTGGTGAGGGCACTGACCTGGATGCCAACACCCACTCCTACTTCCTCATCAGCCGATACTGTGCTGGGACTGGCATGGTGTTCTTGGGAGGCATCTTGCATCGACCGACTCTGTGCGAGGAAAGCCAGGGGAGCTGTCCGCCATTTTGAACCAGCGTCCCTCTCTGGTGAACACTTGTGGCAGCTACCCTTTTCCTACAATGGTGATTTCCAGGGCATGTCCTAAGAATGAGTTTTAAAAATCCCAAATATAAATCAGGGATGAAAGATCTCCGCGATTTCGCGGATTTCCGGGATTTTTCCTGTAGCTATAAGTGTATACTAATACGGTGGTCAAACGACGCAGCACTATAAGTGTATGCTAATATGTTGTTTTACACTGCAGCACCATCAGCGTATACTAATATGTGGTGCAGACACCGCAGCACGATCAGGGTATACTACTAATACGTGCTTCAAACGTATCTGTATGAAACCCAACTTCCGGGAATTTTCCGCGATTCCCTGACAATGCTAAGCCTATGGGAGAATATCAGCATTTCCGCTTTTTTTCCCAGAGACCACTTTCATCCCTGATAAATATATATTTTAGTTTTATTTAACTTTGTTATCACTTCTTCTGTGCTTTCAGGCACTAATGGGTAGTTAACATCGTAATGCTCTATTTTTATTATATTTTCAGGGTTCTGTTGAATTCCATCAAATCATAATTACTGGCCATTGACAATATTTTTGCACCCACAGTGGCGCTGTGGCCTTCTTTAAAAATGTGTCAAATCAAAATAACGCTGGCTAGTTGGTTATAGCTAAATTATCTACAAAGTAGTTCTTTACCGCATTAAAACACCACTAAATGGTGGGTTATATCGGAAATATCCAAAAAGACATCGCTTAAGGCATCACAATCATACGGAATAATGGGTTATATTTGAAATATGGACAATAAAATGAATATTTAAGGTACACTGAATAGTGGCTAATATATGAAAGTTCGAATGTTTAAAGCTGAAAATATTGGTCAAAATTGAATAATATCTAATTTCTCCAGAGGAAAATTTCTTAGCGCATCAGAAAGCACCCAATATTGGGTAGTTTCTGAAATATAAAAAAAAAAGTTGGGTAGTTTCTGAAATATAAAAAAAAAAGTTATTTACGGCAACAGCAATAAAAACTAAATAGTGGGTGAGATCTAAAATTTCCTACAGAAGATTGCTCGATATGCAATGTGTGGAAAAGTTAAAAAAAAAAATTTTTTAATTAAAGTTTTATATGTTCTTAGTGTGTGGGAAGGGGGAGGGGAGAAAGGCATTATGAAGTAATACCCTCTGTAAGTTATATACTAATCATTTCGGCGGAGCATTCAAAGTGTGCTGTAGTTTTGTGGAATGAGCTATTAAAAGGTATGATTAAAAACTGCGTCCGTTGTGATAACAATTAGCCACTATTGCAATAATGTATCAGCAGCATAAGTTAGGGAATAAAGCATTAAATTTGCCTTTAGAAAACCTCTACCAGTTTAACTCTCTTCTCCCCCCCCCCCCCCCCCCCCCGATCCCCCCGACCCCGACCCCCATGTCTGATGTGGTTGCATTGGTGTCTCTTTGCCTGCTTCCCGGTGCTCAGATCTCCTTGAGGAGGGTCCATCAAACATGGACAGTGGTATGTACTCCCGCCTTCAAAGTTCAATCTGCCCCTTCTGCATTTGACCTAGTGCATTTGTGACAATGGAAATGTATCCTCTCCCTCCCTCCATTGTGTTGTTATTATCGTTATTTTTTGTTGTTGCTTCATTGCTTTGTGATGTGATTATTATATATCAGAAATGAAAGATCTGTCCTTTTCGCAATTTTAAAAATTGTTCAAATTTCATCTTTTAGAATTAAATTGTCTTTTTTTAAAACAATTTTCTGCAAAAAAGCGTAATCTTTAATACTGCCAGAGAATTGCAGAAAATTTACCGCCAGCCATATTTCTGCTCTTTTCACCTCTTTCCTTTACTTTCCTTTCCTTTCCCCTTTCCTTTTCCTTTTCCTTTCCTTTCCTTTCCCTTCCATTCCCTTCCTTTCCCTTCCTTTCCTTTCACCCCTGTGACCATTCTGAAATATTAAAAGATAATAATTAATTAAACAAATTCTTTAGAGATTCTCTCGGTTGCTAAATATATTTCAAAGCATTGCAAAATAGAAACAATATCTAAATGTGTATTTGTTTTCATTTGTTTCCCCCTTTTTATGTGTATTTTCGACCTTTCAGTTGTGTGGTTCTAGTAAACACATGCTTGTCTCTCTTTTGGGAGTTCATTAACCTATTTATCCTCATTGCTCTTTGTAACCAGGGTTGTTGCCAGGTTGCCTGCACTGTGGGTTCGGTTCAGAGGTTCCCTGTAGTATTGGCCACCCTCAAATCCTCATATTGACAAAAAAACAAAGTAGTTTTTCCAGTCATGAGATGGGAACATAGCCATTGCGATTAGCACGTAGTGGAACCAGCTGGCTCATTGGTTAGAACGTCTGTTTTTTTATGCGGAAGCTCATGGAAACAATGCCTGACTGAGTCAATCCGAAGACTTATCAAAATCAAACTGATACTAGGCATTTCTTTACACGGTGATCAGCACGACTAGGATAAGGCAAGGAAATGTTAGCTAAGTCTCACGATAATGGGACTGAGTGGGCTATGGTCAGAAAAATGATGACTTGCCCGTTTGGGCAGGTCACCGAGAACTTCACCTGCCCTGACTGAGTAGACTAGGTGCCCCGGGCAACCGGACAGTCCTTATTGTCCTACCCTGAGTCCTTTGTGTGAATTGTTGCAGTGTGATCTATAACCCACCTGCCTACATTGATCCATGCCTACCTCCATACCTACCTACCTACCTACTTGACTAGATCCATACCCATTTACACATAAGTGTTGGTCCTAAGCTGACTTATTGTTCCCCCTCCGAAACTGACATTGTCCTCTAATCGCTGTTCTTGTTGTCCTTTGCTTGGGTAGATCCTGATAGGAAATTCAGGAGCTCCGTTTCTTTTCTCTTATCATCTGCATTCTTTAAGCAATGTTTGAGTATGGAACAGGCAAATAAGAATTCTCATTGCATACTTTACTCTATATATCAATTTTGTGTAAATAATCCTGAAGTGAAAAATGGATGGAAGACCAGTACTTCGGCACTGACAAGACTTATACAGCAGAGTAAACATATTTACCCAAACAAATATATGTAAAAAATATTGAAGATCATAAAGGAAGGTGCGAAGAAGTTTGTATTTTAGTTTAAAAGTATTTTAAAATATTACCCATAATATATATATATATTTTTATAATTGATGAACTCAAGTATTTGATCATGATTATATAAAAGGAAATATCAAAAGAAGTCTGTATGGTATAATTTGGTGTATTATTAAACATGGAGTTTCATGTATGTCGGCTATTGTGTGTTTAATTGTATTGTTGGTTTGAGCGGCATGGGGAGCAGCATTTGCACTGAGGCAGGTCAAATCCGGCTCAATCCACTTCCGGTCCTATTCCTAACTCACACACTCGTCACATTTGGTATATTTTATCATATATATAATTTATTATATTATATATAATTTATCATAATTTATCATATATAACGTATTATATATAATTTATCATATAATTTATCATATATAATTTATATATAATTTATTATATATATACATATAATTAATTATATATAATTTAATATATATAATTTATTATTTTAGTTTCTTTTAATAGAAGGAACATGTAGTTATGGATGAATATGTTGCCTTTGCTTGCTCCCTCCAGAGGCTGAGTTCGTCTCTCCTGTTAATTCGCCGGCCGTTCAGCGCAGCATTCTCGGCAGGCACCAGCACCCTCAGGTGAAGATTATCACGTCACCCAAAGTAATTATTACTGCTTTGCTTTGGGCTCCTGGGGGCCTCCACCACCCACAGCTACCACCATTCTCCCACAAATCCACTCTCAAGTCTCCACCAAAAAGCACTATCCATGCAGTTCAGAGTGAATGGCGTGTGAGAGGGAGGACTGTTCTTATAAATGTCAAGTTGACATTTTATTTTATTGTAGAGCGAAAATATTGCACCCCTCCCAACTTTGATATGTGGGGGTGGTTTTAATCAAAGTTTATTTTTGGAGCCAAATTTCTGCACCCTAAAAACATATATTACATTGGATGGTTTTTTTTAATGCTTTGTACTAAAGAATCAGAACTTTTCCTTTTCTACAATTTTCATGTAGATTGCCATTTTTTAATTGGGATTTAAATAATTAAGAAAATTCGCCCACGAACCACAAGTATTTAAAACTTCTATCGATATTTCAAATATGTTTATTTATTAAGCAATATGAACATTCTGTCTTAAAATTTGCATGAATAAAACAGTTTTATACTTAACATTTTTTTACATTCTTTTATATGGGAGTGCTTGCTGTAGGTAGAGTTAAACCCCAATGCTTACTTTTAAGTTACCACTTCAGTTTGCACACCTGCTAGATTATCTCTGCATGTGTCTGGTGATGGTGTAGCTATTATATGGAAGTACTATTATGTTAATTCCGCTTTGTATTCATCCATTTTGTTTAAATCCCATTAAGTTGCAGAAACCCTTTATATTAGTATTTGATCTTCGCATAAGATTTAAGTTTAGACGGTAAGGTATACATAGGAGTCTGAACGTTGACATTTGCAACCACGCTTCCGGATTTGTAATTTATATAAAATATGGTAAAGCGTGAATCTAAGTAAGTGGTGGTACCGCTACTGTTGGTTGGTAGTGTAGAATCCCTGCATGTCTCTTCAATCTCTTCTTCCTCTCGGACACACACAGGTTGAGGTGGTCGAAATCGAGCACCCAAGGTCACCAAACATGGGTCGACCTCTGACCCCGTGCTCTCAGGGGTCAGGTGTGCCAAGGTCAGGGTCACCAGTGAGTCCGTCTCGTCATCAGGGGGCGCCAGGCTTATCACGTGGATCCACGCCATCGCCCAACCCCCAAAGGTACCCACGTCTAGGGCTGTAAGACTAACTGATTACGCTCTACTCCCAAAGATGCTCAACACGCGGGGCTGTAAAACTAGTTAATTGTACTCCACTCCCAAAGATGCTCGACACGTGGGCTGTAAAACTAATTACTTGTACTCCACTCCCAAAGATGCTCGACACATGGGCTGTAAAACTAATCGATTGTACTCCACTCACAAATATGTTCAACACAAAGATATAAAACTAACTAATTACACTCCACACCCAAAGGTACTCGACACGTGGGGCTGTAAATCTAATTAATTGTACTCCACACCCAAAGTTGCTCAACATGTAAGGATATAAAACTAACTAATTACATTCCACACCCAAAGATACTTGACACGCGGCGCTATAAAACCAATTTAATTGTACGCCACTCCAAAAAATACTGAATGCGTGTGGATATAAAACTAATTAATTACAATCCACACCCAAAGAAGCTCGGCACATGGAGTTGTAAAGCTGTAGCTAATTACACTCTGCATCTAAAGAGGCTTGACACCCGGTCCTAAAGTAACCATACTCTCCCCCCCCCCCCTCCCCCCAAAAGAACTTGTCACCCATGACACATGACGCCATTAATCTCAATCCTCCAAAGTTGTAAAGCGCTACTCTGTTTATTACACTCTTAATCTTTAAAATTCAGCACACAAAACACGGCAAAAGTGTTGTCCTGATACAAATTAAATGTTACCACATAATGTATGGGAGGGGAGGGGGGGGGGAGGGGAGGGGCTATGGAAGATGGGGTGAGAAATACGACTTTTGATATTAATGGATGTAAAAGCACAATTAGAGCGAGAAATGGGTGGGAAATTGCAACTATTCAAAACGTGCCTCCAAATGAAGGTTTTGTACTGACTAGCTAAGTAAGTAGAGAGAGTTCTCAAGCAAAGCTCAATGAAACTGATCATTTCGTGATTAAATTGTTTAAAGCAGGGAAACGCTCCTCCACTGGAGAATTGCATGGCGGCTCCACCAATCTTCTTGTGCATTATCTACTCCGTCCCTTTAAGATATTTCTGATTTTAACTTTTAGTGGAAAACTGCATTGTGGCATGGACGCATAATTTCTGCAATACTCCATACATATATTATTAATTTTTTTACTTCAGCATGCTGTGCTAAACAACTTCTTACGTATAGATCTATGCACTAGCATTACTCGTGATTTATAATTGGACAACTGTTGGCCAAAATCGGGTACAAACCAGTGTCCGATGCATGTTTGACTAAGGGATGCGCTAAGAGAGTGTTTGGTTTGTGTGTATTGCAGGCAGTCGATGGGTGGCTATACGCCGAATGCCTTGTATCAGACACGGACTCAGTACCGGATGCAGAACTACCCAACGTTTACAACGCGTAGCCACTCGTCATCCAGTACACAGTCCGAGTATGACAACGTCAACGGAGGATCGAATCGACATGTCCCACCACAGCCGCATGCCCTCCACGGTGGGCTACACCAAGTGCAGCCGACCGAGGCCATGCATAACCTGTATAATGTCAACACTCACCAAACGATCCACTACAGCAGTGCTGATGAGCTTGGCAAGTCATCGAGCAGTGAAGACCTGCTGAATGATGCCAATGGCGCCAGTGAAGAGTATGCGACACGCGTCTATCTGCCGTCCAAGCACGGCTCCCTGGATGGCGCCTACAGGAGGCGGCCCCCACCACCTGGAGATGTGGGAGGCCACCTCCAGCGCTTCGCCAGCCAGGAGCAGCACGTGGGTGACCAGCCCTCGTTTGTTATCCCTCATCTGACCCCATCGCGGTTTGGTAGTAAACGAGAGTCCACAGCTGACTACAGAGATCAGGCGTATCCGCCGGATGACTACACTGTTTACAGTGTCGACGAACTGTCCACACACAGTGGGTCTTCATCGGCTAAGGATGATTATGGCGATTTTCCTCCACCGCCACCGCCTCACGAACTGAACCACTGGGAGGAAGAATCACATCAGCAGCATCATCAAGTACATCATCATCATCATTACCCCCAACATCAACAGCACTCATATCATCCACATCATCATTCACAGCACCCCAGTGGTTACCATGGTGGTCACCATGGTGATAGTTTCCATAGTGTCAGGGACCAGTCGGTTATGGAGTCGGCCAATGGTGTTCCATACATGGACAGTACGGCCGACTCCCACTCCCAGCATCAAGGGCATTGGACACATGGGGAAGCTGTCCCAGGTCCCCGCCAACAGCAGCCCCCACACACCCCGCAAACGGAGGTTCCATCCCAATCATTTATACAGGACACCTCTTATGACAGCAGCAACCCCATGTCGCCAGGCGTTGAATGCCCTCCGGCACAGCAGGTTATGACTGTGACTAAGTATCAAAGTTACGTCGAGGTGTCGAAGCCATTTGAAATGTCAGACTTCTTTAAGTACAGTGAGAAACTGCGCAAGCAGCGCAACATCCAGAGCCGGCAACAAAAACTGGAGGCAGTGCTCTCTGGGCAGCCCATTCCAAAGTCTTCATCACAGGACTCGAGTCTGAGTGGAGGTCCGCCACCTGTTCCTGTGCGATACAACTCCTACATATCATCGACCGGAGGCTCACCGAGTCCTGGCCCGTTGAGCCCCGTGTCATCGGCCTATGGGAGTCCAGCACGCCCATCTTCACCATTCAACGGAAGTAGCTCCCAGGGCGGTAGTTCTCAGCGGTCGTCTCGGCCCAGCTCACCGTACAATGCGAGTACGGCTGGTGGCTACCAGTCACCGCCCTCACCGGCCGGCGCCTTCCCAGCCATGCAGCAGAGCACACAGCGGACTCAGCGTGGCCCGTATGCGGTTCAGAGTGCCCTGGTACAGTCGCAGTACCAAGCGCAGAGTGTGGCATACCATGGCGGCACACCGCAGCAGGCGGGGACAGTACCGCAGCACTCCACATACCAGCCGCCCAAGGCCATGTCATGTGAGCCCGTTCGCAGTATCGCTGCGAGCAGTGCCACCAAGAACAGCCCGCAGTCCAACTGGTAAGCATGCTAACCACCGTCAACAAGACACTGTTTACTAAATCAAAATTGCAAAAACAAATGTTTAAAGAACTTCTTCAAAATGCTCCCTTGCCCCACCCAGCCTCAGTGGACGTGCCACTGTAGAATCCGGCGATGTTATCACTTGTTTAGTTCTTTGTTGTTCGGCAGCACTTTTGTGGCATGTTTGATTTTTGATATTGCACCACAAAGTGTGGCACTGAGTTTTCGTTTTTGAAACTTCACCATGCCGACGACTTTTCCTCATGGCATGTGCGCGTTTGTCACTTCGAATGAACCAAGGCATTCTTCAAAGTCTCCTGTCTTTGTTTCTTTTTTTGTTGTTGTTCTTGTTGCCTTCCTTCACACAATTCGTTGGAGGGCATTTATGGTTCCTATCCCTGAGTATGTTTTTTTTTTGTGTAAGGCCCGATATCACAGCTGTGTATGTATTTCCTAGATATTAATAACAAAATCTGCCCCGACTAAGCCATACTTTATTTATGCTGTTGGTGTGTGGGGTAATATGGAAGCAATGCGAGACTGATTGTAACAACTATTCCTGTGAATGGCATATGAAATTGTAGTCCTCCTTGACCAGGCAATCTGTATGTAGGTCGGTAATGAAGAAGCCGGTGTCAGGCCGATGTTGAGGTTGTACTTTTTACTTGTAGCTCCTAGAGATAGCTTTGAGAGAGTGAGCGCACGGGTGGTGGCATCTCTCCTGCCCCCTCCCCACTATAGCGGCTTATCCACACCCCGGTCCACTGCTGCCTCCCAGACGCCACCACATTACCATAGTCGGTGGATTGAAACCACCACAGCAGGTGGAAAGGAGGTGGGGGGACGACATTGATGATAGACACTCCATATGGTGAAACTGTGGTTCTTAAGACCTACCTAATCAACAAAGTGTCTATTAAGAAACCTTCAGTGAAGGAGTCACTGAAAGAAAAATCACCAAGTGTATTAGCACCGACGCAATTGGTGCTTACTGCGAACAGCTTGTCCCTCAGCCGCGTAAACAAAGTGAAGTGAACGAAATAAGCCACTTGTGAAGAAGCCACTTGCGAAGAAGCCACTTGTGAAGAAGCCACTTGCGAAGAAGAAACCCTACCTGAAGTCACATGTGATAAACATTATTCATAGCCACATTGAAAGTGAGGTGAAGCCACATGTGAAATGAGAAGCCAACTAAGAAGCCACCTTAACCCGAAGAAGCCAATTGGTGCTTGGCCCTCCAGCCTTCGGCGCCGCTCGGGTTGCAGCAGGCCAGCAGGGCACCACTCATTGGCCAGGTGTGGTTTTAAGTAATTGGTTGTTGTGCGTCTTTGGCAAGAAGTGATTTTAATTGTTTTAACTTTTTTTTTAACGCAAGCTCTGTAGTGAATTAGCTGCATTTGGTACTTATTTGTGTACTATGTGCATATATTATTTTCTTCATTATATTTTTTACGTTTTACTGTAGCTTTCGCGGTAAAGATTGTTTTCCTGAGTTTAGCAGTTTCATGCCGTTTAGGTATTGTGGAGAAAGTATGCATGTTGAAACATCGTCTCAATTTTTTTACTTTGGAATACCTTTCTGTGTGTGTTATGTAAGATTGTTAAGTATAAGTATATTATTAAAACGTATTCTGTTTAGACATAGACAATGTTGCTATCTCTATGCTGTTGTGTTATATACTTAAGCTTTCATAGCATGGACGAAGATATTTTTTTTACCACTTTGTCTGCATGGGGGCTGTGATTTGTGTCACCATGCTTGTCGACTTTATTCTGTTTACGTCTAAGTTCATTTACATCTCCACTGTGTGTTGAAAATAGCTCCCCTGTGGTGTGATCCTGTATTTTCCACCTACTGTCTATTACCATACATGCATTCAATACAAGCCTCTTGTATTGCCAGTCCATTCTCTCAAACAGTAGTATATAGAGTATTATTCTAGTTAAATATGAATCAGTTTTATTTCCGGTATAGGTGCAGGATCTGTAATTTGTAGGCGGAATTGTTTCTAACGTTATGGGTAAGATGATTCCACTATTATTTTGGTGCCTGTTGCACATATAATAAAAGTATATCATAACACCTGGCAACAATACATACATATGGTTGTCTTGGTGCAACTGACTATTAGAGGCAACGCGCACTCTTAGACTACCAGATATGCCGGCCTATTTAGTGCTTTGTAAACTCACATCCAGACCCAGGTCTACCTAGTTCAACAGGCCTGCCACCTGGTGATAAAGTGCGTTACTACTACCAACCAGCCTCTATAGACAGGCCTATGTTAAGTATACAGAGGATGTTTTCAATCAATTCAGGGATGTCAGTGTTCAGTGATTTCAAGGTCTTTAAAAATTTTCCCAACTCCAATATTTTGAGTGGGGAAAACCAAAATAGTTTGGAAATGGTATAATTGATCCAAGACGACAAGAGTTAATATAAAAAAGCTTTAATTTGTGTTATTCCTCTACCCTGATCGCCCAGTACTGTAACCATAGTCCAGGAGCTACCTCCCCAGGAAAATCGTCTGCACACTCAGTCAGTGCTGGCGCTACCTAGCCTGGCGCTTGGCATTACCAGGATAGGGCAAGGACTGGTTTGTTCAGTACTAGCATAATGTGACTGAGAAGGAAATCGGGTCATGGTGCTGGCGACCTGGTCTCCCAGTGGGGCAGCACTATAAGGACGCCATGAGTGCACTGTCACAAGTCGGTACCAGTCCTGATATGACCGTAGATGTTTCTAGGACATAAACATCCAACAAACAAGCAAACCTGTCAGTGCCAGTGCCTCCTGGCACTCTAGCAACCAGGGGATTGCAGTGTTGGGGCTTTCTGGGGCCTGTAGGTTGGGATATTGCATACTGCCCCTTTGTAAACCATAAAGCTGAGGGGCGGTGCACACTGATTAGTCGTGGGTGGTGTATCACCTCTTGAACCCTGCTCTTTCCACCCAGCTCTGTGTCAGTGCTTGACTATTTATTACAATTCAAGCTTTTTTTCCTGATCCCAATGACATTCCTGTAAATGTCGTCTGTTATAAAAGCAAGCCCCGGCCATACTAGTCGTCGACCTATGAAAATGCTCGGTGACCTCCTTGCAACCATTTTGGTCACAAGGAGGTTTTTGGTGCAGCATTTGCAACCTCCTTGTGACAAAAATGGTTGGTGACCACTGAGGACCACTTTGTGACCCCACCATTTTTGGTGGTCGCAAGCTATAATTAGCTTAAATAGACCCTTTCAATGTTTATAAACATTGTGTATGCGCGCGCAGCTTGGCTGCAGAACGAAGCACACTGCCATTGAGTTTGCCAGTACACACAGTGCAAAACGTTTATTTTATTCAAAATTCATAGAAATGCAGAACCCTAACCTTTTAAATTTAATATAATCTATTCATTGAATATGTTTTCTATATGTATTCCAAGCGGGTTGCTTCTAGGTGGTGTAATTTTAGAGATATTTCACTTTTTCTGTATGAAGATTGCTCACGGCCATTGACAATGCATTGAGTTTGCCGGTACGCGCAGTGCAAAATGTTAGTTTTATTCAAAATTAATAGAAATTCAGAAGCCTAACCTTATCAATTAAAAATAATCTATTCATTGAATATGTTTTCTATATGTGTTCCAAGCGGGTTGCTTCAAGGTGGTGTGGTTTTAGAGATTTTCACTTTTTCTGTATGAAGATAATTCAAGATTGCTCATGGCCATTGACAATGCATTGAGTTTGCCGGTACGCGCAGTGCAAAATGTCTATTTTATTCAAAATTAATAGAAATGCAGAACCCTAACCTTATAAATTTAATATAATCTATTCATTTAATATGTTTTCTATATGTGTTCCAAACGGGTTGCTTCTAGGTCGTGTGGTCTTAGAGATATTTCACCTTTTCTGTATGAAGATTGCTCATAGCCATTGAGTTTGCAGTGTGACAGTGTGTTGTCCTGCAGCCAAAAGGCGCGCACACTGACCTAGATACCTATGCTGACGTCATATGAAATAGCTCTATAGGGCTTGTCACAATTATACATTTAAATATTCATGCTGTAATAGTCAGCAGTGACAAGCTTGTTACAATTATACTGTAGTGCTAAATATAGATTTTAAAATCAGTTTGTCCGACCGACTGATCATTTGAATATTCATGTCAGTGGGTGATGTCATCAGTCATAAACTTGTCACAATTATGCCGCAGACGACATAATAGAAATCGAACACTTCTCGCCGTGAATAAGGCCTATGCTGCCGACAGGGCGCTAAGCATCCACCAATGAATCAATTGCGCCCCAGTGCTAATAACCATTTTTGTGTCCGTTTGTTTGACCAACTGCCCATAATGAATACATGTATTCACGCGTGCATGTGACGTCATTCGCGACAAGACCCTATACTGATGGCTTCATCTTCTCAAGGATAAAAACTATCACAGTACGCTGGCTCCACGCTAACTTAGGTTTAAACACGTAACCCATCTCCAGTTCTTGTAACCGTTGTGTAACAATGTTCGCCATAAACACTGTGTTCTAGTGAAGTGTCCCCCCCCCCCCCCTTCGCCCACACCCCGCCTCCAGAATGTCGGCTTGCACGCGATAACTCCTTCCCCCTGTCGACATCTGCATGGCAGTTCTGTTTGTCGCCACGTGGTGTCGCCACCGCGCTGCTGTGTGACACCACATCACTGCAAAGCTTGAGACGCGGCGGCATCTGTTGTCCTGTTATGTAATCACTGGTGGAAGAGTGTGTTTGTGCCGCCATGGCAGCGTGCCCACAGTGCAACTTGGATGGAATGACAGAATTTGTTTATGTTGTTGTTTGTGCTAAAAACATAACTTCTTTTTCTTTCTATTTTAAAGAGAAAATAAATACAAACAGTCTTTCGCCACCGCATCTCAACCCCCATCTCTCTGCCTTCACCTTAGCTCTAATATGCGTTGTTACAATAGAACCCCAAAAAAGGGTAAACCTTGTACCACCACTCTTCTCTGTTCTCTCATAATAATTGTAATATTAAGGAACATTTAAATGTAACTCACTACCACAATAACCCATAATCTATAAGTGCCAATTACACATAATTCTTCATTTGAAGGCGGTTCTGTTTCCTGTCACAGCTAACAATATCAGTCAGTAAATAAATCTATTCCGCTCTCTGAAAAACAAAATTGTATATACTGTACATATCTGAATCACTTAGAGTATTATATCATTACTATATGATATTGATATATTATATACACACACATATATATGTATCGATATACAGTATATATGTATATAATTTTATGTTTATTGACGACAATGATATAATACTGTAAGTGATACAGACATGTACATGTGCCACTGACTGGATAAAAACAAGATTGAAGGACTGAGGTTCGCCTTGTAGTTTTAGGCTCACTGTAACTGTAAGCCTACTTTCCACTGAACTTGCATTCACAATGATACATCCGCATGATTGGGTTGGCTTGTACCGTGCCCTTTTCTGACCCGGCTTCTTCGTTGCCCGTGCAGGTACTACACCGACTCGCTGGGTTACTATGACGACCATTCCAGCGCCGGTCACCTGCATTATAATGACTCTGGCCTCAATAACAGCAGCTTCTACAGTGACCACACGCCCAACCGCGCCTACTATGATGAGCGTCCAGTGAACATGTCTGGAAACCTGCCTGGCAACCTCTCTGGAAATCTGTCTGGCAATCTGTCTGGAAATCTGTCTGGCAACGCGCCTTCGGGTACCCTGTCCGGTAATGTATCGGGCAGTGCGTCTAATAACAACCTGTCTGCATTTGAGATGGGCGGTGTGGCGAATGCTTTCAGCGAAGAGATGCTGGCCTGGTATGAAGATCAGGACCAGTGCAAGCCATCTACCCTCGTATAGCACATGGTGAGAATTGCACTGAGTGCTGCTAGCATCTTCTCTATGGTCTTACAGACATAGACATGCTACGCTGTCTGCATAAACCATGTCTGGTGATAAGCAGTTATTGCCCGATATGGGGTTTGAAAGCAGAGGACCTCTTGCATGGGTATGACTATGAGGTCAATATGCATTCCAGAGGCCCTAGAAACTCAATGGGGGACATGTGGGCTAGTTAGTTTCTCCAACACTTGGTGGCGCATCGGTACTAGTGGGCATAAACGGCCATTGACAATGCCTTGAGTTTGCCGGTACGCGCAGTGCAAAACGTTTATTTTATTCAAAATTAATAGAAATACAGCACCCTAACCGTATAAATTTAATATAATCTATTCGTTGGATATGTTTTCTATATGTGTACCAAGTCGTTTGTCTCTAGGTGGTGTGGTTTTAGAGATATTTGACTTCTTCTATATGAAGATTGCTCACGGCCATTGACAATGCATTGAGTTTGCTGGGACGTGCAGTGCAAAACGTCTATTTTATTCAAAATTAATAGAAATACAGCACCCTAACCGTATAAATTTAATATAATCTAATCGTTGGATATGTTTTCTATATGTGTACCAAACAGTTTTTTTCTAAGTGGTGTGGTTTTAGAGATATTGCCATTGACAATGCATTGAGTCTGCCGGTACGGGCAGTGCAAAACGTTTATTTTATTCAAAATTAATAGAAATGCAGAACCCTATCCTTATAAATTTAATATAATCTATTCGTTGAATATGTTTTCTATATGTCTACCAAGCGGTTTGTCTCTAGGTCGTGTGGTTTTAGAGATATTACACTTCTTCTGTATGAAGATTGCTCATAGTCATTGAATTTGCAGTGTTACAGTGTGCCCTAGAGGCCCACTACTTCAGTGGCGATGCGAACGGCAGGAACTTGAACTAAAAAGTCGGAGCCCCCATTCCCATGGCATGATGATAAAGAGTCTATTAAATGACTTTAGCTTTAAAAATTCAGTCACTTTGAAACCTCACTTCTCTTGATTGAATTCACTTACTTGTTTTCACACGGCGTAAACCAACGACCAATCAAATCAATCAAACTTGGTTTCACTTCTATTAAAACATAAAAGTGATATTTTTATTTGCTACCAACTGATGTACATGAGAGTAGTATTTACCAATGCAGTTATTGTGGAGAATTTCAAACTTCATATTTTTAATTTAAAAGAAAACAATAGCTAAGTCTACCTGTTGAAACATTTACCTTGTGAGAAACTGATTGACCTGGTATTGTGGGAGCTGGTACTAAAAATAGACAGTGGGTTCTACTATTGTGGTTTGTAAGAAGCTGAGTGGATTGGTATTATAATAGCGAACACTATGAATGGACAGTAAGATGTATGCGAACGATGGCCTGAGCATTTAATGACACTTATAAATGTGCACTCGATGTAATATTCTTCATAAAGCATGTAGGCCCGGTGCAGCAGTGTTTCGCACCTTTAACTGTATGTCTGCTATTTACAGGTCTAGCCGTGAGACCCTCAGACAGCTGCCACCCTCTACTCACACCTGGCTGGACATAATGCCAAGGACCGCCTCCTGTGCGTCACCATGACCATGTCACTCACTCTTGTGGCATACTTCATCGTAGTGGTGTCAGTTGGTGTCATTTACCATCACGAGGGCAATTGCTGTCGTGACGTCACTTACCATTGCCCTGGCATTTACCATCGTGACACTACTTATCATTGTGACGTCACTTTGCCAATGTGATGCCAGTTACCAATGCACCAACAGTTACCAAGGCGACGCCAGTTACCAATGTGATGCCAGTTACCAATGCGATGCCAGTTACCAATGCAATGCCAGTTACCAACGCAATGCCAGTTACCAATGCGATGCCAGTTACCAACGCGATGCCTGTTACCAACGGGTTGCCAGTTACTGACATGATGCCAGTTATGAAGGTGACGCCAGTTATGAAGGTGATGACAGTTACCAATGTGATGCCAGTTACCAAGGTGATGCCAGTTACTAATGTGACACCAGTTACCAATGTAATGCCAGTTACCAATGTGATGCCCGTAACCAATGCGACACCAGTTACCAAAGCAATGCCAGTTACCAATGCAATGCTAGTTACCAAGGTGATGCCAGTTACCAACGCGATGCCAGTTACCAATGCGATGCCAGTTACCAATGCGATGCCAGTTACCAACGTGACATTGGTTAACAATGCGACATCAGTTACCAATGCTACGTCAGTTACCAACATGACATCAGTTACCAATGTAACATCAGTTACCAACATGCTGTCAGTTACCAATGTGACGTCAGTTACCAATGCAATGTCAGTTACCAATGCGACATTAGTTACCAATGTGACGTCAGTTACCAATGCAACATCAGTTACTAATGCGATGCTAATTATCATCCTGATGCCAATTACCATCGGGATGTCATTTACCATCAGGATACCAGTTATCATCGTGAGGCCAGTTACCAGTGTGACGTCAGTACCAGCGTGATGTCCATTACGTCACTGACTCTCATGACAACTGTCATCATCATGACTGTTGGTGTACAACACTACTTAGGATGGGAAGACTGGCTCCTTCTCAACTGGAACTTCTGTAGGTGACATATTTCCTTGCGCCTGGGAAGAGACTGACACACCCTTCTCTTCTGGTACAGTGGGTACAACTATAGCGGCATTCAATGATTCTCTATGGGAGATATGTTTTGTAATATCTGTCTAAGGACCTTATGCGAACTGTCCAAGGGACGCAGCTCGTGTGTCAGTGTGTCGGTTTGATCTGTTGTGGTGTCCAGTCCCACTCTTCACAGTGAAATAATGCGGTATTATTCATGATTCATGCCTGCCAGACACTCAGCTAGATAAATGTCGCGAATCCCATTCACCGGCTATAGTGAAGCCCATGTGCAAGTGAATTCATGACAGTTTGTGCGCCCGTATTAGCAGTGCCAGTTCTTGGATACCGGCAGGATTCGCAGTGTTTTATGATTGTGGTGAACTGAGATCCCCCATTCATCGGACTGGTGCCCACAGAGTCCACATTGCTGATGGACGAGACATGGAAGGTGTCTGGCAGCTTTTATTTAATAATATGTTGGGGTGTGATTATTTTTTTTGGAGGGTTATTTTTTTTTCTTGTCGTGTGGTTGGCGCCGGGAGGGGGTGGGTAAATAAATGACTGATAACGCCACAATTGTTGCATTTTACACCTCATCATGGCGGTCCATCGTGGTGGTAGACAGATAGCTCTGTCTGGGGTCCTTATGGCTAATGGTGCTACACAGACAAGGATGTTGCCGGCAAGCTGTTCCCTATAGCCATCTAGCACTGCCCTCGTGGGCCTTGTGTGCACATAGGAAATTAGGACACAGCAAACACACATACTCCAGTGGCAATCGGTTGTAAATAATACCATATCTTATTGATAACCTTTTATATATACATATATAATTATCCTTATTATCCTGGTTGCTGACAGTGCTGTAGACTTGCAGGGTCTGTATACATGTGAACATATGGAATTCAAGGCTATTTCAGACTGTATTTGATAGGATTTCATTTGGATTTCAGGGCGGAAAACAATGATGGCGAATGGCGATTTCGGCCTAATTTAGATTGATCAGTGGGGTGAGTTTAACGAAAGTGAAGGCTTTTCAAGACTAATTACCCAAAAGAGGTTAAATTCAATGCTTTGCAAGGCCTTGGAATGGGGCAAATGAAGACTTTTCCAAGACTTTCCAGGCCCCTTGCGGGCCCTGGTGGGTGTGTCGGTGCGTGGTGTCTAGGTCCGGGTCGAGACGGTGTCTGTCACTCAGGGGCTCACAGAGCATTAACCGACCGGACCTCCCCTCTCCCCCCTCCTCCCTCCCCCCTTCCCCTCCCCCTACACTCCCCCCACCCACCGCACGGTGCACAGACTATATAACGCTGTGCAGTCCTTTGTACAGACAGTAGGGGACGTGTGTGTACAGTGTGTGTACAGTGTGTGTGTGTCTACAGTACAGTGTGTGCTGATGATGTGTACAGACATTCTAAGGAAACACATGGCCAATGACGTTTTTAGAACGGGCTAAGAGTAAGAAAGAAACTCGGTATTCCACAGAGGGAGAGATTATATTATATTATTATTATATACAATTATTGCCACTACTATGTGTATTATTATTAGTATCATATATCTACTACATAACCTTAATTGACAGAAAAAAAGGAAGTGCAGAGAACGCTGTCACGTGATGTGCACTGCTGACCACTCCCAGAGTGCACAACTGCTTCGCTACATCACGACCATTCGGTGTTGTCCCCTCGCGGGATCTCGGCGAGATCTCGCGTGTATACTTTGCATAGCGTCCGTCTGAATATTGGTTGTCCGCCAGCCTTGTACAACGATGACGCGCCATAGCCACCCCGTCTCCTCCTCCTCCTACTACTAATAATAATAATCACTGTAACCATGGTAATCATCAACTGTGCACTGCACCTGTCGGGTGTGCTATCATTTCATGGACTGCCATTGAACACATCTGGTGGGAGGTGGGGTGGGGCGTGGGGTGGTGAAAACTGGCTACGGCCATCATGATAGCCAGTGTGCACTTGTGACAATAATTACGGATGTAGGTGTGTTGTACCATACATATTTGTCCATTCCAAATTTGTTTAATTCCTTTATATACTTTTGTTTTGTTTTGTTTAAAGTGATTACGGTTTATGAGTGTCATACTACTGGTTCATTCTTATTCTCAATCTTCTAATCCTTATTACCAAACTTTAGACTGGGGTCAAAGATCCCCCACAGTTTATTCTCATCTTAGCCATAATATATGTCCTACACTTTCTGAATTTAATATTATATATATGTGTATTATATATATGCATATATACATACTCTCAGTTGGGAAAGAATATTGTTTGGTGCTGTCTACTGAGACTTTAACCCTAACCCTAACCTTAACCCTGCCACAGAGGGATCATAGAAGACCCCACCTGACCTGACTTAACCTGTCTTTTTAACTAACTTTCTAGGGGTATGGGTAAAGTCCTGGTAGATTATAGTAGCACCGAATTTGTAATGTATTTGTTAATGGAAATACATCTCGATAACTGATGTTGACTTTCTAATAGAAACGGTCATTCAGCTCTGATTAGCAATAATTAAATTAATAATTTTCGAAACACAAGAATAAGTACATCTAACAAATAAAATACCACGATTTTCAGTCGGTTCAGTTTAAATTTGTTCTCATAGGGAAGAAATGCATTGGGATATTGTGTCCGCTATCGTGAAAAAAGAAAATGGAACAAAATAAAAAATGATCTTAGTGGGCGAACCGGTACCGTTAATTATTGTCACATAGTATGCATTTGGATGTATATGTGTTGTGTCTGCAAGGAAACGAGTGGGATATGGGAGTTATCCTGGTGGGTGAGTGAGTGGGTTGTGTGAGGGGGTGGGTGGGGTGGGGTTGGGTGGGTTGTGGAATGGCCGTGATGCCGGTTGAAATGCTGTAAATTGGTTTATGCGAAAGTGTGTGTTAAGTTATGGTCCATTGAGACGTTATATTTTGTTCAGACAAGCACTCATCCTTGTACATTAGTATCTGTGACCAGGGAGGATGTATGTTCCTTGTGTGAAGGGCTCTACTATTTATTTGAGTTGGTTGTGTTATGTAATGTACAGTTGTATGTCAGGGAGACTGGGGTTCTGAATGATGTGGGTGAGTGATTTGTGGATGCAGTCTTCGACACGGTTCACTTGCGAAATATGGATACAAAATTTCAGATTTACATTTTTTTTCAAAATTATTACATTCGTTGATTAATGATGCATAGTCCGATGAAAACATCACATTTTTAAAACTAAGAAAATTGTCTATATTTGATTCCTCCACATAATCCAACTTAGATACTGGTGCACTTATTACATATTTGTTTGTCACATAGAAGGGACTATGGAGGCAATTTAATATAACCTGTTACTGCAGAAGCCTATGGTGTCAGAGTTTTTGGCATGCTTGCCAAAATTAATTTTGCATGGTTGAACTTCGGATATCTCAGAGGGCGGCCATTTAAAATAAAATAAAAGTTATTTCAAACTAAGTAAGGTAGATTATAACGATCCACCTAATATATTTATCTCAGAAAATGACAGAAACTCAAAACCATCGGACTGTGCCACTTTAAGCAAGGTGAATTTCAATCGCTGACAATTGGTCTTCTTCATTCCACTCTTATCCTACTAATACAAAGTGACAGGCAAAGCAGTGGCAAGTATAAACTTTGTAAGTCCGGTTTGTTTGACTTGATCAAGGATTGAACCCAAGTCTACTTGCGTGGGAAGCAAGCGTCATATTCATACGGTCATGCCGTTCGATATTCAATAGGTTAAGACTGCAATACAAGACCATTGTACTCGAAATGTGTTTGCGGAAGGAATGGCTACTGGCTTATATTTCCAACAAAGGACACAATTTGCCATTGAATTATTTACAAGTATGTCCGGTTAGATTTAAGGAATTATAAAAGGATGTACTCATATGTATATTTATATTCATAACTGAATACGGTATATATTTTGTTTTCTCTCCAAGAGAAAACAAATTAAGATTGTCTACTACTTTAAATTGAGCTGCATATTTGCTTTAAAATTCCCCACAGATAGGTTTGCCAATCATCATATCATTATGAATGGCGTGTTTGAGAGGACCTGCAAATTTCTAAATGTGTAGGGTGTAATTTCGGAATGTAAAAACTGGAGGTGATTTTGTTTGAGATGCCTTGACTGTATAATTTTAATTATTTAGTCAGATTGTTATCCTTGAGCCGGTTATTTGACTGTTCATTTAAAACTTGAAAATGCTGAAAATCCATCCTAAACCAGAGCCTGTTATTATAAATCGCACCATCTAAACTACAGTAAGATAATATTCCTCTATGGTAGAGAAAAGGGAAGTGGCGGAAACCTTGCCAACTGTGTATACCTAGATATATAAACTACTAAGAAGAGACCGTGTTTGGTCATTGCTGACTTCAAATTGCAAATCTCGGAAGCTTATTGTTTGTGGGACTGCAGATCACCAAGAAATGGGCATCTTGCTTTGTACATACTCACATCTTTCTGCCTCGTGTTGAGTTGGATTCATGCCGAAGTATGTCCAGATGTATTTAGTTACCCCCTCCCCCTACAATTGCTTACTTCTACTGTTGTCACGCCGCCTCTCACCCTTACGGCTATGCTCACATTTTATACTATTATTCACATGTTTCAGCAGTTGTTTTGTATTGTTTTTTCTACATTGTAGCGAAGTGGTAACCTATAGAAAACGCACTCTAATCCCCGCCATTTCTTTTAGATATTGAACAAATCAAACCATATCAACAGTGATCAAGAACAAAGGGAAATGATAAAGGGTGCGTGGGAAAACGTTAATTTAATGCTCATTGTTTTCATTTTATTTTGTATGAAAATACTCATTAAGTTAATAATTCATTCTAACTGGTGATTAAATCAATAGGGCAGTATATTTTTGTGTGGGAAATGCGTGCTTTGCATGACATAATCAAAGTTTGCTGTAAACGCTCCAACCGGCCTATTGTCTAAAGCCGTGTTTACACGGGGAATTGTGAAACGTTCTGGACAAGGCGATTTATATGAAGCGTTTTAGATGCGTGTTTACACGGCGGAGTTGGAAAGTGTGTCGGCGCCTGTAGCCGGCAAGCACTGCTATTTGTTTAGTTTACACACGTCGATTCGACGCCGATGTAGCTGCTACGTTAATATCGCTTGGAATTTAAGGTTAATTTAATTAAATTTCATTATTTGAGTCTGTAATTCTGTTAAATATGATCGCATTCACTAGATTTTGGCGTAATCGGGCCCTAACACTGCCGGGCACCAGCGATTAGTTACTGCTGCCCCTGTTGCCGGCACGCACTACTATTTTATACTATCGCCGCCCGGGAACCAGCTGAATCGCTTCAAATAAACCACCTCGGGAGGTGGTATAGATGAACCGTTTCATATGAAGCGATTCAGCCCTAAAACGCCACAGAGCCGCGTCTACACGGCAAATGTGAGTCGATCTAGGCAAGGCGTTTCATATGTGGCGTTTTAAATCGCCCGTGTAAACAGGGCTTAATTGAAGGTGCCGCAACTCACTACGCTCAACAGGTCTCAACCAATAGGCCTCTTCTGTGTCAGGATGCCTTATATCCTAGATTATAACCCTCAACCTAATATATGTATCTCAGAAAATGACAAAAACTCAAAACCACCGGACCATGCAACTTTAATTACCGACCTTGTGAAAGTGCAAGGCTTTTGTGATAGACAGGTGCTGGATGCACATAACCATCCCTACGCGTACGCATGAATACACGCACATACACACACACCCGGACAGACGCCACCTAGATGTCAAATCAGTCCATTGTTTATTTATTCATATCCTTTCGAAATGATCATTTTGTTATTTTCGCCAGATTTTCGATTTTCACTATTGTAGAAGTGGGAATTAAACAAAGTTTTTTTTGTGTGTCCTCTTTTATAAGAATAATATTTTGTTTAAAAAAAATGTCGGTCCATTAAATATCCCATCCATAAATATCCCATCAAATTTTGGAGGGTGAGTAGAGAATACTTTGTTTTTATATGCCTACGTGAGTGAGCTTAGCCTGTGGGTAGAGAGGCGAGATGTGGTTGGCAGACGCCCATAATTCATCTAAGTTGATCCTGTTTGCTCCTCACAAATATATCCTTAGTGGCTTGACCTTGATCCAGGATGTCCCGACTTTCGTGATCTCCATCTGAAGACCCTGACCAACTGAGCCTGTGTTGTCCGGAGACGGGCTGAAAATGGCGTGTGAAGATTGAGCCCACTCTGTATGGAGAGTGTATAGGAAGTGCTTGTACCGTGTGTGGAGAGTGAGAGATTTGTGTCTGGAGAGTGCGTGAGTGATGCGTTTACTGTGTGACAAATTTTGAATAAATGACCCAAAATGGCGCGGGGAGGGACGTGTTGTCAGTCCTCAGGACGAAATAAATATACAATGTCAAATTTACATCTACATTGTCGTGTTGTGTTTTTATTATTAGCAGAGTAGCTCTAAGCACATTTATATTATACAGGGATCCAGTTTCTCAGCGAAATTGCTGATTTAAGCGAAAACTGAGTTTCAAAATCAGCGAGGGAAAATAATCTTGTGGGCGACAAAAAGAAATCTGAATTGAAATTTTTAAACTGAATCAGAATTTTACTGTGGATAATTTCAAATTAAATTATCTTTGTTTTGTTGATGTTATAATTCATTGACAGTGGGTGAGAATGTTAATTTTAAAGTTGCACAGTCCGACAATCCCATAAAAAAAAACACTTATCTACGTTTGAACCTACATTTCCAACGTACATATTGGTGCACTTATTAAAGCTGCATAGTCCGATGAAATATCAAATTTTCAAAACCAAACCAATTATCTATATTTGATTTTACATATCTAACTTAGATAATGATGCACTTATTAAGCATATGTTTTTGTGTCGAAGGCAACACTGAGTCAATTTAACAGAACCTGGTGGCAAGTTTGCCAAAAATAATTTTCCATGTTTGCACTCAAAATATCCCAAAAGTTTCATTTAAAATAAAAGTAACTGAACTAATGTAAAGTAGATACTAGTGATCAATCTAATATATTTATCTCAGAAAAAAATACAGAAATTCTAAACCATCGGACGATGCAACTTTGAATATTTGTTGCACCATAGAAGGGTGTGCAAAGTCAATTTAATAGATTCTGTTACTGGTGAAGCCTATGGGGTCAGTTTTGTCAAGTATTCCAAATTTAATTTTCCATGTTTATACTTCAAACATCTCCTAAGTTAGTCTTTTTAAGGAAATGTTACTTCAAACTAAATAAAGTATGGTAGATTATATCAATCAACGTAATATATTAATCTCAGAAAAAACCCTAAACCATCGGACTATGCAGCTTTAATTATTTCGAATTTCAATGCCAAAATTGCTCCATTTTAATCGTTGGTTAAAAAAAGTGTCAAGGGTGGCTTGCCCCCGTAACCCCCCATAGTTTTTCAGGGATACAAATTGTGTTACTCGGATCGCTGATTATACGATAATGCCTTCAACTACGAGCTCTGAGTTTCCATGAGACTCTTATTAAAGCTGCATATTTATAGGTAAATAACAATTTTGCTGAATCAAAACACTTAACTAGATTCGATTTTACATATCCAACTTATATAAAGGTGCATTAAAACATTTGTTTCTGCATAGAAGAAGAACCTAATTAATTTACTCGAACCGGTCAGTGATTAGTCGTATAATATCTACATTATTTATTAAGTTATTCCTCTAAAAGTAACGGGTAAATATAAAGAAGTATGTGAAAAATATATTTAGCTTCTTAAATTAAGAATTGATGTGCTCATTTCATTTACCCAGCCGTTCGCCACTTTTTCACTCCTACTTTGGTGGGTTTAAGAATGAATCTTTTATCTACTGGATGGCAAACCTCATAAACCATTATGTCACTCGGCCTTGTGGCTGCCTGTTATAGATCCGCCTATATACTCGAATTGGTTAGGGCCTACTTTATAATGCTATGCATGGTGCATCTATCTAGTAAAACGGCATTACTTTTTTTTTACCCAGCTCTGAGTGCGTCCACAATAAAGGTGGGCGTGGATACATATGAGGGTGAGCGGCTCTGACTGGTACCAAGGTCCTTCACTAGTTGTTCTGAGACCCGTCGTTTTGTTTGTCGTTCCCTAAATGCGGTGCAGTCTCCTCTGGTATTATTTGCCACTTGAGTAAAGTCAACTCTTGTGACACTTGAATAGGAAGTCTCTACCCGGATGGACTACTATCAACACAAACATGTCAGCGTATATCCATCGCCACCATCACCACTAGCACTGTCACAACAATTATCACCTCCACTAACATAGCCACCACCAACACTATCACCACTTCCACCACAATCACCATTGCCACAATCACCACCATAGCGACCATGAACACTATCACCACAACCACCATCATCATATTCACAATCACCACTACCACTGTCACAACAATCACCACCTCCACTAACATAGCCACCACCAACACTATCACCACAAGCACCACCACCACAATCACCACCTCCACCACCATAGCAACCACCACCACCACCACCACCACACTCACCACCTCCATTACCATAGCAACCACCACCACCTCCACTACCACAATCACCACCTTTATGACCATAGCAACCACCACCATCACCACCGCCACCACACTAACCACTTCCACTACCATAGCAACCACCACCACCTCCACTACCACAATCACAACCTTCATTACCATAGCAACCACAACCACCTCCACTCTAATAGCAACCACCACCACAATCACCACCTCCACTAACCTCGCAACCACCACCACCACACTGGTCGAGTCAAACCAATGCCTTAAAAATCGATACTTGCTTCCTAGCCAGGCGCTTGGCATTATTAGGATAACAACATATTATTGCAATGACTGCTTTGGTGCTTGCAGTGGTCTCCCAGTGGGGCAACACTATGAAGTCGCCATGAGTGCACACTGTCACAAGTCGGTACCCGTCCGGATATGACCTTAGATGTTTCCAGGACGTAAAACTCCAACCACCAGAGAACTAGGTAAAGGCAGACGCTTTATTTAATTGAAAATGGTCGGTGAACCTCAACATGAGTGCCGGTGTGGTGATCCACCATTTCCCTCCCACATTGTCCACTCCGAACACGGATGTGGGAGGTGGACTCTACAGGGGAATATTATCTCTCTTCCATTTTTTTCACGCACAAAGATAACATTGAATTGACCAGAGGGGATGGTCGAATGAGTTGAGCGTCCGCCTCCCGTTTTGGTAAGTCGTTGAATTCGAACCCCTGGGTTCGAACCCTGGCTGAGTCAAACCAAATGACTTAAAATTTGATACTTGTCGCTACCTAGCCCGGTGCTCATTATTACTAAGATATGACAAGGCCAAATGAGGAAGACTAATTGTCTGCAGTTGAAATTTCTCTTGCATAATCAACTAATATACCCCAACAAAATTAATTTAATTGAAAAAAAACCCAACTAAAAGACGTACAGCAATGAAGACTTGGCACGCATGTTCTGCTTGCAATATGACTATGTTATAGAATTGAGGTTATCAGAATACTGTACACTCTATTGAGCCTTTGGGCGAAAAAATTGCTCACAAGACCTTTTGATTGCATTCTCAAGTGTTTTCTGATGTTAGAGTAATGTGGACGTGTGTACATATATATATATATATATGTGTGTGTGTTGTGGTGTGTGATGTGTGTGTAGATGTGAATAATATATATATATATATATATATATATATATATATATATACATACACACACACACGAAGGAGGTATATTATTAAAGTAATGTGTGCACACGCACACCCACACACACACATGTATAACCGAGGTGGAGCCGACATCAATGAATTGTTGGTAAGTAGAGAACCAACGCCGGTTCGACTGCTAGGCGAAACCAGTGTCCTTAACACTTAACTCATCACTTTGACTAATACTATTTATTACCAATGCGCTCCACATGCGACCAAGGAACATCCACATCATACAATTAACAAAAAAAGGAAAATATATGCATTCATCTAGGCCACCGATATAATCTAAGCACACACGTGTAGAGTCATCAATCTATCACCGGATGTAGCCCCCCCCCCCCGACCATCCGCACCCCTCCGCCCTCCACCCACTTGTTTCGTTAGCACAAAGGCCCCACGGATGTGACAAGCTTACTCACCCTATATATATACGAGTTAACGGAGGCCCGGTACCAGTCTACTTCTCGCGCGACGACCTGCCCAGTGACCAGCAGACACCGGCCACTTTTCACCCCGAGAACTGTGACGTCACGATGCGGCTATCGGCACTGCTCTTATTGTGTTTGGCTGTGGCGGTGCAAGCCCGCTACATGATTAAGAACCCCCAAGCACAGGTAGGCCAATTGCCTTAATAAATCTACACTCTTTCACTTTCAAAGGTTCACGTCCAACATGTTATGGTCATTATTAGGCTTTTTATTTGTTACTGTTGGTTATTTGTCTGCTACTCATCTAAGTTCTATGGTGCCCCCTGGCGCATTCACTCGATTCAGAGAGTGCCACACCCTTGTGTTTTTTATTTCGGTTAATTTCCCCCCCCCCCCCCCTCCCCTGATAATTTCAGATTGGCATGGTTATTAGGATAGCGATTTCCAAATTTCCAAAAAGAAGGACACAACAGCTATGTATATATATATTTACATAATGCATATGCATTTTTACTTCAAGTTGCATAGTCCGATGGATTTGAATTTCTGTCATTTTCTGGGATAAATATATTAGCTTGATCGTTATACTCTATCTTACTTTAGTTTGAAGTAACTTTTATTTTAAATGACTAACTTTTGAAATATTTGAAGTGCAAATATGACAAATTAATTTTGGCAAGCACGCCAAAACTCTGATACCATAGGCTTCTGCAGTAACATATTATACTAAATTGCCCCAATCTTCCCTTCTTTGTGGCCACACATGCTTGATCAGTGTACCAGTATCTCAGTTAGATATGTACAATCAAATCTCAATAATTGATTTTGTTTTGAAAATTTGATGTTTTCATCGGACTATGAAGCTTTCATTATAACCCAAATACACAAATTATAATTTATAGTAGGGTATACTTGAAATAATTACTATTGAGGATTTGCACCAAACGATTAGCACCACATGATCAGTGCCTCGTCGGCCATCATGGTTGGATAGAAAGTACAGCATAACACTGCTGATGCGGCGGTGGTGGCGTTAATAACGCTTAGATTTTGGGTTTACTTTCACCAAATTTCACCTTTGAATAAGATATTCTCATAAATAACATTATTTCAACCCCCGATTGAATTTTCAGGGTTCTAAATAACATAATTAGATCCTAGAAGTAAATAGATTTGTGCTTTTTGTTTTGTTCACCTTCGATAATATCGCCACCGATGCGGTGGTAGCATTAATATCACTTTGATTTTGGGTTTAATTTGACCAAATTTCACTTTTTGAATAAGCTATTCTCATAAATAACATTATTTCAACCCCCCGATTGAATTTTCATGGTTCTAAAACACAGAATTTGATCCTAGCAGTGAATAGATTTGTGCTTTTTGTTTTATTTACATACACTTGATAGGAGAATGAATTGCTTCTATCCAACCACGATGCAGGAGTAGTGTGATGCCTATGTCACACACAAATCCTCAATTGTTCTAATTTATACTATAGCAAGTTAGAATAGTCTAGATATATTATAAGACATACATAAAATGGTGCTACTTTAGCATGCGGTCTACCGGGACTTCAACCATGCCCCTAACCCTAAAATGTTATGGTTAGGGTTAAGCTAAGATTCCATGTATGCGGTATGCAAATGCGACAAAAAATGGAAAAGCATGTAAATGTACGGTGGTGCTTCCATATGTCCTGATGGAAATGCAAATGCGGCAAAGTGGATCGCTAAATGGACCGATTGGTCCGAATGCGAATGCGACTGGCATGCCACATACCGTATATATGGAATCTTAGCTTTAGGGTTAGGGTTAGAGTAAAGCTAGCATTCCTTACACGCGGTATGTGGCATGCGAATGTGGCATGTGGCATGCAAACGGGTTGATTCCTTTCACGCGGCATGCGGCATGCAGCGATTTGGTTTGACTAGTACACAGTAACAACTTTAAAAAGATACCCAATGTGATAGGGGAAACCTCCCCCGCTGTTAAGTAAACCCCCACACCCTGCCTTATCAGGCATGTTGAGAGAGTCCCAGCGGCATGCCACCCACCCTGACATAACACCTCCCTCACCCACACCCACACCCACACATAATGTCAGGTTTCTCACAACTGTTTACTATGGCAAACGCAGCATTCGCATTCGCATGCCGCACCGATGGCTACATGGACCGATTCAGTTGCCGCATTCGCATTCGCATTCGGAGGCATGGAATCACCCCCATTCACTTAGATGCTTTTCCATTTTTTGTCGCATTCGCATTCGCATGCCGCATACCGCGTGTAAGGAATGTACACTTTAGGGATAAAGTCCCGATAGACCGCACGATAAGGTAGCTCTCATAAAATTAGGTTTATTATGTATTCAGTATATTGTATATAACATGCGTATATATACCTGTACATATATTATGCTTAGTACATTGTATAAAATGTGTGTGTAGGTATATATTATAATATATATTATGTGTTTATATATCCCTATGTGAATAGGTACATATAAATATATATTATTTTATATATAGACCTATATAATTACACATGCACATAATATATACAATATACTGATTATATAATTAATAGACACACATATATATATATGTGTATATAAGATCCATATACTCCACACTGATGTAGCTTCATGAAACTGTAATACATCTATTCAAGATATATCTTTTCAAATATGTCCTTCTCTTTCAGCACAAGAGGTCGCACGAAGAGGTAGGTTACTAGATTTCATGCTACGGTTATTCATGCCTTGTCTATTGCCATCTTTCCTGAACACCAGTCCGGGTATAACCGTAAATTACTTTCAAGTTCCATGTGCCTACACTGTGAGGTGCATTTCCATGGCAACAGTAATGCTGTAGCGTCTCTTTATGATACATTTAATTCCAACGCAACACATATCTTTATTTATGGTTATTAAATATAGATTTTGTTTAAACCTTACAATTGTCTTAAGCTAAGATTCCTTATATGCAGTATGCGGCATGCGGTATGTGAATAGGAGGATTCCTTCTACATGGTATGCGGCATGCGTCTGCCCACCACCACCACTACCATATGTTTCCCTTCCGCACCCCTGTGTGTGACCGTTCCGTAATGATCAGTCGCCTCTCCTCGTCTAAAACTAATGGACACGTCCGACTGAGGTTTCTATTCGCATACCGCATGCTGCACCGATCGCTATAGGGACCGATCGGGTTGCCACATTCGCATTCGCATACCGCCTTTAAGGAATGTAGCCCATTGACTTCAAGGCGTTTCGATTTTTTGCCGCATTCGCATTCGCATACCACATGCCGCGTGTAAGGAATCTTAGCTTTAATTATACACTTGCTACTGACTGCTATTTCCTAATTCACGAGACGGGAAACCGAGCGTTATAGTGTGGATTTGTATTTTATTTCTTCTGTTGTGTTAAGTTTCGTTATTAGTGGTTAGTGGTTCGGAGTGTTCAGTGTCTGGGTTTTTCAAGTGTTCTTGTCAGTAGGTACCAGACCAGACCTTCCCGCGCTTTCCCCATCGCCAGCTGTTCTTTTGCCCCCCGCCTGTTCACCCCATCCCCGCCCGGATCAATTCCAGGCGAGGTGCGCCAGATTCGAACCCTCAACCCTACCGGTACTGCCTGTTCTAGTGGTGTGGGTGGGTCGACGCTCAGTGTGGTGCTGATCGTTCGGCTGCTGCGGGTTAAGCGCGCTCTCTTATGCTAGGTACACACCTACCGTTTTCCGCACCCACCTACCGTATACGATCTAAAACTGCCCAAAAATCGTGAGGTGTGCACTCCCCTAGCACACCTACCGATTGCGATTCACGACTAAAAACTAATTTTTAGGGCTAAAACGGTAGGTGTGTACCCAGCATACGATTGCGATTCACGATTCGAAAAATGAATCGGCCCGTTTTCAGTTTTAAGCGGGTCTGGTCGAGTCGCGAGTTTTAGTGCGCGAATCGTAAACGGTAGGTGTGTACCTAGCATTAGGCTAGCGGAAACGCGATGGTCACGTGACCATTGGCTTTGGCGGGAAATAATCAGGTTACTGAGTCTGTGTCAAGTTTGATTCGGGCAGTCCCCGCTAGGTGGCGCCACCATATTTCGGCCGCCGCTGACCGGGTAGGCTCAGTATGGACGGTTGTGTTCTCGCAATGCGACAGGGGCACCACAGGTGGTGTCAGTGCTTAGCCTTATGAGAAAGTCGTCGTTCTCCCACCCCGAGAATAAAGCTAAGATTCTTTATACGCGGTATGCGGCATGCGAATGCGGCAAAAAATCGATAAGCATGTAATTGAATAGTGGTGCTTCCATACGTCCGAATGCGAATGCGAATGTGAATGCGAATGCGAATGCGGCAACTGAATCGGTCCATGGACCGATCGGTGCGGCATGCGATTGCGAATACTGGTGCGTTTGCCATAGAAAACAGTTGTGAGAAACCTGTCACTGTGTGTGTGTATATGCGTGTGTATATGCGTGTGCATATGCGTGTGTATATGCGTGTGTATATGCGTGTGTATATGCGTGTGTATATGCGTGTGTATATGCATGTGTATATGCGTGTGTATATGCGTGTGTATATGCGTGTGTATATGTGTGTATATGCATGTGTATATGCATGTGTAAGTGAGTGTGGGTGAGTGAGTAAGGTTTGGCCTATTCCTTATGGACTTTTTAAAGTTGTTACTGTAAAGATCAAACCAAATCGCTGCATGCCGCATGCCGCATGGGTGGAATCAACCCATTCGCATGCCGCATTCGCATTCCGCATACCACATATAAGGAATCTTAGCTTTACCCATGTTACGCATAACATGTACAATGTGGTGGTTTTGACTCCAGCAAACTTGTTTATCACTGGGGCTACAATGTACATCATCATACAACTAGCACCAATGTCCTTTCATACATATGTTTGTAGTTAAAGTTGCATAATCCGATGGTTAAACGTTTCTGTCATTTTTCTGAGATAAATTTATTGAATTGATTATTATTATCTATCTTACTTTAGTTTGAAGTAAAGTTTATTTTAAATGGTTAACTTTTGAGATATTTGAAGTGCAATCCTATACAATTAATTTAGGCAAACTTGCCAAAACTCTGCTAACATAGGTTTCTGCAGTAAGAGGTTCTATTCAATTGGCTTTGTAAATGGTATGCATCCCCTACTATGCAGTAACAACATTCTTAATAAGTGCATCAGTATCTGAGTTAGATATGTAGAATCAAATCTAGATCATTGTTTTGGTTTTTGAAAATTTGATACTTCATCGGACTATGCTGCTTTATTAAATATAGTTTTACGTACCACAGATAATGCTATTAATATATACAGGATATTAACTGATCTTATCTCTTACCAGAATCATCATTTAGTGGGACGTGCTTCTCATCCTTCAGGTATGAGCAATCGCCATTCTACTTCTTCCTTCTCCTCATATATATATATATATATATATACATATATATATATATTTATATATATATAATATATATAATATATATATATATATAATATATATAATATATATATAATATTATATCTCCATTTCATATAACAGCCTTAGTTCTATAACTAGCTCAACAAACAAATATACATACAAACTAACAAATCCCACTGATGCTCTTGAAATCTGTTGAATATCATGCAATTTAGCTATTCATAGAATTTAACATAAGCGATGGAATAAGCATTTTCCATGACTTGAAAATCATAAAATTTGGACTATTATCAATAAGTCTTAAAAAATCATGGAATTTAGTTTTTCTCTATATTAAAATATTGAACTCATTTACTTGTTTTCACTCCCCTGTTAAAAGTGAATCTTATTTTGCTATTGACTAATTTACCTAATGTACACATATATGCATTCCCATTCTAGTCACCATACCATGGGCATACTGAAATAAAACCTACCTTAACTCCCCAATTCACCTTTCTTTGACTTGTGATTCCAACCTTCAAATCAAGTTAGTATTCAGGGAAGAATATATCCATTGACATAATAAAACTTCAAGCAGGAGGAGGGTCTCTATCTCACAGGTGTACCTACCTGCTTACTATACGGGTATTGAGTACGGTAACTTACCGACAGTAAGAATAACTATAATGTACATAGATAGATTACTCCATATTTAGATTATAGGACACATAATGACCTGCGTTCAATGCTTATTGAAAATGATAATCACGTGTTAATACAAGGCCAAAATATGTCCGAATTGTGGTTGATTCGATGAGGGGAGCCTAGTACCCACCACGACCCTAGCGGGAAAGACCAACTTCACTGTCCCAGAAATCTCCCCCCCCCCCCACACCCCACCCTACCCGCCATTCGGATTCGCTTGGCTGTTGGACACACAAGCTCAGAGCACCCAGCGATCGAGGAGGCTCCCCTCGACATCGATGCCGTCGACTGACTCCCCGTTGTCCCTCCATAACTCTGCTAATAAAATTAATCTTTCCCCCCACAAGTTCTCTGGCTTCCCTTATTCGAATCAGTTCTCGGTGCTCCCACCAGAGGGCAGGTTGGTAGCGGAAATCAGTAATTTCAGATTAAGATTCTATTAAGTATTTTTCTAGGTACCATGTAAATTACACTTGCCGTTGTTGATTTTGTATATATTATTATATTTGGTGGTTTTAATTATATTTCTGTAGGCCCTACTCTTTAAAAGCTGAATCGAATGCAAACTAAAATGGCGGATTTAGTATAAAACACAGAATCCGGATTTTTTTTTGTCATAAAGCCTATCGCTGGAATTAATAATTTTCGCCCTGTTATATTTATGGATATATACATATACATTCAATATAGTTATAAAATATATTAAAATTGTCTATGGTCTTTTTACATTACACTCTAGGTTCCTGTGTCGCTGCTAAGCTACTTTTCAATATAATAATATTGCATTTGTAGAAAAAGACATGACCATGTTATTTTTGGGGGGCTACCATTACATATGCCACATGCATATACTGTCATGTGTTATATATCTATATATCATGTGTTAGACAAGCTATGATTGTGTACTGATGATTAATCATAATGCCTTATATACTTTTATTCCATCTATTCAGGGCGAAGTGCTGGAGTAAGTAATGAATGTATTTATTTATCTAGATTAAGCAGACAATTTAGACAGGCAGGCATGGCAAAGAAGAGAACATCCATATAACTTTGTGGTGTACTTATATATTGCATTCAGAATTGCTTGTATATCATAGAGAAGGTAAATATGTGTATGCACATTAGAGCTAATAATAAAACACATTAATTAATAATAATTGTCCTTCATAATTGTGAAGATTAGTTCTTGCCATTTGTGTGTAACTACTGTTCGGTAGTAAGTAGATAGCTCAGGACTGACTTCTTTTTTTGTTGTTGATGGGGTGTTTATGCTGCCCATAACATATATAAGCTCGGATGCTCGGGCTTGTTTTCAATGCTGGGCAGTTACCGGTTTAATTTTCTTATAATTATTATTTGTGATTAGTAATTCTATGTTAGTTCTTTTGCTTTTTCTTGATAATATTTTTTCTTCTACACTATTCCTAAACTAGCCTACTCTATTTACATATTATAGGCTTGTACGCAATAGATGGTTGGTGTGTGGTTGGTGTGTGGTTTTGGTGATATCTGCTGAGTTTATGGCCTGGGCACCTCCCAGGAGCTCTCCAGCTGGTGGGTCGTGAAGTTTGAAATAAATGCTTGAAGATATAGTTCTGGGAAAAGAATATTGTAACTTATTATGTACAGCTTAAATATTTAATCAACATTAATTGTTACTTCAGATGCTTTCTATAAGCTGGCCTTTTATTTTGTAGACTCATCATGGAAGTCCAGGAACTCGGGATATCTATGTAAGTAGAATGACTAATATAAATCTTACAATACCTGTGCTCTATAATCTATTATGCAAATATAAATAATGAACATGACCATGACCCGCCCATACTTATGTATCTCACCCAGCCGCACATTATGCAACCAATCTACTGCAGTTTATGTTGACCTGGCAGCACCACCGCCCAGTTACGATATTGCGTTCTTCTGTGTTGCATTACCACTTGCCATTGAAACAATATGTACATATATATGAGTCAGTATCACAAAAATAGGCCAATCGGGGAAAGTTGTCAACGTCGAGCATTGGATGTCAGCGTCGAACGGCATAGTTATAGTTTTAACATTCACAGAGGTGTTGGAAAGTTCTAAAATTAATCCTGAATGTAAAGGTAGAGAAAATACAACAACCATGTTTGTTTCTAGGATAATTTAATATGAAACAAAGAAATGCACTACACTGTAACAATTGTGATGCCGACATGTGTTAAAGATGTTGTGGTCGACTACTGGATGTTGGCGTCGAACGGCATAATTATAGTTTAGCATTGACAGAGGTGTTGGAAAGTTCTGAAATTTATCCTGAATGTAAAGGTAGAGAAAATACAACAACCCTATTTGCTTCATGGTCGACTACTGGATGTTGGCGTCGAACGGCATAATTATAGTTTAGCATTGGCATAGGTGTTGGAAAGTTATTAAATTTATCCTAAATGTAAAGGTCGAGAAAATACAACAACCCCATTTGTTTATAGGATAATTTAATATGAAACAAAGAAATGCACTACACTTTAACAATTGCGACGCCGACATCTTAAAGTGACCACCAATTGGCCCATCTTCGTGAGACCGACTCATATACATACATATATGTATATATATGTGTATTATAATGGATTATAATAATATATCGTAACGTAGCAGAATCCAAGGTTATATATATATATATATATTTATTATTGCACATTCGATGTTATATGTATTCGAAGTCGCGCACCCACCTTGATCAGGAGTGCGCGAATGGGGCGCCACCTGTGGAGCGCAAATTGTACCAATACGTGACCGAATGTCTGTCACTTCGTCTGTAATTTTCTTTTATCGCCTATAGACCCGTCCGAAAATGGCCAGACACAGCTGGCATACAGTGCTTAGTGCCCCTCACAGGTGGCGCCAGTGTGGCCAATACTGTACTACACAGGGCCAATTAGATAGATTATAGTGAGTATACTATAATATAAGGAACTGAAGATAGATACTGTCCTTGTTTATATTCCCATAATAGATTATAGAGCACTTATATATATCTATTTATATATAGATAGATATACATAATGAGATCTAACCTGCTAGCGATAGTGATTAATAGAGCAAATCTACCACCAATTCGACTCAATGGAGACCAGATCTATTGGCTGGGTTCAACCCACTAGTCGATGTGTTTCTACCACAGTGTTGAAGCCAAACCCCAGACATTCCTTCTGCAAATAAGGCTGAAATCATGTCACTAGAGAGATTAATTTATTATTCATGACCTTCATGACTCATTCTGTCCTAATGACATGTTTACCCCAGAGTTGCGTGTGTTTTACATTCAGGAACTCATAAAGCGTATTGTGGTATGTGGAGTTTTTCTATTCTGTTATGTAATTATTAATGTCAGCCGAACAGGAATGTTAACATCAGCCGAACAGGAATTGGCATTTAGGCAAATACAAATAATAATTGGTGATCCTCCCCGCCCATGCCTGAAACATCTTCTGCGCCTGATTTACTTAATTCTTTTATTTAGTTAAAAAGTGTTAAAAATGTGTTGGGCTAGCAGCAATTCAATTTTCATAAGCACCCAATTGAAACTTTTAGAACTGTTTGCTATGATACATTTCGAAATGAGAATACAGTGTTCATTGTTTGACTGAAAAGATTGTTATGTGTACATGAATGACATGCAATCCTTTTTATCAGTCTAGTGGGGTCCAATAATTAAAAGAAATACAGGAAAAAAAAACTCCCCAAAAACCCTCCCACCTGGCCCTGATTTGTGTGATCAAAAGGATGATCACCAACTTTAAAAAAAGTTGGCCTTATAGAAATAGACAACTATTAAAAGGAGCATGTGAATGAATAACCTAAAGGCATTGTCTCATACTTAATAGCTACCTAATACTTTCATTTTTCCTTCTGCTTCTCTTCCTCCTTTTGCTTCTGCCCACCCGTCTCATCCTGCTCCTTCCTTGCTTCCCTTCTCCTTCCCCCATTTCCCCCTCCTCCATCACTTCCTAAAGCTGTGACATTCACTGAGTCAACTTCAAGCACTATCTCTATGCAGTCAACACAAGCCACTGTCAGCATGTCGTGCTCAATACAGGCTGTGTATGCCGATTTACTTCTATAAAAGTTGAGACTTTTCTTTCTCTCAAAGCCCATTGGCACCCTTGTTTCCTCATGAGATGTGTGCTGAAGATGCATAGTCCGATGAAGCATAACATTTTCAAAGCCAATGCACTCACCCTTGTTTCCTCATCAGACGTCTGCTGAAGATGCATAGTCCGATGAAGCATAACATTTTCAAAGTGAAGACACTCACCTGGATTTGTTTCTACATAGCTAACTTAGATACTAGCACACTTAACTTATTAAGCATTTGCTGCTACATAGAAGAGTATATATACTAAGTCAATGTAATAGAACTTGTTATTGCATAAGCCAATGGTGTCAACAGTTTTGTCGTGCTTGCCAAAATTAATTTGGCATGTTGTCACTTCAAATATCTCCAAAGTTAGCCATTTCAACTAAAAGTTACTTCAACCAAAAGTAACGTAGATTATTATGATCAATCTAATATATTTATCTAAGACAATTTCCGAACTATGTAACTTTAATGGACACATAGTAAGTCTAATAAAGTTGACTAATGTGTATTACTTTCTACTAGTAAGCATTGCACACCACACATGTTTGAGTCACATATACATCCAGAAAGAGAGAGGAAGTGAGAAAAACTAAACAAAATGTCACTACATTTTATATATATTTTTGGCGACTAGAATATAGTTATTTCATCACATGTTTAAAATACTAGAAAATAATATTTATTTGATAATATAGAAACCACCCTTTGTAGTATGCTATGTTTCAGTCCCATGTATCTTCAGAAAAATACATAACTATCCGGTATGTTTCTGTTATTTTCTGTTATTCTTACCTTAAACAATAAAAGCTAATCTTTCAGGTAGTTTTAATTATGAAAGATACAATATATAAACTTAAATTAACTATATTATGCAATCAAAGCCATAGTAGTCCAGTGCGCTAGGACACATGGACAATGTTGATTCTCAAAGTATTTGGATTGACTTGGCAGAGAGATTGAACTTATGACCTCTCAACTAAGAAGCGATTGTCTTATTCTTCCGTCCATTTCATCTTGGTCTCACTTCAGAATAACTATAAAGTAGTAAGACTGCTATGATGCGATATTTACTCTCCTAATAGTAACACAGACTGTTTAATAAGTTACAATTAAATCGTACTATTTCTAATCCATTCAGGACTCTGGCTATGGCAAGTCTGAACCGGAAGTGGTAAGTTAAATGAGTGCTACTTTAGCGTGCGGTCTGCCGGGACTATAACTCTAAACCCTAACCATAAACAGTTAAATAGACAGGTCAAGTCAGGTCAGATGGCGGTCTTCAATGATCCCTATTTAACTAAAGCTGTGTTCACACGGGCGATTTAATCCGCCTCATATAAATCGCCTTGCCTAGTTTGCCTCACATTTGCCATGTGAACGCGACGCTGAGGCGGATTAGGGCTGATTCGATTCATATAAATCGCTTTTTATAAACCACCTAAGTAGGTGGTTTATATGAAGCGAATTTTATGAATCGACTTAGATCACCTGTGTGAACGCAACCGACTTACTTGAGGCGGATTAAGGACGTCACACGCATGCGCAGTCGAGACCTTAGTTTGTTGACTTACCGGTCGATCAAAAGCGCATATTATATAATTTAATTAATGAAACCGCTAGCTATGCACAGATATTTTTTTCATCATTTATTTTTAGGGTTTCACTGCCCACCAGAAGTTTTTACGCTTCCAAAACAATATGATTCAGTCTATACATATCTAGGTCGAACCCACACTCTCTCGTGCCGACGTCGACTAACCGAAACTGGCGCTGGTTAGTCTGGACTTGCTCATGCGCTGATATCGATTTCCGGCCCAAGTACTGCCCGTGTGAACGCGCATCTAAATCGATTCATATGATTCGCCTTGTCTAAATCGCTTTAAACTTTTCCCGTGTGAACACGGCTTAATATGAAGTCGTAAGTTAAATGAGTGCAACTTTAGCGTGTGGTCTGCCGGGACTTTATCCCTAACATAAACAGTTAGTTAAATAGACAGGTCAAGTCAGGTCAGATGGGGTCTTCAATGATGTAACTTTTTAGGGTTAGTTTTGACGTTCTCGTAGACCACACACTAAAGTAGCACTGTTAAATGGCTCTCTGTCACTTTTCATAAACAAAGCCAGTCATTGGAAATGACGTGTACAGCTATTTAGCGCAGTTCTAAAGTCACACATTGCACATATTAACTAATGCTACTTAGCAATGAAGAAACCCTCTCCCCCCCCAAAAAAAAAAAACCTCCTAGGATTTATTGTGATAGGTAAATAAAAGAAATAGTAAACAAAAAAAGCGAGGGTTCCTTGAGGGAAGGTATAGGTCTCTGAGCCAGAACAGCCCTTCAACAAATGCTCCCAAGCACAGCTTTAAATGAATTTTATATTTACATAACCAAACATGTGTCTGGAGAGTGGCGGAGGAAAGAGAGCACTATGAGTCTAGTGTGTGTTGGTTGTAGGTGAGTAACTACAAGTGGGGTTACTATGGTTACTGGAGGGTCAGTGTATAATGAATGACCAGGGTTAGTTGTTGGGTTGTGAGCAATAATAATGTACGTTTGAAAGAAACAATATGCCAATTAACATTTAAATCTGCCAGTCCACACAATTAAGACATTCTTTTATACATTGTTTACGCTTTATCCCCATGTCTCAGAGCTGTTCCGCTGTTATTGCTTGGAGTTTTACATCCTGGCAACGTCTAAGATCATATCAGGACGGGTACCGACTTGTGACAGTGTGCACTCATGGCCAATTTATAGTGCTGCCCCACTGGGAAATCAGGCTGCTGGTACCATGACCCGATAACCCACTCAGTAACATTATCCTGACAGCAAGCCAACCAGTCCTTGCATATCCTAATAATGCCGAGCGCCAGGCTAGGAAGTGATAAATACGAATTTTGTAAGTCATTGGTTTGACTCGACTGGGAACCGAACTCTCGGTCTCCCGCACATGAGCCCCACGCTCTACAGATTCAGCCATGGCGCCGCGTTGATTTTTTCTCTAGTAGTAATCGGAGAAAATTTGAACGAATATTGAGCTGGATCTTTCAATCATACTGATACTGATATACATGAATCTTCCAATTCCAGGACCCCCAGTATGGCATTGACCTACCCGTAGTGGTAAGTAAGCTACTGTTACAGTCTATAATAAAGCAACACGTTTATCGTGAGGGCATTTTATTTAATTAAAATACTTGCTAGGATAATTTCACCGCAGTCTGCTTAAGAAACAAATTTCATCATCTAAACTTAATCTGTGACCCAGCGTAATTTCTGAATAGACTACATCACGGTTCCGAGTGTGCATGCGCTGAAAACGGCATTGGGAGCAAAGCAAAGGCGTACGACCATTGAGTTTGCCGATACGCATAGGGCAAAATTGCTATTTTATTCAAAATAAATAGAAATACAAAACAATTTGGCACAAACATGGATGGAAGGATGCAATATAATAATATAATGAATATGTTTAAGACACAACTCTCCATAATTAAGCATTTTCAGTCACTTTACAGGATGATGTTTACATCACCATTGATTAGCCAGAAGTAATTCTTGTTCTAAATATTAAAATGTCAAATGTGTGAATAAAAACTTGTTTCAAAGAAATATATAACCAATACCTGATTAACCCTACTCATTTTCTATTTCTACATATGTCATCAACCATAGGATATAAATAGAAACATGAATAAAATAAGTAAAACTGACTCTGGCTATGGCTCTAACACTAGTCTGAGTGCCTAGTTTTGTCTAAATCTAAATGCACATGACACAATATGGCATACGATGTGCTGATTATATTGAAGTAATTGCAATGCTGGATAAAAGATTAATATCTTAATTTATTATATATATATTTTTTTAGTTGGTATTCTATGTTTCAAACAAGAACATTTCATAGCTGCACCCAGTGTATTAGCATGTGCCAAGTGCTTCTCGCGGGTTTGTTTTGCTCTGATGCATCCCACAATGCACCGCGCCACTGGAACCGTGATGTAGTCTATTGTGGTTCATTCGGCGGCGGAAGCCGGGGACCCCTCCCTCACGTCACCAAGCAGGCCTGTCGGGAACCCCCCCCCCCCCCCCTGTATGACCTATCTGCTACTGAAATGCAGACAATCAAATAACTTATCAGCAGCTACTGCTTGGTAAGACAACACCAACACTACAGCTGGCCAGCATTGAAAACAAGCCTGGTTACCCGGACTTACATGCTATGGACAGTATAAATACAGCCTCAATTAAAAAATATAAATAAATAAAAAATAAAAATAATGACCTGCATTCGGCGACATCAATCCGACCGGGTTCAAGTTTACCATGCCCGGCCACCCTCTATTTTAACAGCCACTGCGTGGGGGTCGGCTTGCGGGCCTACCTCGTCGGCCCCCAGGTCCTTGCCCTTCCGGCTCCCCTCGACATTGACTAATTGTACTCGCATTGATGTATTTAGGATTAAGACTCTGTACCTAATAAACCTTTTTCTTGACCTCCCAACTGGTCTCTGGCTTCTTCTGTCCGAATCACACATCTAAATTAGTTTGAAATCTCCATTCGGCATTGTTTTTTCACCCTGAAATCCAAATGAAAATAGTCTTAAATTCCTATCAAAAACAGCCTTGAAAAACCTTGAAATAGCCTTGAATTCCATATCTTCACATGTGTATGGATCCTGAGATACTCACTCCATTGACATATACAGTAAAACCTCTCTAACTGACCACCTCCACAGATCGACCACTCTCCTGTATCGATCACTTTATTTGGGTCGCAACAAAACCATTGTAACCATATTCTAACTCCCTAAACTGACCACCTCCCTAAATGTCCCAGTTTCCTTTCTTTCTGAAGGACGAGTGGATACAAACTCAGAATACCATCGTTTCTTATACGCATTGACCAACTTGTAATTAACGAACCCCATTGCAAAGATATTTCGCTACTTTAATCGCAGCTGGGCCATACCTATCGATTGCTGGATGGAGGGCTCAGGCTCAGATTTTACTCGTTGTTAAGCAACAACGGATCAGTACCTAGGTCATGTCGAATTCCTGATGATCATTTTATCGCCCTCCTCCACTCTACTTACCACATGGCTAGACACACATCTCTGAGATAAGGCTTTAAAAAACCCAGAAAGAAACTGGGATAACCTAACATATCCTGCATAAAATATCACTTTTTGATAATATATAACTATATGATATATTCATCTTCCAATTATAGGATCCACACTATGGCATTGACCTACGTGAGCTGGTAAGTATCTAAAAATAATTATTAATGAAAAAGCTGATTCTTTATGTGTGCGTATAAATGTTTACCATTATGCAAATCTGTATTACATAAGCAGATCAGATGACTTTGTATTGGTTGGTCACTTCACTCGGATTTCTTCTTTAATAAAAGAGTGGGGTTTTAAGGCTAGCTGAAACCTCGATACCTGGGTCCGTACGAGGCCTGGAAAGTCTTGACAAGTCTTCACCTTCATTTGCCGCATTTCAAGGCGTTGAAAACCCTTGAATTTAACCTATTTTGGGTAATTAGTCTTGAAAACTCTCCCCACTGATTTAAATTAGTCTGAAATCTCCATTCGCCTTTGTTTTCCCCCCTGAAATTCAAATGAAAATAGTCTTAAATTCCTATCAAAAACAGCCTTAAAAACCTTGAAATAGCCTTTAATTCCATATGTTCGCATGCAGTAAAACCTCTCTAACCGACCACCTTCACAGATCGACCACTCCCCTGTATTGATTGCTTTATTTGGGTCACAACAAAACCATTGTAACCATATTCTAACTCCATAAACCGACCACCTCCCTAAATGGACCACTTAAAGTCGGTCCCAACGTGTGTCGATTTAGAGAGGTTTTACTGTATATTTATTGGTTTTTTTTCCCATTTACTGTCCAAATATGCTGCTAAACTAAGGGTTCTTAATGAGATAATATCTTACGTCCTGGCAACATTTAAGGTCATATCAGGACGGTACACACTCATGGTAACTTTATAGTGCTGCCACACTGAGACCAGGCCGCTAGCAGTATGATCTAATATCCCACTCAGTCACATTAACCTGACACTGAGTCAACCAGGTGGGTAATTTACGGATGGGGGCACCCAAACCCGCCACTGACTTGGCTGCCATCCTGACGCCACCTCTCGGTTCATGAGAGAACCAACCCAAACTGCCGCTGTGAGTGCAGCCACATACTGGCTTAAACCCAAACTAACATAGCCAGAAACTGGAGACGAGTGCGTCGTTCCCGCCAAAACATCACATGATTTGAAAATTCAAACCGCTCCTCCCCTCCATAGTCTCACTCCTCCTATCGCCCCCATCCAGCAAATACCACCATCACCTTTTCTTCACCCACCCACCCACACCTGAATCAGAGTCTAAGGGTAGGGTTGAGGGTTCGAGTCCAGCACTCACCAAAGACTCTAGATGCCGACAACATGGAGGGGGTCGAACGTATTGCACTGATTTCCTTGTTGAAAAATAAAAGACCAATATATGTCACTGTCCGCCTCCATCTTGGTAAATTGGTCATGTTGCATAGGCAACATGGGTAATTTGGGACGAAGACGAGACACTTGGGATCCAACCACCATACACCCCGACCTGTACTTTAGTTCCCCCTTTTGCTGGTCTCATCTACCCGATGGAGGCAAAATTCCCCTCCCATGTGGCACGACAAAAACTCAGGCATTCCTGGCGGCTGCGACGCCAACCCCCCAACAGCCAATATATTGTGAAATTGTCCTAGCAAATATTTGACATGAGATAAAATACAACTGGCTGTATTTGTGTTCACCAGCTTCCCATCCTGTGATCCCCCATCTATAGTATGCTAGCACCTGGTTTACCCATGCCCTGTCCTAATTAGTAACCATGGCAACCTCCACACCCACCCACATCTGTGCAAGAGCAGGACCAATTACTGCTACACCAGTGCAATGCACACACTGACCAATATGTGTATGTTGGCCTGTGTCTGGTATGTACACTGCATCGCTTTCTGGGTTGGTGCAGTGTGCGCTTACGTGTGATATATCATGGGATGTATTATCTACCTCATGGAATCAATCTAGATGAAGTAAAATTAAAGACCTACAAAATCATGCTTCTCACCATCTTAAATTACAAGAATAGGGCAAGGACTGACTGAATCAGTGTCAGCATAATGTGACTGAGTGAGTTATTGGTTCATGATACTGGTGGAATGGTATCCAATACTGTGGGGCAATATGGTACTTAATGATTAAAGTGGATACTTGCTAATCTATTCCAGGACCCTCACTATGGTCGTGATCCTATTGTGGTAAGTATTAAATAGCAACCTTAAAGGTGCATAGTCCGATGGAAGTATCTACATTTCTAAACCAATATTCTCATCTAGATTTGATTCTACATATCCAACTTAGATACTGGTGCACTTATTAAGCATCCATTGCTGCATACACTGCAATCCTAAGTTAATTTAATAGAACTTCATCCCGTTGAAACCTATAGTGTCAGAAGTTTGATGACATGCCAAAGTTATTATCGCATGTTTTCAAATATCTCCAAAGCTAGCTAGTTAAATATAAAAATTACTTCTAAAGGTGGATTACCCGGTATAACAATTAACCTAATATATCCATCTAAGAAAATGGAAGACACTCAAATCTATCAGACTATGCAACTTTAATGACGTTGAGAAATGGTCAATTAATTATTTATTTGAGTATTAAATTTTTTTTAACTCTCAAAAACTCTAACCAACCCAAATGACAATTACTACATTGAGAACATAGATTATTGCACCTATGTATGGAAATCATTGATTATGTTAAATCTCTTCTTTCTACCAAGCGTTGTTTATGAGTAGTTAGACTTATTTATTCTGCAAACCACTTGGTCTGGAAGACTATTCAATGGATCTGTCACTTGAAAGGAAGATTAGTGTTTTCTGCATCGATTTTTACCATTACACCGATGCAAAAAGTGATCAATATAGTTATTCCGAGTTACTATCCACCAGTCTGAGGAGGGATTAACAATACGGAATGGCTATTCGAACGGTGCACCGTATGAATAGCTGATATTCTATTCGTATGTTGATGGCACAAATTAAGTCAAATGGGAGGAGAGAGAGGAGGAGGGCAGGGATGAAAGATCTCCGCAATTTACGGGCTTTTTCCTGTAGCTATAAGTATATACTATTATTACTAGTACGTTGTTCAAACGCCACAGCACTATAAGTGTAGGCCTATACTAATTTGTTGTGCATATGCCACAACACTATCAGCATATACTACTAATAAATGCTTCAAATGGTGCAGCACTATCAGCGTATGCTACTAATACGTGTTTCAAATGGCGCAGCACTATCAGCGTATACTACTAATATGTGCTTCAAATGGCGCAGCATATACCAATATTAATGAAACCTGACTTCCTGGAATTTTGCGCGATTCCCTGACAATGCTAACTCTATGGGAGAATATCCGCATTTCCACTTTTTCCTCCGGAGACCAGTTTCATCCCTGCAGGTTAGGGGGAGAGGGGGGCAGGGAGAGGGGGACGGGGATATCATTGTACGGTGAGCCATATCAATAGCAACTAGAATATTCGTACGGCTGATTAAGATCTGGGTCAAACTGCGTCACACGACTACCACCGTACGAATAGACACTGACCTATTTGTACGGCCACCGTATGAATAGCAACTGCCTTGACAATATGACCCAGCATGTTGACATACCAGAAGTAGGGGTTTGTGTCCCTCCCAGCCCTAACTTTCACTATACGCCATCTACTTGAACTCCCTTTGAACATATAACCGCGTGTGTGCTGATGACCAAAGTTGTCAGATTCTTATTATATACTTATTTCTAATACATTGTGAAATTGTCCTAGCAAATATTTGACATGAGATAAAATACAACTGGCTGTATTTGTGTTCACCAGCTTCCCATCCTGTGATCCCCCATCTATAGTATGCTAACACCTGGTTTACCCATGCGCTGTTCTAATTAGTAACCATGGCAACCTCCCCCGCCGTCTCCAGTCCACACCCACCCACATCTGTGCAAGAGCAGGACCAATTACTGCTACACCAGTGCAATGCACACACCGACCAATATGTGTATGTTGGCCTGTGTCTGGTATGTACACTGCATCGCTTTCTGGGTTGGTGCAGTGTGTGCTTACGTGTATTATCTACCTCATGGGATCAATCTAGATGAAGTAAAATTAAAGACCTACAAAATCATGCTTCTCACCATCTTGAATTACAAGAAGAGGGCAAGGACTGACTGAATCAGTGTCAGGATAATGTGACTGAGTGAGATATTGGTTCATGATAATGGTGGGATGGTATCCAATACTGTGGGGCTATATGGTACTTAATGATTAAAGTGGATACTTGCTAATCTATTCCAGGACCCTAACTATGGTCGTGATCCTATTGTGGTAAGTATTAAATAGCAACCTTAAAGCTGCATAGTCTGATGGAAGTATCTACATTTCTAAACCAATATACTTATCTAGATTTGATTCTACATATCCAACTTAGATACTGGTGCACTTATTGAGCATCCATTGCTGCATACACTGCAATCCTAAGTTAATTTAATAGAACTTCATCCCGTTGAAACCTATAGTGTCAGAAGTTTGATGACATGCCAAAGTTATTATCACAGGTTTTCAAATATCTCCAAAGCTAGCCATTTAAATATAAAAATGACTTCTAAAGGTGGATTACCCGATATAACAATTAACCTAATATATCCATCTAAGAAATTGGCAGACACTCAAAACTTTCAGACTATGCAACTTTAATGATGTTGAAAATTGGTCAATTAATTATTTATTTGAGTATTAAATCTTTTTTTTTTAACTCTCAAAAACTCTAACCAACACAAATGACAATTACTACATTGAGAACATAGATTATTGCAGCTATGTATGGAAATCATTGATTAGGTTAAATCTCTTCTTTCTACCAAGCGTTGTTTATGAGTAGTTAGACTTCTTTATTCTGCAAACCACTTGGTCTGGAAGACTATTCCATGGATCTGTCACTTGAAAGAAAAATGAGTGTTTCCTGCATCGATTTTTACCATTGCACCGATGCAAAAAGTGATCAATACAATTATTCTGAGTTACTATCCACCAGTCTGAGGAGGGATTAACAATACGGAATGGCTATTCGTATGGCGCAGCGTATGAATAGCTGCTATTCTATTTGTATGTCGACGGCACAAATTAAGTCAAATGGGAGGAGAGAGAGGAGTCGGACCGGCATGAAAGATCTCCGTAATTTATGGGCTTTTTCCTGTAGCTATAAGTATATACTATTATTACTAATACATTATTCAAACGCCGCAGCACTACAAGTGTAGGCCTATACTAATTTGTCATGCATACGCCACAACACTATCAGCATATACTACTAATAAATGCTTCAAATGGCGCAGCACTATCAGCGTATGCTATTAATGCGTTCTTCAAATGGCGCAGCACTATCAGCGTATACTACTAATATGTGCTTCAAATGGCGCAGCATATAGCAATATTTATGAAACCTGACTTCCAGGAATTTTGTGCGATTCCCTGACAATGCTAAATCTATGGGAGAAAATCTGCATTTCCGCTTTTCCTCCCGGAGACCCCTTTCATCCCTGCAGGGTAGGGGAGAGGGGGGCAGGGAGAGGGGGACGGGGATATCATCGTACGGCGAGCCATATCAATAGCAACTAGACTATTCGTACGGCTGATTAAGATCTGGGTCAAACTACATCACGCGACTACCACTGTACGAATAGACACTGATCTATTTGTACGGTCACTGAACAAATAGCAACTGCCTTGACAATATGACCCAGCATGTTGACATACCAGAAGTAGGGGTTTGTGTCCCTGCCAGCCCCTTCTTTCACTATACGCCATCTACTTAAACTCCCTTTGAACCTATAACCGCATGTGTGCTGATGACCAAAGTTGTCAGATTCTTATTATATACTTATTTCTAATATATTGTGAAATTGTCCTAGCAAATATTTGACATGAGATAAAATACAACTGGCTGTATTTGTGTTCACCAGCTTCCCATCCTGTGATCCCCCATCTATAGTATGCTAACACCTGGTTTACCCATGCCCTGTCCTAATTAGTAACCATAGCAACCTCCCCCACCATCTCCAGTCCACACCCACCCACATCTGTGCAAGAGCAGGACCAATTACTGCTACACCAGTGCAATGCACACACCGACCAATATGTGTATGTTGGCCTGTGTCTGGTATGTACACTGCATCGATTTCTGGGTTGGTGCAGTGTGCGCTTACGTGTATTATCTACCTCATGGGATCAATCTAGATGAAGTAAAATTAAAGACCTACAAAATCATGCTTCTCACCATCTTGAATTACAAGAATAGGGCAAGGACTGACTGAATCAGTGTCAGGATAATGTGACTGAGTGAGATATTGGTTCATGATAATTGTGGGATGGTATCCAATACTGTGGGGCTATATGGTACTTGATGATTAAAGTGGATACTTGCTAATCTATTCCAGGACCCTAACTATGGTCGTGATCCTATTGTGGTAAGTATTAAATAGCAACCTTAAAGCTGCATAGTCTGATGGAAGTATCTACATTTCTAAACCAATATACTTATCTAGATTTGATTCTACATATCCAACTTAGATACTGGTGCACTTATTAAGCATCCATTGCTGCATACACTGCAATCCTAAGTTAATTTAGTAGAACTTCATCCCGTTGAAACCTATAGTGTCAGAAGTTTGATGACATGCCAAAGTTATTATCACATGTTTTCAAATATCTCCAAAGCTAGCCATTTAAATATAAAAATTACTTCTAAAGGTGGATTACCCGGTATAACAATTAACCTAATATATCCATCTAAGAAATTGGCAGACACTCAAAACTATCAGACTATGCAACTTTAATGACCTTGAAAGATGGTCAATTAATTATCTATTTAAGTATTTAATTTTTTTTTTTTAACTCTCAAAAAGTCTAACCAACCCAAATGACAATTACTACATTGAGAACATAGATTATTGCACCTATGTATGGAAATCATTGATTATGTTAAATCTCTTCTTTCTACCAAGCATTGTTTACGAGTAGTTAGACTTCTTTATTCTGCAAACCATTAATAATAATATGCATCATCGTTGATTAAAGATTTTTTTGTTGTCCACTAGTTGTTTAAGCAGGGGAAATTTCAGTCATAGACGACTGGTCTTCCTCATTCCACTGCTGGTCGATTGAAAGCCCGAGCCTACACTTTTACTGACCCAAGGGATTTTTAACCTCCCACACCACATAGACATGGTATGAGAGCAACCGGCCTTTGATGACGCTGTAAGTTATACACAGCGGTGGAAATCCAAATTGACAGGGCTGTGGGCACGGGGAATCGAACCGCCGACCCTCAGATTAGGAGTCTGACCTAGAAAAAAGTCAGACACTCTAACCACTCCACACAGAGAATGCCACATTCTTCCATCAAGATACAGTTTCACGAATTACTTGAAAGTCACCCGTCAGTTATTAAATAATATCCATGCAAAATCTCCAATATAATCAGTTGGATTAGATTAGAATCGAGTGTTTAAGCTGTATGCTCAGGCCAAGTCGGAGACTCCACCACCAGGGCCTACCACATGTGGTGAAGATGCGCTATTCAAAGCATCCTTACCACATGTTAATCATATAGTGGAACTATTTGATAACGATCTTTATTGTTGTTGTTATTATTATCATTATTATTGCTATCGTTATTATTAATATTACTAGTATTACTACTACTACTATTATTTAGACCAGACGGGATGGCCGAATGAGTTAGAGCGACCGTCTCTCGTGTTGATAGACCGTAGGATCGTGGGTTCGAACCCTGGTCGAGTCAAACAAATGACTTAAAAATTGATACTTGTTGCTTCCTAGCCTGGCGCTCAACATTATTAGGATGGCAAGGGTAAGGACTGGTTGGCTCAGTGTCAGGATAATGTAACTGAGTGGGATATCAGGTCCTGGTCCTGGTGGACTGGTCTCCCAGTGGGGCAGCACTATAAAGTTGCCATGAGTGCGCGCTGTCACAAGTCGGTACCCGTCCTGATATGACCTCAGATGTTGCTAGGACGTGCGCATAATTTCTGAATTGTGGTTCATTCGGCGGCGGAAGCCGGTGTGGCGGTTTCAGCGTGTTCCCGTGCTCAGCCGTGTCCCGTTGCTTCTGCGCATGCGCGGATTTCGCATCAACTCGGATCACCCGAGACACTTATTGGCGCATGCGCACATCCTACAAACTCGGGTCGAATAATCGAATACGGTTCTCCGCGCTCGGGTGGACAATTTTTTTTTTTTTTTAATAACCGATAAAAAAATACAGCAAAATAGGATTTAAAGTATTTTATGATGGCCTAGTTTACCTATATTTCCATTTAATTAATCTAAGTTATGCTTTTTTTGCACACGGCACGTGTATTTGTCGACACCACTCGCCGTGTTCTATTTGAAATTCTGACGACTGGGATGACCCGAGTCGCCTGGGTAGTGTTAATCGATTACGGCCATGTTTATTAGATTCTGACGCATGCGCAGAAGCGAGGTTCACGTCTGAGCACGGGAACACGCTGAAACCGCCACACCGGCCGGAGACCCCTCCCTCACGTCACCAAGCAGGCCCATCGGGAACCTCCAACAAAACTTTTATTACATCAACCATTGCATAGTGGTTGTTTAATCTTAATAAAGGCTCCAAAAGTGTTACAAAATTATCATCTCTTCATTGCACCGATTGTACCATTCGTTCTCATTTTAAGCAGGATCCATTTCCAATTTTTTTCAGGACCCCGGCTATGGACGCCCTGCACCACCTGTCGTAAGTATTTCTTGCTAACAATACTGACAGTGCACTAACCAGGGGCGTAGCTAGACCTTTAATGATGTGAGTTCCTAATTTCGGCAGGGGTTTAGGGGGCCGGTTAAGCTTAAGCTGGTGGATTTTACACATTTTAGACTTGAGTTTTCGACACTCTGGACTACTACATGCCTCCTCTCTTTCTCTCTCTTTATTATTATTATTTTTTTTTTGTGTGTGGACAAAACGATGTGGACGTTTTGGCATACGCGCGTACCCCTAGCTACGCCCCTGCTAACATAATAACAGAAGTAATGAACTTCCACTGCTTCGTATCAAATTAGTTAATTATGCCCGTTTACTCTAATCTAAAATTCTGTTGGATATGAAGATGACTTAATAATGAATGAGGCTACAATTGTGAAAGAGAACCATCGAGCGGAAAGGTTAACTGTCACCTCGTAACCAGAAGCAAAGTGAGGACGGTGCAGGAGTCACGTGGGCCAGGAACTAGGTGGCCTGACCTCGATCATGAATTATTTATGTTGATGACTCAACATAGGTCACGTTAATTGTTTTCACTAAATTGGTGAATTGTGCTATTTCTTCAAATTAATTAAAAATGAACAACTGTGTATTTTATTTACAATATTTATGTTTTAGGATCCAGGATATGAGAGACCAGCTCCACCCAAGCGATGGCGGCGGGTCTAAGGTAAAATGGGTTAAAACTATTATTTAAATAAGCAATTCAGAATTCATTAATGCGCTGACTAGGCTTACTTTTTTGGGTTGACCAGAATTGCCTGATGTGTATCACATACTTACTCTATCTTTTATCTCCCAGCTTCCTAATGACGGGATGGCCGAATGAGTTAGAGCGTCCGTCTCCCGTGCTGGTAGATCGTGGGTTCGAGTCCCGGTCGAGTCAAACCAATGACTTTAAAATTGATACTTGTCGCTTCCTAGCCAGGCACTCGGCATTATTAGGATAGGGCATAGGACTGGTGTGCTCAGTGTCAGGATAATGTGACTGAGTGGGATACCAGGTCATGGTGCCGGCGGCCTGGTTTCCCAGTGGGACAGCACTATAAAGTTGCCATGAGTGCGCACTGTCACAAGTCGGTACCCGTCCTGATATGACCTTAGATGTTGCTAGGACGTAAAACAACAACAAACAAACAAACAAACTCCTAATGATTTCTTATCCAATTAAAGTTGCATAATCCGATGGTTTTGAGTTTCTATCATTGTCTGAGATAAATATATTAGGTTAATCGTTATAATCTGCCTTACTTTCTTTTGAAGTAACTTCTATTTTAAATGGCTAACTTTGAGATATTTGAAGTTCAAAAATCCTGAATTAATTTAGCAAGCCAAAATTGTGAAACCATAGGCTTCCACAGTAACATATTCTATTAAATTGTCTCGGTATTCCCTTCTATGTGGTGACAAATGCTTAATAAGTGCACCAGTATCTCAGTTAGATATGTAGAATGCTACTGTAAATTTGCACATGCTCAGTCAGTATCATATTGCATGGCGTAGGCCCTATGCCTATTTAATATCAACGTTTATTTGCACATTTACACTGTTTTTTCCTTGTCAATGGATATCGCATAGGAAATTGTCATATTGAATTGAAGAAGGCATTCCGTAATAACCAGGGGCGTAGCTAGGCATACGCGCGTACGCCAAAACGTCCCCATCGTTTTGTCAAAACAAAACAAAATTAAAAAATAATAAAGAGAGAGAGAGAGAGAGAGAGAGAGAGAGAGAGGAGGCATGTAGTAGTCCGGAGTGTCGAAAACTCAAGTCTAAAATGTGTAAAATCCGCCAGCTTAAGCTTAAGCGGCCCCCTAGACCCCCTGCCGAAATTAGGACACCACATTGTTAAAGGTCTAGCTACGCCCCTGATAACTATATCACACATTCCAGCTTAAAGAACATCTTCCACAGGGGACAAACATATGAACATCCTGCCACATAAACCAGGTCATTGTTAGGGAATATGTTGTTGAATGCGCAATATGGGCATTTAAACATGATCTACCCTGGTTTGGTTGTTGGCGTTTTACGTCCGAATAACATCTAAGGTCATGTCAGGAGGGGTTACCGACTTGTGACACTGCACACTCATGGTGACTATAGTGCTGACCCACTGGGAAATCAGGCCAGCGGCACCATGACCCGATTTCCCACTCAGTCACATTATTCTGATACTGAGCTAACCAGTCCATGCCCTATCCTAGTAATTTACAACCCAAACAAGGAACTGCATGTCATGGGCTTTATTCAAAGATAGTCATCGGTATAAGAGGAAATGGCCAATCGACAAGTCAGGTCAATCAATCAAATGGAGAATAATCAATCCATGAAGTCAATATCAGGAAAGCAGGCTCTCAACCATATAGAGATGTTCTTGTTCTTGTGGGGATAGGTGGGCGGCCGAGTAAGCTGGTAGTTGTTGTCGGTCCGGTGTCTGGAGGAGATGTGGTGTATTCCAGGACCTGGTGGCCTGTCATCGACCGGAAGTGACGTGAGATCTCACGTGGCGAGATTGGTTCCATGGAGGTCCGACAGGGGGCGTTGGGGCATTGGGTTCGAACCCAGGTGGTGCCACCGCAGGAGCAGTCCCTCGTTCGCACGCAAATTACCCATGTTGACGAACCAACATGAACAATGCCGAGCACCATACAAGGTAGTGACAATTACCAAATCTGTAAGTCATTGGTTTGACTCGAGCAGGAATCAAACTCCTGACCTTCCTCACTGGAAGCCCGTGCTCTACCGAATCGGGACCTCGGTTCCCGGTCGAGTCAAACCAATTACTTAAAAAATTGATACTTGTCACTTCCTAGCCTGGTGCTTGGCATTTTAGGATAGGGCAAGGACTGGTTAGCTCAGTGTCAGGATAATGTGACTGACTGGGATATCGGGTCATGGTGCCAGCGGCCTGATTTCCCAGTGAAGAGCACTATAAAGTCACCACGAGTGTGCACTGACACAAGTCGGTACCCGTCCTGATATGACCTTAGATGTTGCAAGGATGTTAAACTCTAACAACCAACCACCCATTAGGTTGATCGTTCTAATCGACCTTACTTTAGTTTGAATTAACTTCTATTGTAAATGACTTGCTTTAGATATATTTCAAGTGAAAACGTGCTAAATTATTTTTGGAGTGCACATACACACATTCAGACACCATAATGCTTCTGCAGTAAGATGTTCTATTAAATTGACCCTTCCTTGCAATGACATATGCTTAATAAGTGCGTCAGTATCTAAATTACATGAATATAATAAATCTAGATGATTGTTTTGCTTTTGAAAACATGATGTTTTCATCGGACTATGCAGCTTTAATGAACTTTTATGAACTTTGGTGATTTTTTATTTTTTTTTCAGAATCCCCACAACACCGTCTTCCTCTCGGTCTTTCATTTGGCGACAGAAGTGCCTGCGGATGCTGCAGGATCAGAGGGATGATGTGGAGAACTTAGCACCCCCCCCCCCCCTCACGTCGCACACTGTGGCTGTAATCGATGAATCACCTCGGATCATCCCATTCATGGGCATACCCTACAACCTCCGGTTGGATAAACGAATGCGCTCGGGGCGGAAAAAAATGGTGGCTTAATCTACTACTTTTATTTTTAAATAACCAATATATTAAAGAGATAGGATTTAAAGTATTTTATCATTACATATTTTAGTTATATGTCGATTTCATTAATCTTGGTGGTCATACTTTAATTTTGTTTAAAAACATTAAACAAAACATGTTGGACTTGTACGGGTAGCTGTAGGCCTACAGGTACCAGCACAAATGTGACACCACTGATTGCTCCTGTTCCCCCCCTCCCCCCCCCCTCCCAGGCAAGAGGTAGGGCATTGGGGTAGGATCATTTTGCACACTGCCCGTTTATTTTTAGGTACACCACAGGGTGTTCTATTTGAAATTCTGACGACTCGGATGATCCGAATGGTCCAGACCGTCATAATCGATTACGGCCTGGGTGCACACTAGTAGCGTGCAATCTGACATTCAGCACAAGCTGATTAGGGCCAAGAAGATCAACCACACAGATCAGTGTCATTAAAAACTGACAATAAGCATTATAGCGATATAGCGATATAGCGAATGGTAGACAGGAAGTGTGAATACTTATTTGTCTCTCATTTTTGCTTGAGTGCAAGTAAATAAGCAACACAAGGAATAATTAGTAGCATGTGGTGAATAAGGGGTCAAATTTCTCTGGATCATCAGCCCATGCTTTTTCTAATCTGTTCTTGAATGAATTTATTGACTCGGCATCAATAACATTTTGTGGGAGACTGTTCCATATATTTATGATCCTGTTTGAGAAACTGTGTTGCCTTAACTTTGAAATGGCTCTGGGTTTTACTAGTTTGAGAGTATGGCCCCGACTGCTTTCTCTTTTATTCAAGGTAAAAAATTGGTTCATATCTATTTTACATTAGAACTGATATTACAGAGTTCCCGCGGATCCTTAACAAGTCTAAAAAAAAAGTCTTAAATTGATTAGTCATTTTTCAAGCCTTTGAAAAGACATAAATCTGGTAACATTTCAGGGAAACGTCTTAGAAAGATCTTAAATTGGATTTGGCCACTGTAATATTATTTCAAGATATTTTACAAGCTCTCAAAATGTTAAACAAGTATGCATGAATGTATTGTAATCAGCATTAATTAGTTGCTGTTTTAAACACTGCCAGATGTATGTGGCTTTTCACCTATACATTTTCAAATAAAAGATCGATTGTGCAAGCCTGAATGTAGCAGACCCGTTATATCACAGACTAGACTGGCCAGTGAAGTGATCGTCCATATAGATATCCATAGATTGCATCACCTCACTCATTTCTGTTAATATTTAATTAAATATGTATGTTACATTTTCCGTGAAAATTGGTTTAAATTGTATGAAAATTGATATCACAAAGTCTTAAAAAGGTTATAAATGTGATTGGCTGATAGATGCAGGAACCCTGTATACGTGAACATAGTCCGAGTGAGTGGGGCGAGTGATTTCAAATGGTCCATCGCTGATGACCAGTGACTGGGATCAACGTGAAAGCATGGCCCCAACCCATGAGGACTATTATCATACTTGGATCATTCTCTACAGCTGGGCACCACATATTTTGTTTCCACATTACGATGGTGATAATTAAGTTCTTTTTTTTTGGTAGAAAGTTAAATAATTATTGTTGCCTCTGTGTGTTAAGTATGTCACTTTGTTAGCAATACTATATGTGTTTAATCTATCTCGTAGGCCTAAAATCTCAATTATGTGTTGAATGTCATTACTATCATTGCTTTAGAATTCAGTTTTATGGTGAAATTCCCTTGATTTATATATATATATATATGTGCTCTATAATCCATTATGGGAATATAAACAAGGACACTACCGATCTTCAGTTCCCTATGTAATGGTTAGCGCTGTATCCGATCTAGCTGACCCTGTTAGTATGACATAGGCCACAGTGGCGCCCCCTGTGAGAGGCCCTGTGCACTGTATGCCAGCTGCGCCTGGCCTTAACGCCTTCAATTTTAACTTTAGGTGGGCATTTAATATATCTCCGCCAGAGAATATATATCTTCTTCGCAACCACATCAGTCTTATCTTTGTTCTGTTTATTGGGGCCAACTGTTTATATATATATATATATATATATATAGGTATATATATATATATAGGGAGAAATTGTTGCGACCTAGTCTAGCACTCGGCATTGCTAGCATAATAATATGGAGATTAATAAACTAATTTTAAATAAAGAAATATGGATTCCACACTGATTACATTGTTTTTGTTACAAGCCATCGATTGTTTTTTTCAACCAAAAGGAGACCCAAAGAAATATTTTAATGCTAATATTACATCCATTATCTAGACCGAAGTAGGCGTACTATGCATTGCATGAATATTTGATGTATCGTAGCAAAATATGCTTAGAAAATGGGCTATTTGAGCTAAATCCTAGCACCAATGTTTAGCATACAAAATATATACACTAATTCGCCATTTTTCATGCTTGTGAGGACCGAACACGGGTGTTCGAATCAGTAAGAGCGCTGGCTACCCGTGTGGAAGATCGGGGTTCGAATCCTGGCCGAGTCAAACCAATGACTTACACAGTTGATATTTTCACCGATCTGGCTTGGCCCTCAACCTTACTAGTTAAGGACAATGACTAATTCGCTCAATGTCAGGATAATATGACTGAATGGGATATCGGGTCATGGTGTCGGTGGACTAGTTTCCCAGTGGTGCAGCACTATAAAGTCACCATGGGTGTGCCCTGTCACAAGTCGGTACCAATCCTGATATGACATTTGATGTTACTTTGATATAAACCCTAACACGCAAGTAATCATGTGTGTGATACTGTGTTTTAGTAACTCACCCTAGAATGCTTATTTGCACAACTGGCAGTCCCGTTTTAGTTGCTTATTATTATTATTATACTCTTTGTAATTAATGGCGATCTTAAAGCTGCATAGTCTGATGAAAGCATACAATTGTCAAAACCAAAACAATTATCTAGAATTTATTCTGTATATCTATCTTACATACGGATGCACTTATTAAGTATTTGCTGCCACATAGAAGGGCATACTGAGCCAATTGAATAAAAGAAAACCTGTTGCTGCCTATGGTGTTAGAGGTTTGGCATGCATGCCAAAACTAATTTTCTATATTTGCACTTCAAATATCTCAAAAGTTTGTCATTTAAAATAAGTTATTTCAAACTAAAGTAAGGTAGATTATAACTATCGACCTAATAGGTGAGATCACGGTTCCGACTGCGCATGCACTGAAAACAGCGCTGGGAGCAAAGCAAAGAATAAAATAAGTAAAACTGACTCTGGCTATGGCTCTAACACTAGTCTGAGTGCCCAGATTTGTCTAAATCTAAATGCACATGGCATAAGATGTCCTGATTATATTGATATAAATGCAATGCTGGATAAAAGATTAATATCTTAATTTATTATATATATTTTTTTAGTTAGTACTCTATGTTTCAAACAAAGGCTGAGATGAGCTGAAACTATCACATTTCATAGCTGCACCCAGTGTATTAATTAGCATGTGCCATGTGCTTCTTGCGGCTTTGTTTTGCTCTGACGCATCCCACAATGCACCACGCCGCTAGAACCGTGATGTAGTCTATATGTTTACGTCAGACACTGGACGCGGTGGCTGAATGAGTAGTGTGTGGGATCCCTTCTGCGGAAGGTTGGGAGTTTGAATCCTGGTCAAGTCAAACCAATGACTTGTTGCTACAATCCTGGCAGTTGGCATTGCTATAGGGCAAGGTCTGGTTAACTCAGTATGAGGATAATATGACTGCGTGTGAAATTGGGTCATGATGTCTGGTCTTCCAGTAGGGTAGCACTAAGAAGTCACCCTGAGTGCATACTGTGGCAAGTCGGTAAAGGATTCACCCGGTACTCGCAGTACATGGCTCAATACCAACCCTATATAAAAACGGTCGAAAAAGCGGGTTAATGAAATGAAAGCCTAATTGCACAATCTAAGAAGCAACATTTATTCTTTGTAGATCTCTTCATATTTACACGCTACCTTTGAGTTGAAAAATATAATAAAATAGCTAGTTTAATACGATTTAAAATTGAAATCGACGGTGTTCTATGGCCGCCATCTTGGATTTTTGCATTCTCTCCCATTTCACCAAATCTCTGCTAATATATGTATATATGTAGCCATTTGATCATGGAACCACAGTTTCTACTTCATGTTCCATACTAAAGCTATTTTCGCCCCTATTTACACTACGTTGTCCTTCACCCGTGTACTACAAGTACCGGGTGAATCTTTTATCTAGTCGGTTCCCATCATCATATGAACTTAGATGTTGCTAGGATGAAAACTCCAATAAACAACAGAAAAAATAGCGATGTGATTTTAATGATAACTGCTGGTGGTGTATGTAAGCAAATACATCGATGATTATTTTGATTGTTGCTTTTCAGGACATCCAGTTCGGATATCATGCATTGGCCTGTTAAAAAAGCCCCGTTCACACAGGGGCCTTAAGTCGCCTCAACTAGTTCGCCTCATCTAAGTCGACTCAGATCGCGCACGTGAATGCTCCCCTCAGACGAATGAGGCCTGAGTCGACTCAACTAGTTTGCTTCAAGTAAACAGCTATCGCGAGGTGCATTAGATGAGGTGACTTAGCCTGAGTCGGCCTAAGTTGCATGTGTGAACTCTAGTGGTTTAGTTGAGGTGGTTTAAGTATGTTACTGTTGATGTATGTATGTGTGTATGTTTGTATGTATGCATGTTGTTTGGATGTATGTGTATGTATGTATGTATGTATATATGTATGTATGCAGTATGTGTGAATGTACATATGTACATATGTATGTACATATGTATGCATTCATGTATGTATTTGTATGTATGCATATGCATGTGTGTATGTACATATGTTTGTATGTATGCATATGTATGTATGCATAATCTATCGTAAGTATGTGTGTACATATGTATGTCTGCATGCATGTATATATGTGTATGTATGCAGGCACATGTATGTATCTTCATGTGCATGTTTGTATGTATGTATGCGTATATATATGCATAATGGTCTGCGGCGTGGTTGCGGCGGCCGTAAGTCCCCAAATTGCCAAAACCGTGCGGGTACAGACGGCGGCCATGCGGCGACCTCATGTTTTTTTTGCGGTTGTATGTATGTATGTATGTATGTATGGATGCATATGTATATTTATGTATGCATATGCATATGTATGTATGCATAATGTATTGTAAGTGTGTGTGTATGTACATATGTATGCATGTATGTGTAAGTATGCATGCATAATTGATGTATGTATGTTTGTCTGTATACATATGTATGCATATGTGTGTATGCATAATGTATTGTAAGTATGTGTGTATGTGCATGGATACACACTTCCCCCTCAAAACGGCCTAAGTACTATGTGTTAACACAACAGACCTGCAAAACTCTGTATGTGTGAACGCGCCGCTAGTTCGACTCATCTAGTTCGCCTCATCTAAGTCGGCCTAATGCTGTATAGTGTAAAAAGAGTTGCGTATCTCGTTATTTCAGTGTGGTGTGGCAGGCCGTTAAAACATTGGGTCAGAGGCGAGGACCGGTGTTGCAGTTTCCGCAGCACACCAGTTTGCGAGGGACACATCCATTCAAATGCATTGTCAATGGCCGTGAGCAAATCTTCATACAGAAGTGAAATATCTCTACAACCACACGACCTAGAAACAAATCCCTTGGTACACATATAGAAAACATGTGTACCAAAAGGATTATATTAAATTGATAAGGGAAGGGTTCTGGATTTCTATTAATTTTGAATTAAACTAATGTTTTGCACTGCGCGTACCATCAAACTCAAGGCATTGTCAATGGTTGTGAGCAATCTTCATACAGAAAATACAGCAAAAGTGAAATATCTCTAAAACCACACCCACCTAGAAACAAATCGCTTGGTACACATATAGAAAACATCTTTACCAAAAACATTATATTAAATTTATAAGGTTAGTGATGATGCTGTTCGATTTTGATGCATGCGCAGAAGCGATGTGTCCCTCGCAAACTGGTGTGCCGCTGAAACTGCAACACCGGTGTGAGATACTATTCTGACTCCCACAATAAAGTGACATCCCAGTCACTTTACTATGCATAATAAAGTGACATCCCAGTCACTTTACTATGTATAATAAAGCGACTTCCCCTACCATATTATGACTGGAGGTCAATGGATCTTTGTCTTTGGTTAAGGGATATGTCAACTCTTTTTTTAAATTATTTTAAAGACATATGCATGTCTTCTCATTTTCATGTAAGTTGATGTATATGTGCAGATGTATATTATAGAAGATGATTTCTTTGAAATGTTCTTTTAAAGTGCTTATGCCTATATATCTTGGTGATTCTTTTAACCAAAATGTAGCAATATAATATGATATGGAGGAGTCGCTTTACTATGCATAATAAAGTGACTGGGAGCCACTGGGGATTCAGAATAATATCTTACACCGGCATGGTATTGAGGCAGTAGCGAAACAGCTAATAGGGAGGTAAGAGGGTCAGGCTGAGCTGTAGCAAAGGAATGGACTAGCAGAATAGAGGTTTAAAATAGCGGATTGCTCAGGCTTATGAATAAATTATTTGCCTCATAATTGCTTCTCAATTGTCCCCCCCCCCCAATTTTATAGCTTTAAATTTTTTTCTTATATAGGGCCTATCTACCAAGTGTGTCAGTTATGATGTTTATTTGTTGGGGTTTTATATCCTGGCAACATCTAAGGTCATATCAGGATGGGTACCCACTTGTGACAGTACGCACTCATCGCCATTTTATAGTGCTGCCCTATTGGGAAACCAGGTGACTAGCATTATGATCTGATTTCTCTGTCAGTTATGTTATCCTTGCCGTATCCTAGTAATGCCAAGCGCTAGGCTAGGTAGCAACAGGTATCAGTTTTGCAAGTCATTGCTTTGACTTGGCCTGGTTTCGACCTCCCGACCTTCCACATGGGAAGTCTGCGCTCTACATGATGGTGCTAAAAGATGCCACTGTACATTCCCCCAACTAGTTCAGATATGTTCCGCTAGATGGAAGCACAATCCTCAGTGTTAACGTGGAGTGGCTATGACGGTGGTGTCGTGGTCGGCGGCTGTGCCAGAGGATGAGGGTTCTCCGAGAGGCTGGGCTGGGCTGTGGTCTGAGGGTTCCTCTTGAGGCTGGGCTGGGCAGCGGTCTGAGGGTTCCTCGTGAAACTGGGCAGGGCTGTGGTCCGTGGTGGGCGACTGGCGCTGGGTGGCGGTGAGAGCCTTGCTGAGGGGGCGCTGGGGCCCGACAGGGAGGTGGTTGCCGATGAGGTCGGCGGTGCCGAGGCGGCGGTCAGGCCGCGCCTCGGGCAAGCTGGGCTGGGCTGGGTTGTGTTTGGCGGCGATGAGAGCCTTGCTGAGGGGCCGCTGGGGCCCGAGTGGGCGGTGGTTGCCGGGGTGGTCGGTGGTGCCAGGGTGATGGCCAGGGCGGGGGTCGGGGGAGGAGGTGCGGCGGGGGCGGGCAAGGGGGGCGGCAAAGTCGCGGGCGGTGGGTGGGGGGTCGTGGGGCGGGTCGGTGGTGGGGTCGGTGGGGTCGGGTTGGCAGAGGAAGGCGGTATCGCCTGGGGCGAGGTGGAGCCGGGCGGCGATGGGAGCCTTACTGAGGGGGCGCTGGGGCCCGAGGCGGGGGTGGTTGCCGGAGGGAGCGGCGGCACCGAGGCGGCGGGCAGGCCGCGCCTCGGGCGGGTGGCCGGTGGTGTCCGGATGGCTGGTAGCAGTGTGGTGGGCGGCTTTGGTGGGTTTTGTGGGCCGGTCTGGGGCCTCCGTGCCGGGCTGGAGGTGCCGGCTCCCTAAAAATCCGGCGAGGCGGGAGCCCCTGCCCGGGCGCGCTTTGCTAGGCAGGCGTCCTCGCTATGCCTAGTGAGGACCTTTCGCACATTGGCGCAGTATGCGCATGCGTGGAGCAGCTTGGAGGCCCCCTGGCCGTGGACCTCCCCCGGGCCTGCGTGGGTGCAGGAGTTGGGGTCCCGGTTCCATGCGTAGCACAGTGTGCCGTGGGTCTCCTTATTGTAGGCCACGCGTGTGTCGGTGTGGGCGCGGGACTGGGCGAGGGGCATTGCAGGGTCGGCGGAGCGGGGTTGGGCTGAGGTGGACTGGGGGGGCATGGTGAGGGACTCCAGTCTCAGTAGGTTTATTGCCACAGGGTCGTGCCAACCGTGGGGGAGGGTACCGTCCGCGATCGCGGTAAAGACCGCCTCCGAGTAGTGGCGGACGGTCGTCCAGGGATACACTAGGTTGTCACGACAGATAGCAAGGATGTGGTGGTGGAGGCCTTGGGCGGAGTGGGCGGGGAAGTCCGGGTGGTCGATGAGGGTTAGGAGGGCGAGGGAGTACTCATCCTTGGTCGCCTCCCCCCTCTTGACCGGTTTCTTCTCGGCACCCCGCCTCACCAGATCGGATGGAAAAATGTAATTTGTAGGAATACCTTGGCGTTTGGTTGACTGTCGCGCCTCGGCGGATGCCAGGATTTCCCTGACGGCGTCGGCCGTGGACGCGGGGTTGTGCCGGGTCTCCTCCTCGGGGTAGGCCGGCGACGTGACGGGCTGTACTTGGGGCAGGAGGTGGCGGTACCTCCCGTACTCCGGGTGTGTTGCTCCGGGGAGGGCCGCCTGCGGCGGCGGCGGCGGACGGGCCGCGGCGGTGGCGGGTGCCCGAGGCGCTGGGACGGCCGACGGGGGCGCCTCGGGCCGGGCCCCGTTGGCGCTGATGTTGTCGATCCGGGCGTGCAGGCCGGCCGTGGCCTGCCGGTGCTCGGCGTTGGCCTGCCGATGCTCCTCGTTGGCCTGACGGTGCTCCAGCTGCATCCGCTGGATAGCCTCCAAGACTGAGGATATCTCGGTGCCCGAGGAACGGTCCGAGGGCGCCGGCGGGGAGACCGAGACGGAGGCGGGCGACTCGTCCCTCCCGGGCGTGGTAGATGGCCCCGGGGTCCGTGGGGCGGCCCGGGATCCTTTTCGTCCTCGTCCCTTCCCTTGAGGCATTGTCGATGCTGGGTAGGTCAGCGGTCCGAGGTGTAAGTCCAAATAGGAAAATGAAGAACAGCGGAAGACGGCAGGAAGGTGAGTGCCTGAGGAGAGCGGCGGGCGGCCTTATAAGGGAAAAGGGAGGGGCGACAGGCGGTGAGGTGCGAATGCTGACGGCCCGGGGGAGGGTGAGATGTGGCGAGCAGCGGGCGTCGGGTGAGGCGTGAGCGCCAGAACAAAGAAGGTGGCAGGAAGGAGGGGGGGGGGGCGGCGAGCCGGGGCTCGGCCGAGGTGAGCAGACAGCGCCACAGCGGCGGGGGAGGGTCTCTCCCTTCCCTCGCATCAAACGCAATGCTTCGCATTACGACCAACGCTATGGCAGGCCTATAACTTGTGCAAAGAAACCAAACATTAGTAACACCCCAGCTATTAGTACTTGCCATTCAGACATGGGTTTTAATTGCTTATGCATATACAGTAAAACCTCTCTAAATCGAATCTCTTTTGAACACAGGCCAGAATAGTAGAAGTGACGTGCAACTGAGTCGCATGTAGATAAAAGATTCACCCCGTACTTGTAGTATGTAGGCCTAACCAGCGGGGGGGGGGGGGGGGGGGGGGGGGGGGGGGGGGGGTTCCCTCGCAAGGAATCCACGATATAAGCTTTTATTATTATTATTTTCTTCTTCTTTTGTTGTTGTTTTACGTCCTTGCAACATCTATGGTCACATCAGGACGGGTAACGACTTGTGACAGTGTGCACTCATGGCGACTTTTATAGTGCTGCCCCACTGGGAGACCAGGCCGCCAGCACCATGACCTGATATCCCACTGACTCAGGTCGGTTGAAGCGAGGGGTGCTGCTCGGATGGCTTCCCGGAGGGGGCAGGGCTAGTGAGTGAGGGAAGGTGTGCATGGAGCTGTGATTGGCCGGGTGTGCAGAGCCTTTGTTCGGGCGAATCAGATGTGTCCCTGTGTGGGTAAACGGCCCCTTTCTCTGGGTTCAGCGTGATTGTCCCTCCCTCACCCAACCCCGTACCCCTCCCCCTATGTGGAGGGGAATGGGGTGGGAGTGCTCTGCTGTTTCCCACAGCCCCGCAATGACAGCGCATTGTCACAGACACAGCTGACTATGAGGCTAATGTGGTTAAATCAAGGCTTTATTCGGGTGCCACCCGCCCGGCGGCATGTACATGGACTGTGTGTTGTCGGGAAAGAAGCGAACGAGCGAAGGCCCCGATATAGGGGGGAAATGAAAATGGGATGAGGGCATATGAGACATGTGAACAATGTAACAAATGAGTAATAAGTAAATAAAATGTACAATATGAAAAAGAGTTAATTATTTAACATATGAGATAATTGTAAAGGATAAATTTAGCAAATGTGAAAGGTGTGATCTCTCAACTGCGTGGGTGTCAGTTGCTTAGTAGTTGATGTTTTTAGTTTAGATTTTTCATTTTTAAATGCTTGATTGTTTAGTTTTTGTTGATTGTTTTGGGAGCAATCAACTTCAGGTGAGGGTGGGTAGGTAAAATTGGAGCTGGGAAGTGGTCACTGCGAGAGTTTGAAGACGACTGACCAGCTTTGTTGGCGCCAGTAGGCGCCAGTAAATTGATGTGCCGTGATTGGCTAGCACGGCGCAGCTGGGGAGTCCCCTGGAGGGGATGGTGATTGGTTGATGTGGAGGGGGGGGGGAGAGACCCCACCCCCATGGCGGGGGTGACACCTTGCCCCCCCCCCCCCCCCCCTCCAAACACTATCGTATTCCGTTGTGTCCTTGTCTTGAATAATAATATAATATAAAGAGCAGCGTTAACACCTGTGAAAGTACAACGTCTGAACACTTTGACTTCTGGATACTGAATGGTTTATTCCTGTCCAGAGCTCACTGAACCACCGGCTAAACTTTCCATGACGTCATCTCATTTACATACTCCTTTGTCTCACTCACTGTCTCGAACATTATGCATCTCATTAGCATATACTACAGACGTGTCTAGACGTCTATTACACATATATCACAACACCCGCCCCACCCTTAAAAAAAGAAGGAAATCACTCATTCAAGACAATGACGTCCCCCGCTCATTCTCCCCAATGCATTCCAAAAGTGTGATCTATAGGAACAATGGAAAGGCAAATAATGTATTTCTACGTTCGTTCCAACACCCAACTGAAATATTTAGCAATAACCTAAGTGCATATATTGATTATTAGAACGTGGTATTGATTGGTCTTTGGAAACAGACCTTCTGGTGGCTAACTGGATTACCATCACTCTGGTAACTGCAGAGGCATCAGTCAATACTGTAGTCATCCAACATGTGTATATGTATCATCACTCTGATCATGTTTGCAAATCTGCATTTTGCAAGCACACTACCACAAGGTAAGACATGTGCCTAATATGATTTACATGAAATTGTTGTCTACTTCGCCACTTATGGAAGATATTGACCTGACCTAAAAACGTACAAAAAATTACTGTGCAAAATAAAAACTGGAAACCCCAACTGAACTGCACCACAAGGGGGCAGGTGATATGTCACGGCCCACCAACTGGACAGCCCAGGGCGGGATAACCGGAAATATAAAAGCCAGATATCATATCCAACAACAATATAAATCAAATCAAATTCAAACAAACATAACTCAACCACCTATTACGTACAGGCCTATGGACATGTAAATAAAATAGGCTACTATAGAATTAAGTAGAAAAAAGCGGAAAACTCTTCCCAAGAAAACCCCAAAACACTAACATAGAACCTTAAGAAAACAACTAACATAGTAATAAGAATAGAACAAAAATACAATGCCAAGAGGGCCCAAATAAACTAACATAGGCTACTAAACGTACCACAGACTATCTATCTGCTACTGAAATGCAGACAATCAAATAACTTATCAGCAGCTACTGCTTGGTAAGACAACACCAACACTACAGCTGGCCAGCATTGAAAACAAGCCTGGGTACCCGGGCTTACATGCTATGGACAGTATAAATACAGCCTCAATTAAAAAAAAAAATTTAAAAAAAGAATTAATGACAATTCGTGAGAATTGCCAAGGTTTAATACTCACAGAATCTGGAATGAATGGAATGTGATGCTACTTAAAAAAGGAAATTCTATATATTTAGTTCACTCAATGAAGTGGGCCATCACTGATGTACTTATCCAATGGTATAGTGAACAGTCAGTCTTTTATTTTTAACAGGACACTGATGTGAAAAGATTACTAATTTTATTTCATGACAGTGGAAATATTAGTTTTGCAGTAAGTGATACATTGCATTATATTTCCCTAATTAGATGATCATATCTTGAGAAAGTGATTAATCAACATCAGACAAGTCTTATTCAGACACTTATTTGCCAAGTTTAAAATGTCTTCATTGTTGAATGAAATGCAGGTCCAAGTCATTCTACAATTCAAGCGCAATTACAATGTTATTTGATGATGTATTTGATGATGCATTCCTCATGAATACTGTACTAGGGGCCCTACTCCTCTATGCCAATGCTGCTGATGTCAAGCCCATCGCGACGTACAGAATATCTCATAAGAATCTTAATCATGTTGTTCAGGCTGCATCAATTGTCGGTAAGTATATCCTCCATTGTATATTATGGTCTTAATAAGTATGAATAATAATTGTAGTCCACTAATATTCTATGTCCAATATGCTCAGCCTTAGCTAATTTGATGACACAACAAGGAACTATAGTATGGTAATTTATTAACATAATATATTGAGATCAAATCATCAAGCGTAGAAATAGGTCAATCAGTAATGCGGTAGGGTGAAAGTAATGAATATCGAATTGGGTCAGTGTTCACATCAAGGTCAATTCATATGAGGAGAAATAGGTCAATAGATAGTGAGGTTACTCCTAGCAGATAGGATCAGGTATGGCTATCTCACCAGCATTCAATGTACTAAATAAAGTCAGTCATAGCACACTACACTTTAGAACAAGAAATGAGAAATGTACAGGCCCGGTCACATACACGTTAGTGGACGTAGTGGAGGCTGTGAAAGTACGACGTCTGAACACTTTTACTTCTGGATACTGACTGCTTTATTCACCGTCCAGGCACCTGAACCGCCTCTGACGTCATCTCATTGACATATTCCTTAGTTCTCAGCTCGTGCCTGGATGTCTTTTACGCATATATTACCGAGGCTAACGTAGTTGAAAGTAGTTGAACGTAGTTGAACGTACCGGCATCCATACTTCTCCGTCATGCTAACTTGGTAATAACGTGGGTGAGCGTGAGTTCCAATTTAATCTGAGGCTAACATAGTTGAACGTAGTTGAACATAGTTGAACATAGTTGAACGTGGTTGAACGTAGTTGAACATAGTTGAACGTAGTTGACATTAGTTGAACGTACCGGCATCCATACTTCTCCGTCATGCTAACTTGGTAATAACGTGGGTGAGCGTGAGTTCCAATTTAATCTGAGGCTAACATAGTTGAACGGAGTTGAACGTAGTTGAACATAGTTGAACGTGGTTGAACGTAGTTGAACATAGTTGAACGTAGTTGACATTAGTTGAACATACCGGCATCCATACTTCTCCGTCATGCTAACTTGGTAATAACGTGGGTGAGCCGTGCGTTCCGATTTAATCTTTGGACATGTTCAAAAGAGCACTACGTTAGAGGCTGAATTTACATCCGTGATGCTAACAAACTCTAGCATACTCTAGCATACTCTAGCATGCTCTAGCATACTTGGACAAAGCCCTGGTCACATAGCCGTTAGTGGACATAGGTGAACGTAGTGGAGGCTAACATAGTTGAACGTAGTTGAACATACCGGCATCTGTACCATAACCTATTTATCCGTACCGTAACCTATTTATCCGTACCGTAACGTATTTATCCATATCAAAGCCTGCCGTACCTTAATGTATTTCAAAGTAGTCTAACATACTTACACCACGTTTGACCCACGTTAGCCTCCACTACATTCACCTACGTTCAACTACGTTCACTAATGTGTATGTCACCGGGGCATACCTGTTTCGAGACACGTTAATGAACTACTAAGTTCCTTCGTGTTTTCACTATGTGTGGTGGTTCTTCGTGAGTACAAAGAATGCATAGGGTCCAGAAATCATTGCATGCAAGTCTCTGAAGCATCATTCCCCTTGACCCAAAATTGATGTTTACTGAGAATAGGTTTATATTGCTGATGGTTGGGTGTGTTTCAGTACGTCCATAGTAATGACACCATCCTTGTGTCACCACCATCATGGTAAATTGCTGGCTACCAAGGTACCTACAATATACACTTAGGCAATAGACCCTTGTTACATGACACAGGCCCCTATATGAATCTTGGTCACACTTTTCTTCAGCCACAGTAGTTTTTGTGTGATTTCCAACAATTATTGTGGGTACTTTCACCTCAAATATCGTCAATGTTACCACAGTATCATTAAGGTTATCCCAAAATAAGGGAGTGTAGCTGATTCTTCCGAAGACAATATATGTATTTTAAATGTATGGCCACATAACTCTCTGGTAATTCATCTCTGTAGACTTCCTTTAGAGATCGCTAAATAGACTTTTGTAAAGTCGTTTGGTAAGCAAAAGTTAATGCTTAAAATAATTATATATTAGCTTATAAATATATTGGGTTGATCGGTAGAATCTACTCTGCTTTAGTTTGAAGTCACTTATATTATAAATGGCTAACTTTGGAGATGTCTGAAGTGAAATCATTGGAAATGTTGGCATGCATGTACAATTCTGACAACATAAGCTTCAGTGGTGCACAGTAATACTGCCACAGGTAAAATGGCACACATATGTATATGGCACAGGTAATAATGGCACAGGTAAAAATGTCACAAGTGGAAAAATGGGAAAAAAGGCACAACTAAAATAAACAGTTCATTAAAGAAAAAAGTCAGCTGAAAATCATGTGCTAAGATGTGATCGGACATAATTTATTAAAATATGTACAATCATTTACATTAATGACCTGTTCAGATTTGATTAATTTATGTCTGATCGACGTCAACACAAACCACGTGGGATAGCCTAATGCGTTTGAGCGTCCCTCTCCCGTGCTGGTAGATCATGGGGTCATGGGTTCGAACCCTGGTCGAGTCAAATCAATGACTTAAAAATTGATACTTGCCGCTTCCTAGCCAGGATAGGGCAAGGACTGGTTGGCTCAGTGTCAGGATAATGTGACTGAGTGAGATATCAGGTTAAGGTTAATTTAGCTGCTAACGTGTAATGCTTACAACCTATCCATAACTTTCAGTTTCTGAATCTTTGACCAGATTATTTATTGTGAATCAATTTGACATTTGATGCAATTCCAAATTCTTACCTCCATACATCCGCATTATTGTAAGACTCTGTCATCATTATCTACAATATAATCCTTGTACTGTTGTCAGTGACAACTTCATCAACCACTAATTTAGGAATGTACTAGAAACAGATTTCCCAAGCTCTGCTTTATGAGGTTCGGCTCAACTTACTTTAAACCTTTCAGGCAGCCATTAATTGAATCTGACCTGCCAGCATTCCTCCAAGGCCTCGTGCTCTAAGCAACAGAGACATCCTGCAATCCTGATGGGTTGACTTGACTAGGAGTGTCACAGATGAGTCAGAGAAAGTTATTTTGATTACCCTAGTAAATTTGGTGTAATCAAGACTCAATGGAACTCATCTCAGTTTAGACAAATCAGCTGGAAATATTCCTGACAAATGATGCTTTATCTTGATTAGATATCATTAAATAAATGGCGTATATATATTCTGAATCACTGTAACTTAATCTGTTTTACTACCCATCACAGGTTTGTTCTCCTGGCAAATCCAGATAGCGCAAATGAAGGTTCGCATATCATCCCTAAGTAAAGTGATGCTTGGTGTTGTGACTGTCACAGAAGTAATCATAGAAGGTAAATACTAGTGTGTTGGAACAGATTCTATTTAACCTAGGGACTAAAAATTGACAGTTGATACTTCAATCCTCAGAATTCTTCCCCAGTTTTATACGCCAAGGTCTGAATAGAAGTGACTTACCGACACCCAGCCAACTCCCTTGTAACCTATTGTAGAGAGAGGGTGGCTGCTAGCAATGTGTCAAATAGTCCACTGCAGGGACTGTCACCTTCAATATCATAGAGGGTTGCATCATCTGTAGAGTTTTCCCTCACTCTCTCCTCCTGATGCCCACAGTTGACCCTGTGGTAAGCACTGTAATATATGTGTAATAGATACCCAGGCACCTGGTGTATGGGTGCTGTGGGTGCCGGCTGCTCTGATACCCTGGACGGGGAATAAAGTCATTCGGTAACCAGAAGTCAAAGCGTTCAGACGTTGTACTTTCACATAGTGTCAGATAAGGACTTTGCAAACACACTACCGGGCCTCACGCCACCAGGCCAGTTAATTCTAACTAACAATGCAAGATCCAACTGGAAAACATGGATCAGAGCATATGACATATATATGCTATGGCAGCAGGAGTTGTCACAAGAACCGAACTGGTACAATGTTGCATGTTTCTGCACATCGCCGGCGAAGAAGTGCAGAAAGTCTTTGCAAATATGGTCTTCGCAGTCAATGACCAAGACAAGATCGACATGCTCACAGAGGCCTTCAAAACGTGCTGCACCAGTAAATCTAACTTAATAATTACGTGGTATCATTTTAATTTGCACAATCAGGCCAGTGAGATCATGTCCACCTATGTTATGGCGCTCAGAGACAGAATCAAAGACTGCGAATATGGGCCCATCGAAGATTCGCTTTTGCACATTCGTCTAGATGCCAGTGTTAAAAACACAACTCTAAGAAACAAAATGCTGCAAATCGCTGATCTCATGCTTGAACTGTGCATAAATATGTGCGAATTGAGCGAATTCGGTGCCGACTAACTGGAGGAGAAAAAAACAGACATGGAGACAAAGGAAGTTGACTACTTGAACAAGTATGCAGTTCTGCGCACTGGTGCACTGGTGGTCCGCGGGCCTGGATACAAGCCACCATCTTGGAAATGGAGCAACTCGACCGGCGCCAGCAAGTTCAAGATCAACTGCAGGAACTGGGGATATGAACATCAACACGGGTTCTGTCCAGCAAAAGGCAACGTGTATGTTGCCTGTCAGTAGATCGGCCACTTCAGGAAGGTTGTCGAAGCAAACTCAACAGGTTCGGCAAACTGGCCGTGAACGAGCCCGACTCTCACAATGTGGATTCGAACCCTGATCCGGTGGACGTCGATGTGCTGACGACCGATCTGTTTGCCAGTGAACTCAAGGTCAACAACGATCGGGATGTCGATCTGTGGTTCTTGATGGTTAAGATCAACAAACATCCGGTGAAATTTAAGCGCAACACTGACTCAGAGGCGAACGTTCTCCCGCGGGGCATTTTCAACAAGGTTGCCTCGACGCGGCTGACGAACACCAGATGTTCGCTCATAACATTTTCGGGAAACCAGATTACCTCTGACGGTGAAGCAGTGATGTAAATGAATGGCAGAGACATTGTATTCCAGGTAGTGCAGGACTGTCAACCCATTCTTGGTAAACAAGCATGTGTCACTCTGAAATTGTTAGCACGGGTTGACGAGGTGAACTCTCGCACACTGACGAACACTCGCAGCTGCACTGGCAACAATGTCCTCCAGGCAGACAAATTGGTAAGCCAGTACAGTGATGTTTTCCAGGGTTTAGGTCTCATTAAGTCGAATGCTGTTATCCACATTGATAAATCTGAGCAATCCGTTGTTGACCCGCCGAGGAGGATTCCATATGCCATCCAGGATGAGGTGCACGACGAGCTGAAACGCATGGTACAATTCGGTGTTATAACTGAGCAAGATGAACCAACTGAATGGGTAAACTCAATCACTATCGTAAAGAAACCGAATAAGATAAGAATCTCTCTCGACCCTACAAAGTTGAACAAAAGAGGGTCTTTCCCGACAAAAACAATAGACAAAATTATTTCCAAAACAGCTAATGCGCAATATTTTTTGGTGTTAGATGCTATGATGGGCTATTGGCAAGTAGAACTGGACCATCAGAGTTCAATCTTCTGGTCTTTCAACACGCCATGGAGCCATTATCAGTATACCCAATTGCCTTTCGGCATCAAAACAGCCAGTGACATTTTTATTCAGGAAATGCACCGCATAGGCAATCCACCCAGGGTAGGGATTGTAACGGACAATATTTTGGTCCATGGGTCGACCGTCGAAGAACACAATAACAGGCTGAGAGTGGTACCCAGATAGCACACAGCCGTCGGCCCGACGGCGGCCCGACGGCGGCCGCTCGGTCGGCCGGACGGTGGAAACCGCCGTCGGGCCGACGTTGTTTTGTCCAACCTCCCGCCGATGACCCGACGGCGGCTGCCGCCATCGCCCCGACGGCGGAAACCGCCGACGAGCCGACGGCGACAAAACGCCATCGGCCCAACGGCGACAAACGCCGTCAGCCCGAAGGCGACAAACGCCGTCGGCCCGAAGGCCATCATGTTTTTTTCCCGAGAAGACACGGTCACTCTAGTGTCAATACGTACAGGACACAGGTGCAAAAATATTAGTTTTATTCCAAATTAATAGAAATCGAGAACCCTAACCTAATAAATTTAATATAATCTTTTTGGTAATGATATTGTCTATATATGTGTACCAAGCGATTTGTTTCTACGTGGTGTGGTTGTAGAGATATTATCCTTTTTCTGTATGGGTTAGGGTTAGGGTTAGTGCTTAATTAAATACAGAAAAAGTGGGATATCTCTACAACCACTCCACGTAGAAACAAATCGCTTGGTACACATATAGACAACATCGTTACCAAAAAGATTATATTAAATTTATAAGGTTACGGTTCTTGATATCTATTAATTTTGAATAAAACTAATATTTTGCAACTGTACGTATTGACACTATAGTGACAGTGTCTTCTCGGAAAAAACCAAGATGGCGGTTCTTCATCAACATTCGTACAGGGTAATTCAAATCGTATTAACACGAATAATTCCATTAATACGTCGTAATAAATTACAAAACTTTTACAAAATAATCTAAACCTGTTAAATAATTCCTTAAAGTTCCTCCGATTTCTGGAGTTATTTGTTGAAAAAGAACGCTGCTCAACGATCGCACATGTGCCGATGGCGACTCGAGCTGGAAAACATATTTAACAAACTGCGCATGCGCGTATCAACACCGTTGGCCCGACGTTGGTGGTCCGACGGCAGCCCACCACCGTCGGATCGACGGTGGTGCTCCGACGGCGGCCCACCACCGTCGGCCCGACAGTGGCCCGACGGTGGCTCAAAAGTGGAAAGGGATTGAAACCTAACGTCGGGTCACCACCGTCGGGCCGACGGTGGCCCGACGGTGGCTCGAAGGTGGAAAATGAATGCAAACCAGCAGCGGACTACTGCCGTAGGCCCGACAGTGGCCCGACGGTGACTCAAAAGTGGAAAGGGATTGAAACCTAACGTCGGGACACCACCGTCGGCCCGACGGTGGCCCGACGGTGGCTCAAAAGTGGAAAGGGATTGAAAACCAACGTCAGACTACCACCGTCGGCCCGACGGTGGCCCGACGGTGGAAAGTCGATGGCGACGGTGCGACCAATAGCCGACGTCGGCCCGACGGCTGTGTGCTATCTGCGTACTGGACAGGCCTAGGTCAGTTCCTAATTGAGTCATTGAAAGACAATTTTGCTAGACATGGTATTCCAAAGCAAGTTATTTCGGATAATGGGCCACAATTTAAAAGCCACAAAAATAATGGGTTCACATAACACTATGGCTTTTCAGCCACATACTCAAGTCCCCTATATCCCTGAAGCAATGGCCAAATCGAATGATTTGTGTGGACAATTAAAAACATGTTAAAGAAATGTGTAGAAACACACACTGATTTCCAGTTAGCTTTGCTAAACTACAGAAACACACCCCTACTGGTGCTTGACACGTCTCCAACGCAACTACTCATGATTGAGATAGAGAATTCCAACAGTTAAATCTTATCTAAAACCTGAAAGAAAAAGCGAAAAAAGGGCACAAATAACAAAATGACAACAAAGCCAGAAGCCTTTTCATGACAAAAAGTGTGACAAGGCCCACAAGCCCATAAGGCCTGGTATTAAGTACAAAAAACAGTTGGGGGAATGGAAAAAGGGGATAGTATTGGGATGTACAGGTATTTTGGGAAGGGAATATCAGATATCAAACAAGTCAGGAAATATATTATACACAGGAACAGGATACAAATAATAAGGCTGCCTGAGGCAACACAGCCCAAACTAGTTAGGTGGGGGCAGAATCCGCCAGCAACTCAGAAGAATGTAAACAGTGATACAGGCGCAGCCAATCTATCCAGGTCAGGTCGTGTGATTAGACCAGCTGACAGGCTAGACCTATAAATCTGATAAGACGACATATTTCATTTTGTTATTTCAGACATGCCATGCGATGATATTCCCAATGTCAGGTCCCTCCCAGATAATGCTTTCACTGGGTCTGGCACACAGCTGAGCCGTTATCAACCTAACTTTGTCAAGATGAGTGAAAGAGAAGGGTATATGTGCACAATGCCATGCTGGATTATTATAGATCTTGGTAAGTCAATTATTAGGAGCTTAATTACGTTATACAGATTGAATGGAAGTTCAAAGTTGCTTCAGTAACTTAATATATAACAACTTCTAATCATTCTCAAAGGGATGGTTCATGATGTCTAAGCAGAATGTAATGGAATTCATCTTAGTTAATGATTGCTTTATTTCGCATTAGTATCAGATATAAAGAATTCCATGCTCATTTTGCTACTTCATGCACTATTGCTGCACCTATGTTTCTCTATGTGTAGTGGCTGCTGGACAGCTGGATGTCATATCTACTGTACCTCTCTACATGTAACTATATGCAGCTATTAACAAATATTGTCAAGTCTTATCGGAACTAACTAGAGCCGTGTTTACACGGGCAAGTTAAAACGCTTCATATAAAACCACTTGCCTAGATCGATTTACATTTGCCGTGTAAACACGACACTGTGGCGTTTTAGGGCTGAATCGATTCATATAAATCGGTAGATGTAAACCACCTTGCGAGGTAGTATAGATGAAGCGATACAGCTGGTTCCCGGGCGGCGATAGTGTAAAATAGCGGTGCTCGCCGGCTACAGGCTCAGCTGTTACTATACACTGGTGCCCGGCAGTGTTAGGGACCGATTAGGCCGAAATCTATTGAATGCGATCATATTTAACAGAATTACATACTCAAATAATGAAATTTAATTAAATTAACCCTAAATTCCAAGTGATATTAATGTAGCCGCTACATCGGCGTCGTTATTCATATTGTGAATCGACGAATGTAAACTAAACAAATAGCAGTGCTCGCCAGCTACAGGCTCACCACTAAGGCTGCTGCTGGTCCCTGGGCGCCGATAGTGTCAAATAGCGGTGCTCGCCGGCTACAGGCTCACCACTAAGCCTGCTGGTTTCCGGTTGCAGACACAGTTTCAAATTCGTCGTGTAAACGTGCCACTACATCGCTTCATATAAATCGATTTGCCTAATTCGCTTCACAATTGCCCGTGTAAACACAGCTTAGGTCACCTGATATTCCATGCAGATGGTGTCAAGCCATACTTCACACTGGTACCTGGTATCTATAAAGGACTGCCCTGCCATCTTGTCATGAAATCTAACCCACCTTACATATTCATATCACAATTATAAAGACTGTACCTGAGAGCCTCGTCAGTACATATCACCACATATCATCATGGTATGTATGTGAGAACAAAGCTTATATATATATATATATATATATATATATATATATATATATATATATATATATATGAGAAAAGACACTGGACACAGTGACTGAATCGATTGAGTGCAGGATCCCAGTTGAGTCAAATCAATGACTTAAATAATTGACACTTGTCGTTATGTTGCCTGTCAGTCATCATTACTTTGGGTCATGGTGGTGGCGGCCTGGTCTCCCGGTGAGTGTCATGACTTCGTACTGTCACAAGTCGATACCCATCCTGATATGACCTTAGATGTTGGCAGGACATACAACACTAACAAGCAACAACAACAAACAACAGTAACAATATAGTGATGTGATTTTTATAATATCAAATTTCATAAGCCAAACAAATGCTGCTGGTGTATGTAAGCAAATATATGCATGTTTATTTTGAGTGTTTCTTTTCAGGACATCCAGTTCAGATATCACGCATTAGCCTGTTGGGTGGTGCTTATCAGACAATTTGGTACTATATCTCTACATACTTATTTCATTATCGTCTTGCTGATTCAGAGTTTCTCACATATAAAGAGAATAATGAATCAAAGGTGTGTATGAGGTGTGCTTAATAAACATGTAAGTTGCCATACACATTGCTAACCTTATGCACATAATTAGGCATAGAAAACAAAAATCTAATTAAACAGGTACTTTGCAATCAATATTTAAGGCAATTATATAAGTCAGTAAATTATTTAATATTACACCATATTATATGTCAATGCCGAACGTTTCTTCCTGGTTTCATGTACTGAGGATTAGGATGCATTTCAACTTTGGTTTAAGGAAAATGTGATGAAATATGAGAGAGAGAATAAATGTTTTAAACTGAACTGGTTCTAATGAGTTATGAAAGAAAAGTAATGCAAATTTCAAGCGGAAATTCTTATTTTAATGTTTATACTCATTATGAAATAAGTTTGTGGTGCATCGCTAATTTTGGGCGGGTGCAGAGCAAGGGATGTAGCATTTGGTCTGATGTAGAGATCTTGATGATATGGATGATGATGTAGGTGATGTCATTGAATATTTAACGTCCTTGGAAGAATGATTAAAGCAATGAGCTGTCCTTAGTTAATGGCAGGACTTTGAAATACCATATATCTATTTTTCGTCCTGAGGCACGTGATTTTATTCACGATATTATCCATCTTTGCTTCCATGGTGATGGACCACTTGTGGTATTACTTATCACCCATCTGGGATGACCTGACCATCCTTTCCCATATATCGACTGATTTCGACCTGTGGTGTGAGGGTATTCTACTTTTCTTGGGTGTCAACTTAGCGCTTGATGGTGTTTGTCTTGTGGCAGCTGTTCTCTTCCCTGCCAGTGGTCAGTTTGGTAAGGAGCCATAAGCCGTGTTTACACGGGCGAGTTAAAACGGCTCATATAATGCGCCTTGCCTAGTTCGCCTCACATTCGCCGTGTAAACGGGACTCTGAGGCGAATTAGGGCTGATTCGCTTCATATGATTCACTTGATGTAAACCACCTTGCGAGGTGGTTTATATGAAGCGATACAGCTTGTTCCCGGGCGGCGATAGTGTAAAATAGCGGTGCTCGCCGGCTACAAGCTCAGCTGTAACTATCGCTGGTGCCCAGCAGTGTTAGGGACCGATTAGGCCGAAATCTATTGAATGCGATCATATTTAACAGAATTACATACTCAAATAATGAAATTTAATTAAATTAACCTTAAATTCCAAGCGATATTAACGTAGCAGCTACATCGGCGTCGAATCGCAGAGTGGAAACCAAACAAATAGCAGTGCTCGCCGGCTACAGGCGGACCTAAGGCTGCTGGTTCCCGGTCGCCGACACACTTTCAAACTCACTAGTGTAAACGCGCCACTACTTCGCTTCATATAAATCGCTTTGCCTAATTCGCTTCACAAATCCCCGTGTAAACACGGCTTTAGTCGTGGAGTGTCCTACGATTCAACAGGGAGACAGTCTAGGTCATAAGCGTCATTAGCAGAGCAGTTTCTTGGTCCATGTTTAAACTTTTTCAAAGTTGAATATAAATAGAAGAAATTATGTGAAAGATAGGAAGCTTAGGTGATCAACAGGATGTGTCAGCAAAAGTGAATGGATGAACATCAGGGTGAGTGCCATGGGTTACCACTAGGGGGCATGTGGTGCTTTTCTATCAAATCACAAGCAATGGGATGTTAATTACAATTATTTTTATGCTAAGTCATCACATAACTTCTGCTTGCTAAGAATATATAAGATACACTATTATATAACATACCTATGTGATTTTTTGTTGTTTTACTAAGGTACTTGTGAGCAACCATGTGTCTTCAAGAATTCCTGTTATTCAGAATTTCAAACAATCTTTCGTGGCACAGATAATAAAGCTCGAAGTCCTGACTGCACCCAACACTCGATTGGGATTCCGGATTGAGGTATTTGGATGTGGTAAGTGCAGAGAACATTTTAAAACCATTACAATACATGATTTCCACGATGCATGTGCAGAGCATAATCCAGACTGGACTTGTAGGTAACAGAGTCCGTGAAGAGGCAATTGGGGCTCTGTTAACACTGGCTTCATATTGAGCAACTGACACAGTCTTTTTGGCACAAATGTGGATTTATAGAGAAAACATACTTACCATTTTTTAATCATTTTTGATAATTATAACTGTATCCTATTGATTGATTGAAAAGTTTGATCATCAGTGTAAAACAACACAGTGACACACTGTCGACCCACAACACGGGTGTCGTTGCACGACACCTGTATACATAACAACCAGGTGTCGTACTAGTGTTTGGGGAAACGACCCTTATTTTTTTAATTACTTACAGTTGACACCATCTATTCATAGAAGTTCCTATGTGCTATGTCATCATTCTCTGGGAAGCTATTCCTGTCGAATTACTTTAACTTGTACATTGCATCTCCCGCTTTTATATATCATAATACATACCAATTATTCATTTGTAAATAAATTCGAATGAAAAGGAGGCATGATATATAATGGAGTATACAAATGTCCTGCTCACCATTGTACGCTCAAGGCTACTGACTACCCAGCTAACAAAAAACGTCACACTGACGTCAGTATAACATTATTGAATGTTACAATAATGTTATAAAAAACGTCATATAAACTATATTTTGTTCGGAGTAAATAACATTATATAACGTTATTTTATAACATTATAAAGACATTTTTAAACGTCCCTATGACATTTTCGTTTAATGTTTTATAACATCAATAGGATGGTTTTTTATAACATTAGAGCACTCTTTTAACCGCCTTTGAGTGATTTGATTCAGATTTTGTAGAGAAATCTGTGCTCTATGTCATCAAAACAAGACCTAAATTGTAGCTAGAGAACCCTCCTTTTGAGGAACTGAAAGGGAACATCTACCACAAAGCATGACACTGGAGGAGAAAACTCCAATTTAACAAAAATCAGTTTAATATGATAGAGATGCATGCACCTCATATTAGATATTAAGATGATAAGACACTAATCTTGGCCAACAAGTTAAGCTAAGAGGTGATGCCTGCTGTACAAAACCCAGCACTCCTCACTAAAACACTTTTGCAATGGAAATGGTGTTTCATAAGCACTGGTGGGCATTTGTAACTTCTGACTATCCACTGACCTGTTCCAAACACAACCGTATTACACCTCGCCCATGTTTGTTAGTTAGGCACATTTTAACATCCTTCTCAACCATATCTTTATACCGCTTGATGGATGGGGGAGATTCTAGACCTGAACAGAGGCTCTGTATTTGCCTGTCTGTTGGCATGTCATAATTTGGGACCCATGTTGATCCCATATGGGTCCCAAATTATGACATGCTAATAGACAGGCAACTACAGAGCCTATGTTCAGGTCTTCAATCTTCCCCATCCATCAAGCGGTAAAGAAATATGATTGAGAAGGATGTTACAATGTGCCTAACTAACAATCATAGGTGAGGTGTAATTCAGTTGCTTTCAGAGCAGGTCGGTTGAGAGTCAGAAGTTATAAATGCCCGCCAGTGCTCAATAAACACCATTTTCATTGGAAAAGCCATTTAGTTAAGATTAAAAAAAGAAATTAAAATTAAAAAAAGAAATGAAAAAACAAGAATAGATTTTACACCATCGGTGCCTGACGTTGGGCTAACATCGGGCCATGGGTGGTGGCCCGATGCGGTGCAATGACAACCAGTGTCGGGCCACCCGAGATATCGTTGAGAAGGAGGTTACAATGTGCCTAACTAACAAACGTAGGTGAGGTGTAATTCGGTTGCTTTCGAAGCAGGTCGGTGGAGAGTCAGAAGTTATAAATGCCTGCCAGTGCTCAATAAACACCATTTTCATTGCAAAATCCTTTTGGTTAAGATTAAATAAAACAATATTTTTTTAGGGAATAGATTTGACATAGTCAGTGGCCCGACGGTGGAAAATGTGTGGTGACTGTCCAACCAATAGCCAGTGTTAGCCCTGTGCTATCTGGGTACATATTATAACGTCAGTATAACGTTACTGTGATGTTATAACATTACAATACATGGTATATCATCAGCCTAATGTTACTGTGATGTTATATATAATGTACCATAACCAAATAATAACGTTAGCCTGACGTTCCTTAATGTTATGTCTTAGCTGGGTATAGTGCTCTCACTGATGAGTGATGGTGAGCAGGCAGTGCTGTCTCATGCACTAATAAAGCACTTACACACTAATTCTTATCTCATCCATATCCTTCTTCATTACATCAGTTACATCACTCATGCGTTACCATAAATACAAGGGCAGCAAGTGCAAGTGCTGAATAGGATTTAGAAAATGTGCATGGCTTGTGCATAGCTTTTTAAGGAATGTTCATCTCTTTTTGGTTTTGCATTATATTTAAGCATGAGACAAACATGTAAATATTCTATTACATATACTTTCAAATTTAGACCGTTCGACAAGCCGACTTACTACAACACTAGTAAAAACATCAAGGTCTATGCAATCTCTGAACGTGCCAGAATTAGATGATATGGATTCAAACGTCTGTATTCCTGTTACTGCTGATGATCGTGTGATGATTATCAAGTCCATCATGGTCAATATGACCATCAGCATGATGATTAAAGTTGTGATTGAACGAGATCCTACATGTGGCAACTACAATCAGCATGAGTTCTTCCCCATGATGAAGATGTACCAGCCATTTGGGAATCTGACTGGCACATTTCGTAAATGTGATCTGATGTTGGATGACACTACCTTGAACGACTATGTGTTCAACTGTACATGCAGTATGCAATATTGTCAGGAGGTGTATCTTAGGGTGCAGCCAACATGTCCTGTCAGAGTATGTAGCATTGGCATTATTTGAGTTTGGAGTGAATCCTGATAATTTTGAATGCATTATTGTCTATACTATCATTGGAAGCACATAGGACCACATACGTTATTATGCAATGGGTAACTTAAATTGATCAATTACGTCGTCACCAAGAAGTGAGTAAATATTTACTTTTGGCAGGTTCTGAAGCTCTCATGTGTTACTAAGTACCCTACTGAATTACACGCAGGTCTTCAGCAAATGTCCTACCATCGCCACACATGGGTTAAATGTACATTTTGCTGCCACTTCAATCCTTTTGTATTTACATCATTAGATGACCAATTGCATAAAGCTATTTCTAGAAATATCATAATAATTTCATTCCAACTTTGTTCCTTTGTAACAATGCATATGGTGACAATGTAACCCAAAATGTTCTTAAGCTACATGATCATTCACCACAATATTTCCAAGCTACACACAATCCTTATCAGCGATGTTTGTAAATTGGATCAGACTTAAAGGGACCAGATATAGGTCGCTGAGACACTACGCATACTCCGACAAATGCTCTCCAAGCACAACCTTGTTTAGTTTTTATGTCTAAAGAACCAAGTATGTGTGGGGAGAGTAGGGGACCCACTTTACCACAACGAATGGAAACTAATATATTGCCTTCTCCACACACCGGGCACCAGCAAGCCTTGTTATTGCTCAGCCTGTTCCCGGCAAGCACCGCTATTTTACAATATCGCCACCGATTCGGCGGTGGTGGCGGCGTTAATATCGCTTCGATTTTTGGTTTAATATAGCCACCGATGTAGCTGCGCCGTTAATATCGCTTTGATTTTGTGGTTAATTTGACCAAATTTGACTTTTTGAACATGTAATTCTGTTAAATATGATAGCTTTGAATAGATTTGCCCATAATATATCGCCACCGATAGCATTATTAAATAAATTAGAGTCATTGGAAACTTGTTTGGGGGTACCATCGGCAGCTCTGTGCATGCTCACCGAGTTTGTTTTCATCCAGTCTGAGCTACTCCCTTCCCTAAAATTGATACCTTGTTGAGCACAGTGACCTGAGCTAAAAATAACCACCAATGAAAGACAGAGAAGAAACTAGGCTTCATTAACATATCAAGCATGGCTGTTTTTAGGGAAATTTTATTGAACTGAAGGAGTGAAAATATTAAGATATCAATCCTCCTTGAAAATTGATCAGGATCGTGCTGAAAATTATATCATCAGAAAGTCTTCCTCTACCTAACCAGAACAATATTTGGTTGAGATTTATATCATGCTCATCAAGGTTGGTCTGAGAAGTGACTGCTTCAAGAATGTGGCTATTGTTAGCTCGCGATGCCTAAAAGTGAATTTTGTCTTTCTTTCTCTGATCAGTTAGAAAATTATGTCATCATGTAGAGCTGTTAATTCTGGTTATTTTGGTATAAAGATTGCAGTGATAGGACAATTAGAACGGGAGTTATGCTATTTTTCTTAATTTTACTGAATTTATTATTGGTGGTTGCTGGAAATTAAGGAATTTAGCAAGTTTGACATGAAATTTCAGAAAGAATACTAACAGTGATGGTCTGTAAAAAATTGAGCTTCTTATTTGTACTATAGAGAATGAGATTCTTTAATATTGGACAGATCATATGCAAAATAGCTTCCAGGTGGGACCCTAAAAACCAAGATTTGGCTAATTTGGAAATGTGCACAAATCGGGGTAAAAAAATCAATCTTTAAACACTCATAACTTTGCAGCTATTCAATCGATCTAAATGATTTTTATATCATTGAGATCCGATTTAAAAGATCTGTACAGATATATAACTTGTAATACTGACCTGTTGGGAAACAAAATCACTTTGGAGTACCTACTGAGAAATACAGTGAGGAAGGGGGTGTAGGTCTGTCCCTTGTTTTGATTAGGAGGCAGCAGTCAGTCTGGCATCAGAACTCTCACTCTCACAACACTTTCCAATGGAAAAAGGACAACATGTGCTTGGAGTTTTTACAGTGGAAAGGGTCTGCCTCCTCCTTCACCCCCTCCCCATCCCCACCAGCAATGTGTACGTGGATGAGGAGGGGGGGGGGGGGTCATTAGACGCGGCCAACCAATCTGCCTCTACACTCTCGCAGCACTCCCCCATGCAAACTGGATATATGCTTGGAGTTATCCCAGGAAGAAAGGGAATGTTCTGTTTTGCTGGAATGTTCCCTCTTTCTAGGTGTTTCCACAACCTGATTATTATACTTTTTGGAACAAATTGTCTAACGTCTGTTGTTAAAACTGCATAGTCTGATGAAGCATCACATTTTTAAAACCAAAACAAGTATCTCAATTTGATTCTACATATCTAACTTAAATACTGGTGCACTTGTTAAATATTTGTCACCACATAGAAGGGAATACTGAGGCAATTTAATAAAACCTATTACTGCAGAAACCTATGGTGTCAGAGTTTTGGCAAGCTTGCCAAAACTAATTTGGCTTGTTTTCACTTCAAATATCTCAAAAGTTATCCATTTAAAATAAAAGTTACTTGAAATGAAAGTGGGGTAGATTATAACGATCAGCCTAATATCTTTATCTCAGAAAATGATAGAAACTCAAAACCCATCGGACTATGCAACTTTAAGCTTTGTGGTCATTAACCACAATGTTCCCAAACTAGACAATTATTAGCAGCAAATATATTAAGCTGAATCATACATATTTCATGTAGAGGAAGCATCTTCTTTTGCTTGTCAGCAATGGGCAGTCCCAGTTAGACTGCTAATATATATTGTGCTATACTTTGTAATAAGCTTTATTTGTATCAGCTACTGCTTGGATGGATTTACTCTCTTACCCATGAGCTAGATTTGAGAACCAATTGAAATAGTCAACAGCGGTGTCCCAATAAAAGATTAAGTTATTGCTAATGAAACATTGACAATAGCGTTTTTGTATGTAAGCGTTCCTAGTTTGTCCTAATTCTTGCTTCGATTGTTCATGGATGTTTTGCTGAAGGCAATCAAAGAGATATTAGTTAACTGCAATAGTATCAGCATATTTGGACAGCAAAAAGTCAACATATCGTAATAATACCCGCTGGCTAGGGATCAACAAGTATAAATTATTATGTTAATGGTTTGACTCGACGAGGGTTCGAACCCGTGGGTTCCAATCCCACGATCTACCAACACCAAAATATGTCATTATTTTTATTTTTTATTTTTTTTTTTTACTAAATGTATTTTATTCAGCGAATAATGTCTTTTGTCAGCGCCAGAGCACTGGTCTTCCGGCCGTTAATTACAATTTGTTGGTACATAAATGACAATATCAGTTGCAATAATAACCACATGAAAAACCTGTTCGATAATAGAAGCATAATATAAATTGACCATTTGTCGTAATAGTAACTGCATGCAATTCCAGTTCAAACTATGTATTATGCACTTGGTGAGCATGCATCAATAAATGTACAAGATGACTCTAGAATTGTCTTTAAACACTTCTTTCTTCCTTTGTTTTCTCTCTTCTCTTTTCAAAAAGATATAACATATCTACAATACACATATATATATACTATATTGCAAATATGCAAATCAGTGGATCCAATCACCAATACCAAATGCGGAAACCTGGCCATTTAAATTTTTTTTTTTTTTTATCCCATCACGAGTGTTCCGTTCTGTGTGGCCTAATGATGGGATCGCGGTCTGAGATTGCAGTGGGGACTTACATCAGACAGGTTTTATGTCAATTTAAAGGAAAATTTTAGGTAATAGGTTTTGAAAGAAGGTGTAGTAGGGGTGTGGTAGGGGCGGGAAGGGGATCAGCGTGCAGGGCTGTGTAGTGCATTTGAGAACATTTATATATATATGTATGTACAAGGGTCAGGGCAAGGAAGGCCTTTAGAATACCTATAACCGTGTCAGGGTCTGACATGCCGGTTGTATTTTCATAAAGTTTTTAAATTCAAGGAGACTTGTGGACTGTCTTGTCCTCACTGGAAGTTTATTCCACAATGTGCCACCTCTGTAAATCGGTGCTTTAGTCAGTTTGTTTGTTAGTGGCATGGGTGTTTTTAGAAGTGTAGCACCGCTCTGTCTGGTTACTCTGTTTGTATGGTCAACATATTGTTCATCATTGGATCTTTTATACATGAGACTGAGGAGATGTGTGTCCCTCCTTTGGCTAAGGTAGCTGACTAGTGCTTTAGCATGCATTTCCTTTACAGACAGCGTTTTCCCTCTGTAGACAGTTCTAAGTGCCCTGTTTTGAATCCTCTGTAATTTGTTTTCTTGTTGTTTTGTCAGCAGTCCATATATTAAATCATTGTAGTCAATTATTGGAAGAATAGTGGCTTTATATAGTAACAGGGCTGTATTCTCGCTCATGTAGCACCTAATTTTTCTGAAAGTTGTCATTTTTATGGCTATCATTTGAGTAAGTCTTGAGAGTTGTCGATTACCATTTAGTGTAGAATCGAGTGTGGTCCCTAAATATTTGTATGATTCTACCTCATTCAATACTGCATCACCCAAATGTAAATTGATAGGTTGTGCTCTGGATTTGTTTACTTTGGTTGCAAAAATTATGTATTCAGATTTCTTTGCATTAATTGTCAGTTTATTTTCCTTACACCAGATGTTAACCTTAGCTAGTACATCCTCAACTACCTCTGCTGCAGATGCAATGTTTGGGCTATGGACTGTGAGGGCCGCATCATCAGCAAACAGCGTGAACATGGCCTCATTTGTTACCAAGGGCAAGTCATTAATGAATATGAGGAAGAGTAGTGGCCCAAGCATGGAACCCTGGGGTACTCCAGTTGTAATTGATCTCTCCATTGACTTAGTGCCATTTATTTTTGTAACTTGTTGTCTATTTGATAGATAGTTGGCTATAAATGTACAAGATTTAGGACCAAGTCCTGCCCTTTCAATTTCCACAGTAAAATGTCATGGTCTACTGTGTCAAAAGCTTTCTTGAAATAAAGAAAGACAATTATTGTCAGATCTCCTCTATCCATATTAGTCAGCAGTTCATCTAATAGAGTGGCTAGGGCTATTGTGGTTGATTTATCTTTTCTGAAGCCATTTTGATGTTTGGCAAGGTAGTTGGTGTCTTCCAGGAAGGTTTTTATTTGATCATGGATTATTTGTTCAATGACTTTGCCAGGGAGGGGCAGTATTGATATTGGTCGCAGTTCATTGCATGATTTAGGATTACTTATCTTTGGTATTGGTGTGACAGTAGCTATTTTCCATTTATCTGGGAATATACCTGTTTCAATGACAAGGTTGTAGAGATGTGTAAATTCATTTATTAGGATGCTAATGGCAGTCTTAATGAAGGCTGAATTTATATTCATCATACCAGATGATTTATATGATGAAAGTTCCTCAATCTTGGTGAGTACTTCTTTTCTTGTTGTTTTCTCAAGATTGTAGTCATGTTGATTTGCGACTGGGTGATAATTTTGTGGATACTTGGTTTTTTGTTTGAATTTCTTGGCGAGGTTTGCCCCAATGTCTACAAAATAGTTGTTTATTACTTCAGCTAACTGACCATCAGGTACTCGCTCACCTGTGCTGTCGTCCACTATGCTGTTTATCTGTGGTTTGGCTTCTGGTTGAATTTGACTTAGTTCATACCAGAATTTCTTAGGATTCTGGTTGTGCTTTATGGCTTGATCAATGTAGTACATAGATTTCGCTTTCCTCACCTCTGTTCTGGCTTTACTTGTCTCCTGGGTCTCCTGGGTCTTTGGTTAGGTCAGCCTTTTGCTTAAAATAATCTCTGTCCTTTTGTAGTTCTATCAGTTCATTGGTGATGTAAACAGCCGTGTTCTCTCTTATTTTTAGTTCAGTCATCGGACAAAGTGTATCTGCTGCCTGGTTGATCATATCTTCTAAAATATCCCAACAGTTGTTGGGATCCTGTTCTTCAAATATTGTAGTGGGGTTATAACTCTGCAAGATTGTCCTAAGTGCATCAGTTGAAAAGTTTCTATATGTCCTTCCGCAGTATGCGGTGGTTTTTTGGTTGTTTCTGGTTTCTTTTTGATAATATAGACTGGCTTATGGTCACTGACATTGTAGTTAAGGACTCCTGCTTGAGTGCAATACTTGATGTTAGTAAAGGCTAAATCGATTGTGGTTGCAGTAGTTCTAGTTGACCTAGTCGGTTTATCTATCAGCTGTTGGAGCTCATGTTCTGAAGCAAATTGATTTATGGTTATGGCTGGTAGCTTTCTCTTAGCACTACAGTCTGCATTGAAGTCACCTATCAGTAGGGTCTCATACTTGTCTATGTCATCTATTTCACTCATCATAATGCTCAATTCCTCAAAGGCCTGTTTAACACTTCCATCTGGTGGTCTGTACACATTTCCAATTAGGATCTTCTTTGAATAAGGCCTTGTTACAAGCACCCATTGCAGTTCCAGCACAGCATTTGAAATATTTTTATCTGCATATCTATTAGAATCTACTTGTAGAGAATTTCGGCAGTAAATTCCTAGTCCACCTGCAGCTTTGGCTTGCCCATTTAGATGTTTTGCTTTTCGATCATACCTAAGGAAGGTGTAGTTTGTTATTGAAGTTAGTTTTTTTTCTATAAGGCTATTGAGCCATGTTTCTGATACTGTGAAAATATCAAGTCCCGATCCTGGCAGATCAATTCTTAATTGCTCTATTTTATGTGAGACTACGTACATTTAGGTGTGCTATTTTGAAACCTGGCAGACCCTTCAGTTCGTTCAGAGGAAGCCTGCCCAGCCACTTGTCCCATGCTCATATCCTCTGCACACTGTCCCCCGGTACCCAGGTCCCCCCCGCATTGTCCCAGTCATTCTATTAAGCTTTAAAAGTTATATGATATATGAACAAAATAATAAAACAATCTATATATATATATATCAATTTTTTTTTAACACACAAAAAAGAACACAAATAAAATCTTCAAAAATGTTTCTGTGAAGATAAATAGCTTATTTAAGCTGAGATGTGCCTAGATGACTTTGGCACCAGTAGTTTCCCTCTTATGATTTTAGAGGGGTTAGCTAGAGTATTCAGTTTGGATATTATCACGTGTCTCTGTAGGTTCTGGGTATTGGTTAGCAAGAAGATTGCAATGGGTAGCAGGGCGTCAACTATATGTCATGCAATTTAGTGTAAGGTACTGCCTGGGTTAAAATCCATGGATTAGTTGATTTCAATGCCCTAACTTTTATGAGGTGCTAGAGGAGAGATGGAAGGGAAACAATATGGAGCTATAACAAGTTTAGTGATGGACTAACTGGGCATCTATACACATACACATAAACCCCAACCACATCACACACAAAACAACTATCAAAAATATGACACATGCAGTATCTGTCTAAGGCAGGACTAGGTAAACCCATACACATAATCATGAACACTTTGATATGAACACAGTTGATAAGGAAGCTAGTATGTAGTCCAATATCGGGATAGTATATGGAGTGTTTCTGAGGCAGGACTAGGTAGTCCTATATACAAAATCATGAATACTTAAACTTAAAGGGGTACACCTACTCTCATAGTTATATGAGGAACAGTTGATAAGGAAACCAATACAGTCTAAGTTCAGGGCAGAGTATGCACTGAATCTCCAATGCAGGACTAGGTAGACCTATGCTCATAACCATGAACACTGGACATTTAATGGGATACCCAGAGTTATACAAGGGACCATTGGCAACAATCATGAGAATGTAGTCTAAGGTCAGGACGGCATAAGCAATATGTGCCTAAGACAGGACTAGGTAGGCCTATTCTTATAATCATGAGCACCTAAGCTCAAAGGGATGGACCTATACTCATAGTTATACAAGGAACAGTAGACCAGCGAGCTAACATATAATCCAAGACCAGGATGGTATATGCAGTGTGTTTCTAAGGCAGGAATAGCTAAGCCCATACCAATAATAATGAATACTTAAACTTAAAGGGATACACCTACATTCATAGTTATACAAGCAACAGTTGACAAGGAAGCTAACACATAGTCTAAGATTAGTATGGTATATGCAGTGTTTCTAAGGTAGGACTCCGTAAGCCAATGCTCACAGCCATGAACATATAATGTGATACATATACATTCATGGCTATACAAGGAACCATTGGGAAGCAAGCAAGAACCCAGTTGAAGGTCAGGACAGCATAAGCAATATGTGCCTAAGGCAGGACTAGGTAGGCCTATTCTTATAATCATGAACACCCAAGCTCAAGGAATATACCCACATTCAATTACACAAAGAACAGTTGACAAGGAAGTCAGAACACAGTGCAAGATCAGGGTGGCATAGAGAGTATGTGTCTAAGGGAGGACTAGATAAGCCCATATATGTAATCATGAACAATTTGATATGAACAGTTGATAATGAAGCTAGTATGTAGTCCAATATTAGGATGAAGAGCTAAACCCAAAGGGGTACACCTACACTCATAGTTGACAAGGAAGCTAATACAGTCCAAGTTCAGGATGCCGAATGCAGTGAACTTCCAACGCCTGACCAGGCAAGCCTATGCTCATATTCATAACCATGAACACTTAATGGGATACACATATATCCATAGTTACACAAGGAACCATCAAGAAGGTCAGGACGGCACAAGTAATATGTGCCTAAGGCCTAGGTGGGTTCTAGTTGTATAATCTTGAACACCTAAGCTCAAAGAAATACACCCACACTCACAGTCATATAAGGAACAGTCGACAAGGAAGCCAGAACACAGCGAAAGATCAGGACGGCCTAGGCAGTATGTGTCTAAGGCAAGAGTAGGTAAATCTATGCTCATAGTCATGAACACCATTGTCTTCCTTCGCTGTCTGAAGCACAAAAAACACACATGATACTGATATCACATACTCATGTTGCTGTACTATCATAGCCCAACATGGTGTCTCAGCTTTGATTAGTGCCTCTGAACTTTACTAGTATCATCTTGAAAACACAAGAGGATATGGGAGAACATGTTCTGCCAAAACAGTCAATCTAGGAGTCAGATTAGGGTGTAGTTCCAGAGTAAGTCTGCATATATTGGATCAGCCTTCAGACTGACGGGAGACTCTAAGGCTCTTGCGCTTAACAGCCAATGCCATACCCAGCTTGTTAAGTCCCTTGTATGATTTATCCCATACCTCACGACTATGTAGCGTAGCTCCGATCCCGTAGTATGAATTGGAAGTGGCCTCATTTAATGGCATGTCTCCCGTCTCAATCAAATACCCTGCCAGGTGTGGAGTCTGATCAAATTTCTTGTTTACAACCAATGCAAGCACTTCATCACGTTTAGCACGCCACTCCGGTGACTCCGTGAGCTGGTCTGCTATGCGCTTGGCCTCCAAAGCTGTTGACACCAGGGCAATCTGTTCAACCCGGTCTCTGTCATCAGCCATTTTGCACCTGATTGTCTGAAACATATGTTCTGCTGTTGGGTATGCAACCCCTTCATGTAAAATAGGAGACCGGGCAAAATTGGATAGGTAGGAGTGTTCTGAATGGAAATAAATCTCTCCATCCCGATTAATTGTTTTTGCCTTAGGCAGTGAGAAGTGGGGTGGAAGGGAGTTGAGCTCAGTGTGCTTATATTTATGCCCATCAATGATGACACCATCTCCATGCACCCGCACCTCTGCACCAGCTGACCTGGCGAGTGCCGCAACCGACCTACATTCATCTCTCATTCTCCAGGTCAGTTGGGTGACATCATGACTCAGGTAGATACCTTTATACAGCTCACTATTTTTAAGCTTAGAACGTGCAAAATAAAAGGCATTTCTTTCATTTGCGTTTTTGAAAACGATCACAATTGGGCGAGGACGGTCGGGAATCCGCAGTCGGTGCGCCCCAGGGGCCCCCAACCTCAGTTTCCCGATCCTGTACACTGACAATATTGCCGGGCGTTCAAGGGCCATTGCAGGAACGAGATGTGCAGCCAGATCATATACATATTGGTGTAGATTTTGTGCATCCTGTTCCGGCTTACCATCTATCTTGATGTTACCCAACTTAGATTGGTTCTCGAGCTCATTGATCCGGTGCTCCAACCGCTTGTTTGATTCTCGAGCAACCATCAGGCTCTGCTTAGCAAACAACAGGGATCGTCTGTCAGCCTGCTGTTCCTGGCGGCTAGTTTCTCGGAGGGCCGTCAATCTGTTCATGTCAGCAGCGGCCCTGTCGCGTATATCATCAACCACATGCACTACATTCAATAGTTTGACCTCCATACTGGCATCAAGTTGATCCATCCTGGCCAACATCTGGGCCAGCATAGAATCATTGGCATCATTGTTACTTGGGTAGTCCACATTTTTGGCAGTATTAATCCGGGCTGGCGAAGTTGTGGAGGGTTGTGCCACCTCCGACTGTGACAGTGATCCTGCCTTCCCACGCGTCCTGGCCTTGTCAACCTGCTGCCTCTGCGACATGCTGAGATGGATCGTGATCTATGAGTGAATGACAATGATACTGGGTTCCGTGGGCAGTCCCGACTCAGATTTGCTGGTGTTGGTTCAAAGTTCAATTTCCTTGCTGTTGGCCACACGATAATGCACGTGTTTACTCACGTGTCATTCCCAATGTCATTTGTAATGTGACACTCAGTATCTGACAATCGGCACTGACAGTCAGTATGTATCACTCAGTATCCGACACCCATTATGTGACAGTCGGATGTGACACTCAGTATCTGACAATCGGTATGTGACACTCAGTATGTGACACTCAGTCTCTGACAATCGGTATGTTGCACTCAATATGTGAGTATGTGACACTCGGTATTTAACACCCTGTATGCAACACTCAGATGTTTGCCATTGGTAATGTGACACTCAGTAACTGGACCTGGCAATGTGACACTCAGTATCTGACAATCGGCATCTGACAATCAGTAAGTATCACTCGGTACCCGACACCCACCACGCGACCCCCGGACATGACACTCAGTATCCGACAATCGGTACGTGACACTCAGTGCCTGACACTCGGTATGTGCCACCCAGTATATGTGACATCCGTTATGTGACACTCAGTATGTGGCACTCAGTATCCGACAATCAGTATCTGGCACTCAATATGTGACACTCGGTATGTGACATTCGGTATGTATCACTCAGTATGTAACATTCAGATGTTTGGCTGTAGCCTATAGTCACTCTCACAATCTACTGGTATTATCACTCACTCAACCAACAACACCAGCACATTAAGTGATATCCAATGCTTTTCATCCCAGATTAGTCCTGAAACTGATATCCTTATGTTCTCTTACTTCCAATGTTCCTCCCTGAGCAGTGTTTATCCGTTTTTTAAAGTCTGAGACATTTATTTTGCCGTTTTTTTACTCTAGCTGATAGCGCACGTGTTTACTCGTGCATTGCTGCTATCAAATCATATGCATTATTTATAACACTTGTAATTATTACCTTCACTGAAGAAAAATGTACACGACTAATTTGAAAAATGACTAAGACAGGCTATCTACTGAATAAAATCTAATATATGTAATTTTTCAAAAGCCATCATATGTATGAATATTATTAATAAATCAACAAAAAGAAATAAATATTCAGAATTATTTTTCGAAAAAAATGTGCGTTTTCAGGTGGAATGGCGGAATTAGAGCTTGAAAATCAGAATAGTTGGTTCGAATGAGCTCATTGGATGTCCTTGGTGGGGGACTCACAACCACATTCGCCCCCCCCCCCCCCCCCCCCCCCCTGAGCGTGGGGGTGGGACGGGAGGGCCCAGCCAACCCCGACTGACCAATCACTGGTCAGAACCCCACAACACATACTTCATGATATTCTGACCACTACCTGCTGGTCACTGCTCGTCGCCCTGCCGACCACGCCACACCTCTCCTCTCATCTTGTCTACCCACTCACCATCAATCCATAAGCTTGTTGTATTAAAGATTAACCACGGTACTCAACATAGAAAGCTGAACTTTATTATTTAGTAATCATAAAATATGAACCAGACCTAATCATGCTTATTGTATTATTATGTCATGTTATTGTATTATCTTGTCTGGCAGCGTTACTGTATTGGCATTGCTTCAGCGCGATGTATGTGTAGCTCCCTATGCCTGAGCTGCTCCAAGCACATGAATGGCGAGAGCGCCAAGGTTACTGTTAATACATGGTAATAAAGCAATGTTTATCCCATTTCCACTCTCCGCGTTTTGTGTGCCCGTGTCAGCAATGCTGTGAAAATGCAAATGGGTGTGAGATCTGCTATATTGGTTTCTTAAGTTCCAAACGCCATCACCTCATCTCCCCAGTCGTTCTTCAGCAGTATTTGTTTGTTGTTGTTTAACGTCCTAGCAACATCTAAGGTCATATCAGGATGGGTACCGACTTGTGACAGTGCGCACTCATGGTGACTTTATAGGGCTGCCCCACTGGAAGACCAGGCCACCAGCACCATGATCTGATATCCCACTCAGTCACCTTATCCTGACACTGAGCCAACCAGTCCTTGTCCTATCCTAATAATGCCGAGTGCCAGGCTAGGAAGCGACAAGTATCAATTGTTAAGTCACTGGTTTGACTCGACCAGGGTTCAAACCCACGACCCCACGATCTACCAACACGGGAGGCGGACGCTTAACTCATTCGGCAATCTCGTCTGGTCTTTCAGCAGTATATGCATACATCTATGAACATCTCTAAACCGACTGACCATGGGACTGACTTTCAGTGGTCCATTTAGAGAGGTGGTCGGTTTACGGAGTTATAATATCCTTACAATGGTATTGTTGGGACCCAAATAAAGCTATTGATATAGGGGAGTGGTCGATCTGTGGAGGTGGTCGGTTAGAGAGGTTTTACTGTATATATATATTTATATATACACATATATATATATATTTGAGGGTGGTTCCAATGACAAGTGGTAATACAGCACACAATAATGTAATATTGTAAATGGGCAGTGGTGCTGCCAATGTCAACATAAACTGCAATAGAGTGGTTGTATAACGTGCGGCGGAGTGAGATACATAAGTATGGGTGGGTCATATGCATTATTTATATTTATGGTGTCAGCACTTTGGCATGCTTGCCAAAATTAATTGATCATTTTTTCACTTCAAATCTCTCCAAAGTTAGCCATTCAAATTAAAAGTTATTTCAAGCTAAAGTATGGTAGATTACAACTACCAACCTAACATATGTATATAAGAAAATGACAGAAACTCAAAACCATGGGACTATGTAACTATAAATAATGCTTAGGAAGGCATTGCATTCTATACATGCACAACATAGCACTATTTAAAGACTAACCGTTATTAAAACCAAATCTAACTGATATACAAACACAGCATATGATTTAACCACTAGTGTACATTACTGCACACTCTATCTTGATGCATATACCTTGCACAGTGTTGAGTACCTATGCTGTACACTATGCAGCATAGGCTGCTCCCCCACTTTCTTTTATGTTCAGAATGGGTTGCGCTGCACACAATGCAGCACATTCCACTTCCACTATGTACAGATGAAATGCGACCACTCCAACAGCTGGAAGACCAGTGCCCCGGCACTGACAAAATATGTATTTAAAAAATATTTACCACAAAAAAAAAAAGGGAAGTGGTAGGGAACCGCCTTTGTCGCCACCTCTCGGAACCCGAGCGAACTAACTTACGACTACTGAATGCCTACGCAGTTTCAGGCCGCGCTCATCTACGGTGGCGCCCTCTTCCGTCATCACCAACCCGCCTCGCTGTCGTCGCTCTCCTGAGAGCCCTGGCGTACCAAGGCATTTCAGGTCTGAAGATATACAAACTTTGCAGACATACGGGGGTCGACCCTCGACAACCAAACCAGCTGGACGTCATGGCCTTCACTGCACACCTCGATGCCACCATTCGATCTCCTCACATCGTCTTCAATTACCTAAGTGGTGCCCGCACATGGACTCGGCTGATGGGCGAGTCCCACAAAGGTTTCGACACCTACCCGGCCCTACTCGTAAAAAGGGGCTTGGCACACTCCTCGGCGCATCGACTCTCGCGGCCCCACCCATCACCCCTCGCCACGTCGCTGACATCGTACGGTACTTCACGGCAGGAGGCGCGGCAGCCCGAGTGCTGATCGCAGCAACCTTGATCGCCTACTTCACCCTGATTCGGCAGAGTAACCTGCTGGGGCCAAATGTAAGAGTCCGGGTTAGGGCTCGTAACCCACGCGTCGTGCGGATTTCCCGGGTTAGCGGCCAAAGTGTCAATGTATGTGCGCGGGTTAGGCTACCGCCTCGAGGGTTAACGTCGCCTTCACTAACTCCCACTTGAGCCAGGGATAACGTGCAGGTTAGGGACCGATTCGGGCCAAATCTATTCAATGCGACCATACGTACAGTAAACAAACCGACGGCGCCGCCAGTATGGAACGCGACGTCGATGCGGCGATTTGTTTACATTACATTCGTCGATTCAAAAATATAACTATTAATATCGCCGCCAATGCGGCGGTAGCATTAATAACGCTTCGAATTTAGGGTTAATTTAATGAAATTTCACGATTTGAGTATGTAATTCTGTTAGATATGGTCGCATTTAATATATTTGAGCCTAATATATGGCTACAAAGGCAGAGGGATTTCCCAAATCTATAAATAACTGAAACGTTAGCTAACCCGCGCGCGCTTTGGACTAATACATCCCCCGTGACACATATATTAACGCTGACAATAGATACCCCGCCGGCCGCCCTTAACTCCGCAGCCGATAAATTGTGGCTCTTACATTTGGCCCCTGGTCGCCAACAAAAGACACTCCATTGGCAATGCATTTGAGTGTATGCATACCGCGGTAACTGGCGGACAGCCGACAACACCTGCGTTCACCATCCCGGATGGTCAGCCGCTTACCCCCCGGACTCTCACGCTCGCCATACGTAAAGCCCTGCAGTCCGCCGGCCATCTTCTCGCCATGCACCTTCACACTAAACAGCCTCAGAAGGGGAGTGGGGGTGGTGGTGGTGGTGGGGGGGGGGGGGGTAATGTATGTATAATACGAATAGGTAGAAGGCAAACTCATGATATCAATGATCTTACCGTGTGGTAGTGTGTGTGCTAAATGCACATTTCCACAAATGATCAAGGCAATGATAGTTGTATCCATATTGACTGAATACTGTTATTACCTTAGTTTCTTATCAGGGGCGTAGCTAGGCGTACGTGCGTATGCCAAAACGTCCACATCGTTTTGTCAACAAAAAATAAATAAAATAAAAAATAAAGAGGGAGTGAGAGAGAGAGAGAGAGAGAGAGAGAGAGAGAGAGAGAGAGAGAGAGAGAAGGCATGTGGTAGTCCGGAGTGTCGAAAACTCAAGTCTAAAATGTGTAAAATTCTCCAGCTTAAGTATAAGCGGCCCCCTAAACCCCCTGCCGAAATTAGGAGCACACATCGTTAAAGGTCTAGCTACGCCCCTGCTTATCCTCGAAGAGTGAATGATATCATGCCTTCTTTTGTGATGGCATTTTATATTTCTTTCCAAAGGTTGTGTTGTGCAGGATACATTAACCATTATTAATAATAAATGAAGATTTCCACCAGCTAAGTGGCACATGCATATTTTGTATATCACCTTTGTAACAAAGGCGACAACGAAAGTATTGAACGTAGAATTTTAGATGGGAGACACATCACTGTATAGATGTCCATTGCCTTTAATGGATATAACAGATCTCTCGATTGTCTGGTGCACAACTATAATTCACGACGAGACAAGGAGTGGTATAATATTACTTTTGATTTAAAGTTGCATAGTCCGCTTTTGAGTTTCTATCATTTTCTGGGGTAAATATATTAAGTTGGTCATTATATTATTAGTAGGTATCCCAATTGATTTTCAAAAATAGCTTTGAGTTTGATTTAATGGATTTCACCTGTTAGTATATTGAATTTGAAATAAAATGATACTTCATTTGTGAAAATCGCTCTAATATTAAAGAAGCTATGGACTTTTTTAATGTTGTTACTTAATTGGTCCCACCCAAAACTAAAAAGATAGCATCTATGATGGCTCCAAAAATTAAAAGTAACCACCCTATCAGACTTCTAGTGTTTTTCCTTCAAATCCATGACCTGTACAACGAGAATAAAAAGATCCAGGGGTATGATGTGATGACATTTCAAGATATACATCTTCAAAAATGGTAGAAATAACAATTTTCTACATAAATGGACTTGACAAAGCATCGGTTTTCTTTAGCTGAGCCAAATCATATCCTAATCTGGATGGTACAATTAGAAAGAAGAAATAGAATGCTTTATTTTGGTTTAAGTTTTATTTCAATTGATGAACAACTTAGAACAGAGCAACAGATTGAAAATAATGAAGTTTAAGGCGCTACACATAGATTACTGGTGGATTGGCGAGGCACTTGGGATAAACTACGAAGAAACATGTTCGTCATTAGGTTGGTTGGTTGTTGGAATTTTACGTCCTGACAACATCTAAGGTCACACCAGGACAGGTAGCGACTTGTGACAGTGCGCACTCATGGCGACTTTATAGTGCTGCCCCACTGGGAGACCAGGCTACCAGCACCATGAGCTGATATCCCACTCCGTCATATTATTCTGACACCGACCAAACCAGTCCTTGCCCTCTCCTAATAATACCGAGCGACTGGCTAGGAAGCAACACGAATCAATTTGTAAGTAATTGATTTGACTCGACCAGGAATTGAACACCCGACCTTCCACACGGGAGGGCTGCGCTCTACCGAGCCAGCCACCGCGTCCGGTGAGTGCCAGTGACAGGACTGTTGAGTGGACACCGCTCGTCAGTTTTTTCATACCACAGTCACATGAGAGTCAGCGTTCGCTTACGATTGATTCGCGACGTCAAAATATCCTCATTGCACCCTCCTTACGGCATACTTAAGTGCTGGTGCCGCAAGGACGCCAACCTCCCGGCGTCCATTTCGGAAATTTTGGACGCAAGGAGGTTGCAAGTGCCCTGGCGCTGCCCTTGCACCGACCTCTTGGTTGGCGAGTTGGCGGCGACCTGGCGCCGATCTGGCGCCACCCTTTCCCCAACCCGTCGCCGACCCAGCACCGCCCTGCCACTGACCCAGCGCCGCCCTGGCGCCACCCTGGCGCCGCCCTGGCGCCAACCTGGCGCCTACCACGTATTTGAATCAATGTATCGAATGGGACACTGGGAGGTTGGCATCCTTTTGGGCGTAAGGAGGTTGGTGGCGACCGCTGGCGCTCGTGTGACTGGAGTATGATGGGTGAATTTATGCTGCCCATAACGGTTAAGTCTAATGACTTCTTTTCGCTGCTAGACAGTAATAGTCTTGTGACTCCCCTCCATATGCCCAAAAGGTTTTTTTTTTTTTGGATAAAATATTTTATTCATCTGAATACTTATTTTGTCAGCGCCGGGGCACTGGTCTTCCAGCCGTTGGAGTGATCGCATTTGGTCTGTACATAGTGGAAGTGGAATGCGTTGCGCTGCGTGCAGCGCAACCCATTCTGAACATAAAAAGAAAGTGGTGGAGCAGCCTATGCTGCATAGTGTACAGCATAGGTAGTCAACATAGTGCAAGGCATATGCATCAAGATAGAGTGTGCAATAATTTACACTAGTGGTCAAATCATATGCTGTGTTTGTATATCAGTTAGATTTGGTTTTAATAACGGTTAGTCTTTCAATATGAAATTGTGTGCATTGCTGGTTGAAGATGTAGTTATTCAGTGGTGGCAATGGGTCTTGAGTAGTGGTGGTGGGTTTCGAGTCATTGAGTTATAATAGTTGTTTGTCAAATGTGGATGGGGATGGGGGTGGGGGGGGGGGGTTGACAACCATCAAGTGTCCCACTCACGTTCAGGACAGTTGGCGACTGATCGCCGACCAAGGAAAATCCTTGACGACCTCCTGATGACCATTTTGGTCGCAATGAGGTTGGAGGTGTTACACTTATTTTTCCATCTTTTTTTTTTGCTTTGGTCGCAAGGAGGCCGCATGTGATTGGGTTTTTTGGCCGTAAAGTGGTCACAACCGGTCGCAAGTCGTAGTATGACTGAGGTATAACCCATAAGATTACGTATGCATTTAAAATAAATGCGATATTAATACTATGCTGTCCACTGTAGGCCTACTTGCCTCGTCGTAATGTGAATGGTAGTATTGTGTGCAACTAACTATCTTTGTAACTATTATTGTACTCTCAATCTCATCAATATACTATTCCAGCATTCTCTACCTGATGCACAACAACAAAGCATACAGCGTGTCATAGCATAGGCCCTACATTAAATATGCAAAAATAAATCAATTGCAAAATGCGAACACAAAGAATGCATTATCATCCATTAATAATAGAATAGTGTCATTGTAGCTCTAAGTGCACTGACATCATCCTTCTAGGATAAGTAACTACAGTAACATCATTCTTTCCAGTGTCCGTGCAACATGGACAAAAGTATCCTTGCCTTGATCATTTGTGGAAATGTGCATTTAGCACACACACTACCACAAGGTAAGATAAGACATGTTTGTTATTGTTATTTTGAGCTTACAATTTTCAGCGGTACAGTGAGTTGCAGTTAGTGTGTGCATGGGTGGTGGCACCACCATTGGAGCTGGGGTTGGGACAGATAAAGGATTCACCCTTTACTCGCAGTACACGGGTGACTACCAGCCCTATATAAAAAAGGTCGAAAAAGCAGGGAGATGAAATGAGAGCCTAATTTCACAGACTACAAAGCAACATTTATTCTTTGTATATGTCTTCATATTTCCCCGCTACCTTTGAGTTGAAAAATATAATAAAATATCTAGTTTAATAAGATTTAAAAGTGAAATCGACGGCGTTCTATGGCCGCCATCTTGTCTTTTTGCATTCTGTCCCATTTCACCAACTCTGTGCCTATATAAGTATCCATTTGATACTGGAGGCAGGCATTCTACTTCCTGTTCTATACTAAAGCTATTTTCGGCCGTATTTACACGACGTTGTCATTCACCCGTGTACTACAAGTACAGGGTGAATCTTTTATCTAGGGTTGGGAAGGCTCGAGCAGTAGATGACTAGGACAGACTCCATTAGTCCATGAGGGAATAGGAGGGATATTCCAGGTTATTATACTTGTATAATTCTTATACAGCATATATATATATATATATATATATATATATATATATATATACCCATATAGGAAACCGCTGTCGGGCCGACATTATTTTGTCCAACCTCCCCGCCATCGACTCGACAGCAGTATCCGCCGTTGGCCCGACGGCGGCTGCCGCCGTCAGCCAACGGCGGCTGCCGCCATAGGCCCGACACAATATATTTATTCAAAATTAATAGAAAACCTTATAAATTTAATATAATCTTTTTGGTAAACATGTTTTCTATATGTGTACCAAGCGATTTGTTTCTACGTGGTGTGGTTTTAGAGATATTTCACTTTTTCTGTATATGGGTTAGTGTTAGTGTTAGTCACTTAGTGTTAGTGAAAAGTGAAATATCTCTAAAACCACACAACCTATTAACAAATCGCTTGGTACACATATAGAAAACATCTTTACCAAAAAGATTATATTAAATTTATAAGGTTTTCTATTAATTTTGAATAAATATATTGTGTTGGGCCTACAGCGTTTGCCAGAAAAAAACCAAGATGGCGGTGCTTCGACAACATTCCGTACCGAATAATTTAAATCGTATTAACACAAATAATTCCATTAATACGTCGTAATAAATTACAAAACTTTTACAAAATAATCTAAACATATTAATAAACAAACCTGTTAAATAATTCCTTAAAATTCCTGTGATTTCTGGAGTTACTTGTTGAAAAAGAAGGCTGCTCAACGATCACACATCCTCCACTGGCGACTCGAATTCGAACAGTCAACAAACCGTACCGGATAATTCAAATCGTATTAACACGAATAATTCCATTAATACGTCGTAATAAATTACAAAACTTTTACAAAATAATCTACACATATTAATAAACAAACCTGTTAAATAATTCCTTAAAATCCCTGCGATTTCTGGAGTTATTTGTTGAAAAAGAACGCTGCTCAACGATCGCACGTGTTCCGCTGGCGACTCGAGCCGGAAACCATATTTAATGAACTGCGCATGCGCAGATCAACACCGTCGGCCCAACGTTGGTTCGAAGGTGGCCCACATGTGGAAAATGAATGGAAACCAGCGGCGGCCCACCACTGTCGGCCCGACGATGGCTCGACGGTGGCCCAAATGTGCAAAAGTTTGAAACCCAGCACCGGGCCATCACCGTCGGCCCGACGGTGGCCCACATGTGCAAAAGATTGAAACCCAGCAGCGAACCACTACCGTCGGCCCGACGGTGGCCCGACGGTGGCTCAAATGTGGAAAGGGATTGAAAACCAACGTCGGACCACCATCGTCGGCCCAACGGTGGCCCGACGGTGGAAAGTCATTGGCGACGGTGCGACCAATAGCCGACGTCGGCCCGACGGCTGTGTGCTATCTGGGTATAGGCCTATATATATATATGTATATAAATATATATATATATATATATATGAACTACTTATCCCTCACTCTGATCTGAGACCACTTATTCTGAAATATATGAAATCAAAATGTCAACATGAACGGGATGAGCATCCAAACAATAAGTTGCAAAGCATCGCCCCATGCATTGGTCGTAATGCGAAGCATTGCGTTTGATGCGTGGAGAGGAAGAGACCCTCCCCCCGCCTCCCCGGTCATCGCGCAGCATTCTCACCTCGCGCGACGCCCGCCTCTCAGCTTTTTTCCTCCCCCCTCCCCCGGCCTTGCTTTCACACCTCACCTGTCACCGCCCTCCCTTATAAGGCCGCCCGCCGGCCTCCCTCAGTCATTCGCCTTCCAGCCATCCTCCTCGCTCTGCCCTTTTTCCTGCTTGGCTCTCCTCACCGCTGCTTCACCTCGGACCACTGCACCCCCTCGGACCCCTCCAGCATGCCCGGACACGGAAAGGGAAAGGGCCGCAAGAGCTCCCGGACGACCGTCCTGGCCACGCCGGGACCCTCCTCGGGCTCGCCGGGAGGCTCCTCACCACCTCCGGCCCCGGCGTTCCCCTCGGCGACCTCGGGCCGCCCCTCGGGCACCGAGACAGCCGCGATTCTCGAGGCCCTGCACCGCCTGACTACGCGCATGGACGCCCTCGAGTCGGTCTACACCACGCCGCCCATCCCAGCACCTCGGGGGCACGTCGTCGGGGGGGCCTGCCCTCCGCCGCCACCTCATGCGCCTATCCCGGCCGCCTCGGCGGATTTTTGATCCGCCGCCCCCCCCGGCCGGCCCGGGGGGGCCCTCCCCGGCGCCTCACCCACACCACTGCCGACAACCCCGTGACCACCACCGACAACCTCCCAGCGACCACCGATCGAAACGCCGCCCAGACAGAGCCGAGGACCATCACCTCGCACCGCAGGCCCCAGACGCCGCCCATCCTCAGGACGAACCCTCCCCAGACAGCACCGCCGCCGACCATCACGACCACCGACAACCCCCCAGCGACCACCGATCGAAACGCCGCCCAGACAGAGCCGGGGACCATCACCTCGCACCGCAGGCCCCAGACGCCGCCCATCCTCAGGACGAACCCTCCCCAGACAGCACGCCGCCGACCATCACGACCACCGACAACCCCCCAGCGACCACCGATCGAAACGCTGCCCAGACAGAGCCGGGGACCATCACCTCGCACCGCAGGCCCCAGACGCCGCCCATCCTCAGGACGAACCCTCCCCAGACAGCGCAGCCGCCGACCCTCACGACACCGACTTCATCAACCCGACCGACCCGACCCCGTCTCCCAACCCGCCCAGCCCCGAGGAGTTCGCTGCCCCCCTGCTCGACCCTCGACGGACCTCCTCCCCTCAGGCCTCAGGAGCGGGCCTCCCCTTTTTGGCCGCCCGCTCCCCGTCCACGTAGGCCCCGGACCCTCTTCTCACCCAGACCTGCAACTCCGGGCCCCCGCCTCGGGTGCCCCGCGCCCCCGCCTCGGGCGCGCCTCGAGCCCTCTCCTCCATTTTGGTGGAGGGCTCCTCGGCCCCCCCCCCCTCACCAGAACTCTTTTACCTATGACATTGCTCCTTATGAGCCCCTTTGTATTTATCCTTGTTTCTGCTCCTCAGGAACCTTACTTGCCTCTGTCCTTACTTTCCTTGTTTCCACTGTGCTATGTACCCTTGTCTACCCCTCTGTTGCCAGAGGCGCCTCAATAAACGCCTCTTTTTTCCCATCCCCGCCTTGCTTTCTTCCTTTTCGCGCATCGGTCGTAATGCGAAGCATTGCGTTTGATGCGTGGAGAGGAAGAGACCCTCCCCCCGCCTCCCCGGTCGTCGCGCAGCATTCTCACCTCGCGCGACGCCCGCCTCTCAGCTTTCTTCCTCCCCCCTCCCCCGGCCTTGCTTTCGCACCTCACCTGTCACCGCCCTCCTGCCCTCCCTTATAAGGCCGCCCGCCGGCCTCCCTCAGTCATTCGCCTTCCAGCCGTCCTCCTCGCTCTGCCCTTTTTCCTCCACCCACCCACCCAACTGTCTCTCCTCTCCTCTCTTCTCTTTCAGCGGGTGGAGGGCTCCTCGGCCCCCCCCCCCTCACCAGAACTCTTTTACCTATGACATTGCTCCTTATGAGCCCCTTTGTATTTATCCTTGTTTCTGCTCCTCAGGAACCTTACTTGCCTCTGTCCTTACTTTCCTTGTTTCCACTGTGCTATGTACCCTTGTCTACCCCTCTGTTGCCAGAGGCGCCTCAATAAACGCCTCTTTTTTCCCACCCCCGCCTTGCTTTCTTCCTTTTCGCGCATCAAAGAACAACAACCTGATGGGTGTCGACTGGACCAAGTAGTTCTCACACAATGCAGCATGTTGCTATGATTTGCATGTCTCAAGCCTCAAGGGAAAACCGCAGTCTGAGTTCATTGTTGCCGTAATTAAATCAATTACCTCGGATCATCCCAAGTAATTGTTTTGCGCATGCGCAGGCCCTCAACCTCAAGTTGCATAAACAAATGCGCTCGGGGTGGAAACAAATGGTGGCTTAATCCAAACTTCTCTTTTTTAATAACCAATATAACTACAGCAAAATAGGATTTAAAGTATTTTATGATTGTATAATTTAGTTATATGTCCATTATAATCTGGAGGGTCTTTTACATTAAAAAAAAGAAAAGTAGCTTTGCAGTACATGATCTCACTACAACCACACACAGGTACCAACACAAATGCTCCTGATGCCTGTTGCGGATTCCGAGGGACACCAGTTTGCCAGGGACACTTCCATTCAAATGCATTGTCAACGGCCGTGAGCAAATCTTCATACAGAAAAAGTCAAATATCTCTCAAATTACACCACCTAGACATAAACCGCTTGGAACACATATAGAAAACATGTTTAGCATAAAGATTATATTAAATTGATAAGGTTAGGGTTCTGGATTTCTATTAATTTGTAATAAAACTTCCTCTCCTCGCATCAAGCGTAATGCTTCGCATTACGACCAAAACTGACGTTTTGCACTGCGCGCACCGTCAAACTCAAGGCATTGTCAATGGCCGTGAGCAGTCTTCATACAGACAATACAGAAAAAGTGAAATATCTCTAAAACGACACAACCTACAAACAAATCGCTGGGTACACATATAGAAAACATGTTTAGCAAAAACATTATATTAAATTTATAAGGTTAGTGACGATGCTGTTCGAGTTTGACGCGTGTGCAGAAGCGATGTGTCCCCGGGAAACTGGTGTCCCTCGGAAACTGCAACACCGCCAGCCAAGAACTGGGGCATTGGAGTCGGATTCTTTTGCACACGGCCCATGTATTTTTAGGTTCACCTTCTATTTGAAATTCTGACCATTCGGATGATCCGAATAGTCCGGAGCGTCATAATCGAACACGGCCTGGGTGTCAGTGTCCCCTGCCAGTCAGACACATTCTGCTAAAGCACAAACAAATCTTAGAGGTCTTAAAAACAACTGGGTTATATTCCGCCCCCCACTCTGTAATTTTGACTATTTTTTGTGAGGTTAGATTTCGCTGTCAGCTGTCGCAAGTCCCAACCACTTGAAAATTGCATCAGAGATGGGTTTTGCTATCATTTCACATGGATCTGACCACTTAGGAATTTCGTGTAAATTTCAAAATAGGCATGTGAATGTGATTGACAAGACTGACAGAAAAGATATCATGAGCTTTTCGCCATGGTCTTTGCTGCCAACACATTGTTGAATCATCAGCATTTAATCAATCAACTGTAGGCCTATTATTCTTCGATATGAAGCAGGTTGTTCTAACTCATTCCAAAATTCAAGCACAGTATACAATATTATTTGATGATGTATTAAATGCATATCTCATCCATATTGGACTAGGGGCCCTGCTTCTTTATGAAAATGCTCGCGATGTCAAGGCGAAATGGTCATACAGAGAGACGACTTTGGTTGTTCATCATACTATTGAGGCTGCTTCAGTTGTTGGCAAGTATATTCTCCATTATATAATCATGATTTTCACAACTGTGGATGGCATTTACATGTGTCATTCAATGGCAATATGCAGACTGGATCTTGAAAATAATGTCAATAATTGAATGTGCATTTTCATTCACAACTATATTTCAATGGTACCAGAAATATGCTTTACTCATGCTGCAATCATACTACGACGCTTCTCTCCAACGTGCGTCGACGTGTGTCATTTTTTGGCGAGGCGTCGGGAGACGTCGGTAAACGTTACGCGCGCGTTATGCGCTCGTCGGTACACGTTCATGGAGGTCGACGGTTGGCGATGAATGCCGGTGCGCGTCGTGGGGCGTCCAAAGTTTTGTGCAAGCACAAAACTTTCGACGACCGACAATGTGCGTCAACGCGTGGGTTCCAATATTATGGTGATGTCAGAAGCACGTCGACATCGCTGGAATAACGTTATGCGAACGCTAGGCAGATGCCGCGCGCGCGGGAGGGTCATTCGCACACGTTGCGCCAAACTGGGGCATTGTTGTTTTATGCCCTAGCAACATCTAAGGTCATATGAAGACTTCACGCCCAACTTTTTTTTTTTTCCGCATGCATCGACACACGTTGGCCGCGTACTACTAACACGCTGAGCTGATACCAAACTTTTTCCCAACACCTCCGAAAAGTTGGACGTGTCTCGACGCGTACAACTTATTTTGCGTGTTGTCGGCTCGCCGACGAGAAGCGTCGTAGTGTGACTGCAGCATTATATATCACAAACTAAAATCATTCTTGATGCAAACCTAGACTGCAATGCTTCATTCATTCATTTCTTAGACACACCTGCAATTCATTAATACAGCCTTCTAATACCATCGGAAGTATTTGACATAATACCTATTTAAAAACATAAATTGTCTGGCACAAACCGTCAACTTCGATGATGCAGTTTGCCAACCCTCATGGCCTTTGTTTGTCAAGAGCATTGACTTGTTGAATTCACTTGTTATTATCCAGAAATAATATTTCATTGTACTCTATTTAAGTGAATAGCTGATAAGGTGAGATACTTAATTTGGATTGAGTCTAAATTTCTGGTTTATCCCCAATGAAGATCTCATATTACATTATATTAAGAGAAAATGTCTAGGAATAGGCTTGGGTTAGATTTCTTGAAAGTGTGGGAGCATTCAGATCAACATTTACCTAACATTTCACATTCAATCAATATTGCAGAAATATAAGGTATGCATGTGAATTCTACCCATCACAGGTCTATTCTCCTGGATTATTAAGACACCGTTGACCAGAATTCGTATTTCATCCATGGATAAAACAATGATGGGTACGACAGTTATTACAGGAGTAATTGTGGAAGGTATGTACTTCATACTCTAAAGCCCTGTTCACACGGGGCAGTTAATTCGATTCATATAAATCGCCTTGCCTAGTTCGACTCACATTCGCCGTGTGGACGCTACACTAAAGCGATTTAGGGCTGAATCGATTCAGCTAGATCGTTTCATCTATACCACCTCACGCGGTAGTATAGATGAAGCGATTTAGCTTAAATCGACGTAAGTGGCATGTGTGGACGCAAGCGGATTAGTTGAGGCGGATTAAGGACGTCACAGTTGAGACCTGAGTTTGTTGACTTTCCGGTAAATTTGGTCTATGAAACCGCTAGCTGTGCACAGATATTATTTTCATCATTTATTTTTTGGTTTCACTGCCCAGCAGAAGTTTTGACCGTTCCAAACCAATACGATTCAGTCCATACATATCTAGGTCGAACCCACACTCTCTTGTGCCGACGTCGACGAACCAAAACTGGCGCTGGTTAGTCTGGACTTGCTCATGCGAAGATATCCACTTCCGCCTTAAACCGACTCAAGCACTGCCCCTGTGAATGCAAAACACTTTCAAACTTAAATCGATTCATATTATTCGCCTTGTCTAAATCGCTTTAAACTTTTCCTGTGTGAACAGGGCTTAATAAGGGTAACTGCTGAGCATGATCACAAATCCACCACACAGTTCACACATGTATTAACATATAATGCATCAAGTTGTGCTGCATAGCAGTTCAATAGAATGATTGCATTGATGTAAAATTGCTCAAATTGCTAAGATGTATATTAGAAAATGGGGCTATTGCCTTTATCAATCCCATGAAAATAATTGTAAGTAGTTGCAATAACTACAAATTGATGCATAATGTAAACAATGAAAGTTTGTGGAATAATACTGTTCGGTACGTAAGTACGATTACTTTATTTATTAACGTATAGGGGCCTACATCTGTTTGAATCACATATAAATCAAACCAACCCACCTGTATGAGCTATATGTGTGGAACCTATGCAGAGTTTTGAATATAATAATACATTTATACACACATAGACTTGTGTTTGAGAGCTATTTAAGTAATGCCGGATAAAGTATGCATTAATGAAATGCTAATATAGTAGAAGGAAGACATACACATTCAGAATATCATTAGCACTGATTAGAAGAGCATTATGAGAGGTAGAGTAATGACTAAGTATTGTAGGAATGTAGGGAATTCACCTAAACATAATGCAAAAATGCAAAAGATGTACATAATTCGCAATAGCCGGTTAATTTACATTAATCAACTGAAAAGAATTTGGAACAATAGAAAGAAATAATGGTGTCATGAACTGAGCCAGCGGCAGTGAAGTGCATGTCCATGGGGACGGAGTTGTTATCGATGGAAAAAAATATAAACAGACAGAGCAACACCTTCTCCCACCTCACTTTTCTCTGGCCAAGGCTAAGACAGTCAGTCTGGTTTGATGAGGGACTACACTTCCACTCGGAACATTCGTTCCTGTCAAACTTTTTTGCGTCACCCATTGAAGACAATGACACAATCTACCCAACAGCAGAGCACATGTTTCAGGCAGAAAAGTGTAGAGCTGTGGGTGAAGTGGATCACGCTAGACAGGTTGTTATGGCACCCACCCCACTGGAAGGAAAGCGGATTGCTGACCAGGTTCCTGATTCACCAGACTGGCGTCAACAAAGGGAGACTGTACTGAAAAGAGTCTTGGATCTAAAGTTTGATCAAAACCCAGACTTGATGGATATCCTCATGGACACTGGTAACCTCACTCTCCACGAAGCTACCACTAATTCCGTTTATGGAATCGGAGTAACCCTGCATAGTCGGGAGCTGAGAGATAAATCATTCAAAGGCCTCAATAAGCTGGGATTGGCACTTGTATCTAAGCAGGAAAGCATCAGGATTACCAGACGTGGAGAGGGTGTAGCCAGTATTGTAATGCAAATGAAGTGAGGGACCAGAGGTTTGGATTTTTTTTGAAATAATGTCTATTGTGCGATGTTTACTAGCAATACAACAGCGACCTTGCAAACATAACCCAAAAACCTTTGACTGAATCTGTATCATGCTACATACCACTGGTGTATCAAGTTGTTAACTATTCCACCATGCCATCACCACTAAAACTCTACCTAGGACTATCTGTCTAGCTGGCATGCTACATCCCACTGATACTCTGACTGATTGTTGTATTGTGTGGCTGCTACATCCCACTGATGCACTGACTGATTGTTGCATTGCATGGCCACTACATCCCACTGGTGCACTGACTGATTGTTTGCATTGTATCACCACTACATCCCACTGATGCACTGACTAATTGTTGTATTGTGTGGCTACTACATCCCACTGGTGCACTCCCACTGGTGCACTGACTGATTGTTGTATTGTGTGGCTACTACATCCCACTGGTGCACTGACTGATTGTTGCATTGTCTAGGCGCTACAACCCACTGGTGCACTAACTGAATATTGTATTGTGTGACCATGACAACCCACTGATGCACTGACTGATTACTGTATTTTGTGACCACTACACCCCACTGATGCACTAACTGATTGTTGCATTGTGTGACCCCTACACCCCACTGATGCACTGACTGATTGTTGCCTTGGTGTGACCACTACATCCCACTGGTGCACTCATGGATTGTTGTATTGTGTGGCCACTACTTCCCACTGTTGCACTCCCACTGATGCGCTGACTGATTGTTGTATTGGTTGGCGAGTACATCCCACTGGTGAACTGACCGATTGTTGCATTGTGTGGCCACTACATCCCAATGTTGCACTGACTGATTGTTGTATTGTGTGACCACTACATCCCACTGGTGCACTGACTGATTGTTGTATTGTGTGGGTACTACATCCCACTGGTGCACTGACTGATTGTTGTATTGTGTGGGTACTACATCCCACTAGTGCGCTGACTGATTGTTGTATTGTGTAACCACTGGTGCTCTGACTAATTGTTGTATTGGGTGGCCACTAGTCAAAATAGTTCCTGGTAATATATGGCTGTCATGGCACTGTTGTGCCAGCTGATTGACTATGTGAGACTGGATGGCTGTGGTTTAGGGAAACTGGACCTACTTTAAAACACTGGTTGACTGGAAACCTAATTAATTCATGTAAACTTATATTTGTTTGGGCATTGGGGCAGTGGGACATGGGGGATGAGAACTGTGCTGAGGGAAATTGGAGGATAAATAAAACAGGTGATGTCAGGAAGGCAAGCTTCCTCTAAGCGATTTAAAGGGCCTCCCTGGATTTGCCACTGGAATGTATGCAGCTTAACCCATAAGATAGAACAACTAAGACTAGACTTACCAAGATCAGGGTTTGATATATTCACAATATCTGAGACATGGCTCAATAAATCTATGGAGACAAAGTTAACATCAATCCCTAATTACCGGTTTCTCAGAGCTGATAGGAAGACAAAACTACAAAGTGGTCAGGTCAAGAATGGTGGAGGTCTAGGGATCTATTGCAGGACTGACCTGCACGTGGATGCAGACAAGTATGTGGAACAAAATTGCTCTGATCCAAACATTGAACTCCAACGGGCTGTCATAACTAGAGCCTACACGAAAAGAATATTAATAAGTAACATCTACAGACCTCCAGATGGAAACATAAATGAAGCAATAGAGCAAATAAGCGTGTCAATGAATCAGATCCCAGACATTAACAAGTATGAAGCGCTCCTAATTGGTGATTTTACCATTGACTACACCGCTAAGAGGCACCCACCTGGAGGCTATATGAAGCAATTTGCGGCAGAACATGAACTCCAGCAAGTAATTAAAAACCAACTAGAGTAACAATGACCAGACAAAAAACAATGGACCTTGCTTTCACTAATATCAGGGACTGTACAAAATCGGGTGTATTGAACTACAATATAAGCGACCATAAACCAATATATATAATAAAGAAAAAGCCCAGAAATGACAAAAGAACCACCATCTACTGTGGCCGCACCTACATGAATTGGAACTTCAATGATCTAGCAGCCACTTTGAGGGAAAACAATACAGCAGAACTACTAACAGAGGAAGATCCAAACAAATGGTGGGAGATGCTACAAGAAATGATTGTCAATGCTGCAAACAAACACTGTCCCCTGGTTAGACTTGACATAAGAAACAAAACAGCTGGTTATTTGAACAATGAACTGCTAGAATTACAACAGGACAGAGATTATTTCATTCGGAAATCAGATATAACAAGAGACCCTGGGGATCAATTTATAGCTGAATGTATGGTCAGGAAAGCCAGAAATGAGGTGCGAAAAGCCAACTCTAGGCACTGTTTAGACCAGATAAATAAGTATAAGCAAAATCCAAAGAGACTGCCATGAACTACAACAAATTAACCCGGAAGCAAAATCCATTATCAGCAACCTCAGTAATGGGGACAATGGGGAGAGAATACTAGATAGCCTCCTTACAGAAGAGATTAACAACTACTTCATTGATGTAGGTGAGAATCTTGCCAGAAAGTTTGACCAGGCTGGAGATAGTCAGGACACCTACACGGTCAACACCAATGATCAGACGTATGATTTGACTGAGATAACGCAGGAGCAAATCCTCAGAAAGGTCAATGCTGCATCAGCATATAAGTCATCTGATATCAGCTCAGCCCTAATGAAGGTTTCAATTACTGCACTTATAAATGAATTCACTCACCTGTATAACCTAGTGGTCAACACTGGTATTTTTCCGGAAAGCTGGAAACTAGCTACAGTTTCACCCATCCCAAAGGCCAATAACCCAAGATACTGTATTGAGCTGCACCCAATATCTATTCTCCCTCTTCCTGGCAAAATCATAGAACAAATAATATATGATGAGATAAAAACATTTTTAGAGTCTTCCAATTACCTAACCACCCAACAAAATGGATTTAGAAAAGACAGATCAACAACTAGGGCATTGACCTCTCTTATGGATGAGTTATTGACCAACATGGACAAAGGTGAACTTACAATCTACCTCAACTTTAAAAAAGCTTTCGATCATAGAATACTATTGCAGAAAATCCAGAAAGCAGGACTGGGGAAGAAAACCTGTACATTCATGGCCAACTACTTAACTAATAGGAAACAATGCACAAAACCTAATGACACTGAGTCAACCATATACATATGGACTATTAAAACTGGAGTTCCGCAGGGTTCAACCCTGGGCCCCCTTCTGTTTTTAATCTTTATAAATGATCTACCCCAAGTATCAGAGGATGCAACATTCACATTATTTGCAGACGATGCAGCACTCACAGTACACACTAAAGATTTCCAAATAGCAACCGATCAGGTTCGGACAGTGCTGACCAGGTTTAACCTGTGGTGTAGTGAAAACAAACTATCCCTTAACACCAATAAAACTGAGTTTGTCATTTATGGCACCAAAGCAAGGAAGGCAAGAACACAACCCATTACACTGCATATTGGCAGAAACCAAATTAAGGAGGCAAGTGCACACAAGTACTTTCAAGCAGTGATTGATTCTACCTTAAATGGGAATCAACAGCTGGCTAGACTAACTCAATCATTGGCACTAAAAATTACTACAATCAGGAAGATGCGGAGCTTCATAAGCGAAAACACTGCCCTACTGCTATATAAATCAACAGTTCTACCAATAATAGACTATAATTGATGGATTCCCAACAAAGCAGCAACTGACTAAGCTACAAAGGATCCAACACCAGGTGTTAAGAACAATTTATTGGGGCAAAACACTAAGTCTAAAGGAAATGCATGACAAAGCAAACTTACATTACCTAATGGTTAGAAGAGATTCACATCTCCTATCACTTATGTACAGAAGAGCCAGAGAGAACCAATATATAGACAACACAAAAAGGAATACTAGATGGGCTGATTCCACTTTACTCAGATTCCCCAAGCCTTCCACAAACAAACTAATTAAAGCACCAATTTGCAAAGGCAGCATGATGTGGAACAACCTACCAGCCAGAACCAGGGCAGCATCCTCTTACCTAGAATTTAAAAACTCACTAAGAGTACATCGGATTGGGCAGGCCCTTATGCAGTTGCAGTAAAGTATCTTCCATGGCGTCACCATACCGTAAGTGGCAGACCCCCGAACCCTCAGCCTCGGTTTCTCCCCCCCCCCTTTTTTTGCTGTTCCTCTGTAATCTCCAGTCAACCATATATGATGACAGAGACAGTCCAGGTTAAAATATAAAATTTAAGACCGAAATGCACTGGGATTGGTCCCACTGCTTCGCTGGTCACAGCTGGTCCAGTGTATTATTAACAACCCCACTCCAACAACATAATTCATAAACTCACATAACTAACTACACTAGAGTTACACTAGAATATTTCTAACAAACTGACATGTATATGCCACTTGCCTAACTGCAACTGAACATTAAAATTTACTACAACTTTACCAACTGAATACAGAAGAGAACTTCTGCTTACATTCTAAATACTGTATGTAAATACTCACATTGATCTGACTAATATTCATCTAGTTATATGACACAACTGTTACCATTGCTATGGAACTTTTGGGTTACAGAATTTCATTGTATTACTTGCTGCAAATTGTGTATTCAACAGGTATTGTATACCTTATTCTATATACCTTTTGTGTAAATAACCTTGAATTGAAAAATGGCTGGAAGACCAGTCCTTCGGCACTGACAAAAGACTTATTCAGCAGAATAAACATATTTACCCCCAAAAAAGAAAAAAGTGAAATATCCCATGGGTATTGATGCTGCGTGTGGCATTTGCATGCCGAATGTCGCATGCTGCATACCGTGTATATGGAATCTTAGCTTAAATACGATGACATCAATGAGTTATGTCAAACTGAGGGAGACATAATGGTATGGTCATTGTTAATAAAATAAACATTGTGGGCATTCTGTATATGCAGGAAAGGAATAGTCAGGAGTACACATCACTTCAACCCCTGTATTCCTAGTGGGGCAAGGGAGGGGGTGGGGGTGGGGGATGGGGGTGGAGTGTTAGAGCTCTTGTTGTGGTTTCCCAGGGACACCAGTTTGCGAGGGACACATCGCTTCTGCACATGTGTCAAAATCGAACAGCATCGTCACTAACCTTATAAATTTAATATAATGTTTTTGGTAAAGATGTTTTCTATATGTGTACCAAACGATTTGTTTCTAGATGGTGTAATTTGACAGATGGTGTAATTTGACAGATATTTGACTTCTTCTGTATTTTCTGTATGAACATTGCTCACGACCATTGACAATGCCTTGAGTTTGATGGTATGCGTAGTGCAAAACGTTAGTTTTATTCAAAATTAATAGAAATCAAGAACCCTAACCTTATAAATTTAATATAGTCTTTATGGTAAAGATGTTTTCTATATGTGTACCAAGCGATTTGTTTCTAGATGGTGTAATTTGAGAGATATTTGACTTCTTCTGTATGAAGATTTGCTCACGGCCGTTAACAATGCATTTGAATGGAAGTGTCCCTGGCAAACTGGTGTCCCTTGGAATCTGCATCACCCTCACCAGGATGGTGCAACCGTATCAATGGATTTCCATAATTGGGTGTGAATGGTATTGATAATGTGTATGCTGTATGGTCATATGTGATTGATAAATGGATGCTCATTTACCAATGTCGGCTCATGTTGCAGGGAGGGCCCTGGCACACTGGCACTCTAAATATAAGCTATTACTCTTATCCTGAATAATAGTTGTATTTACAGTGCCATTGTGTCAGGGCCCTCCCTGCAACATAAGCCTACTACTCTTGTGCTGAAACTGGACATGCTGGCCGAATTGATAGACACGAGCCTCCCATGTGGGAGATCGGGAGCTTGGTTCCCAGTCAAGTCAAATCAATGACTTATAAAATTGTCGCTTTGTTCCTAGCCTGGCGCTCAGCAATAATAGGCTAGGGCAAGGACTGGTTAGCTCAGTGTCAAGATAATGTGACTGAGTGGGATATCAGGTGATGGTGCCAGCAGCCTGATTTCCCAGTGGGGCAGCAATATAAAGTCACCATGAGTGTGCCACATGTCGGTATCAGTCCTGATATGATCTCAGATGTTGCCCGGATGTAAAACCCCAACAACCAATCAACTGATCTTGCACTTGTCTTAGAGGAGTTGTGTTAGCGCATACTTCCTTTCCCCCTTCTGACAGATGAGAGTTCCATCAGTGAATCTCACACCTTAGGTGTGAGGTAGCTACAAAACTAGAACCGCTCCTAAATGCACAAGTGAATTGGTGCTGAAAAAGGAATCATTTAATGGAAATCTATCTTTTAATAAATATAAATTGTTTAAGAGAATTATACTTACCTGGATCTGACATTGATCAAACATGTGATTTGACTATTTCAGATATGACATGCCTTAACATTGGTCTTACCTCCGAACTCCCAAATATTGCCTTTTCTGGCTATGGCGGATTTGGAAGTCAACCTTTTCATTCTAAGAAGACGGGCTATATATGCTCCTTACCATGCTGGCATGTGGTGGATCTTGGTATGTAAATTATTTGGGTCTTATTTGCCGATTGTGTTTTTAGGATTATATAATTGCAGTCTTTCTGGTTATTACACACTTAAAAAGAAAAAGTGTTGTCATCCTAATAGGGCATTTTCATAAGTTCTAAGTGAACATCAGGTCGAATTTGCATGAATAATCATTTCATCCTGACAGTAGAGTTTGTCGTATCAGTAAGAGATATAAAGTGGAGCTCCTTTATTCAGGAACTGAACCAAGTTGTTGATGCTAACATTGGTCATGTTGGTCGGCAACATGGGTAATTTGCACGCGACAGGGAACCGACCCCCGTACCCACCGATCATTCACTTAAGGCCCTGTCACACTACGATGTAACGACGTCAGCGTAGGGAGAACGTGAAGAACGTTGAACTTCTCGGCGTAGTATGCAAATTTGGGCACAAGTTGAACGTGGATGCAGCGTAGTTGACGAGAACATAACGTCGGTAAAGCGTAGTGATACCGTCATTCAACGAGAGAGGACAACTTCATTACGTTCACGGAATGTTATGAACGTTATTCCATCGCCAGAACTACGTTACGTGACATTACATACGTCATGACATGGTGGTGAAACGTTGAATGTACGTTGAACGTATGTTCTCCTGACATTCTCCTAACATTCTCCTGATGTTCCCATTACGCCGCGTGGACGTTTCCACTGGGTTTAATGTGGGTCAACATAGTGGAACATAGTTGAACGTAGTGAGCAGCGTTTGACTAACGTCCGTTTAACGTCATTGACATTCGCCGAAAGTGTACACATACGGTGAACGTAAACCCTTACGTTCGAGTTACGTCGAAAGTTTTGAACAGGTTCAAAACTTTGACGTGCCCTGCCGTAACATGACGTCATGTGACGTAGCTCGACATCAGTCTAACATCATCATAATGTAACCCAACGTACGTCAACGTAATGAAGTCAGATATGTAGAATCTAGATAATTGTTTTGGTTTTGAAAATGTAATGCTTCATCGGACTAGGCATCTTTAATAATCTTTAATTGGCCTAATCTCTGGCATATGGCCTTCCTCACACCCTCACTACCTTTCGTAAGCATGCCTTCCGGCATTCAATTCTAACACCCTTTTTTAACTTTGATTATTAAAGCTTGATATATATGTTCATTCTCTTTCTTTGTTATTTGAGATAGTGGAGTTAATTTTAATGATATCAGATATTAAAACAGATAGCAAAGTAGTAAATGTAGGTGAATGATGTGGATACTTTTTGTATTTTGCATGTCAGGACAAATTACTAAAATAACTAGAATCATTCTGCACGGAACTGCACGTTCGGGAAACTACTGCATGTTTGTATACTCGTTTCGACTACATTATCGATATGTTGATTCGAAGTTCATCACCTACAAAGAAAATAATACAATAAAGGTAAGTATGAGATGTGCATCGCACATATGTGATGCAAGGTACATTTATCTCCTAGCACATTGTCGAACACAGAAAAGAAAGCACTTCCCAGGTATATATATGTTATGTATAAGCAGTTATGTGTATTATAATTAATTATAATAATATAAATAACGGAGCTCACATATAGGTTTTATTATATTTATTATGGCTTGTGCATATTATTCTTGTATCAGGAGTCGCGCGCCAACCGCTGTCAGTGTGCACGAATGGGGCGCCACCTGTATCGCACCATATTTGATTCACTTCTCACTGAATTTCAATTGAAGCAGACGTGTGTGTCGATAGCTCAGCCATGTATTGCGATTTTTGTGGTGCATCGCACAAAACAGACAAGTGCAAAAAGAAGGGACGTAAAGGAAAGAAATTGGTATCGACTAGGGCTACATGAGCTTCAGCTCGACAAACAAGTGACAACGTGAAAGATGAGTCCAGAGAAAGTTCTCCTGAAATAATTGATAGACTATCATCACTGACTTTGGAGGAACAGGAAACATCAATATTAAAAGAAATAAATGACATGGAACTGGAAGAGCGAGTGGTGGAGTTGCAAGAAAAACGAGCAGTGATGAGAAGAAGACGACTGGAGCGACAGCAAACAGGCGAGAACGTGGCGAAGGAGGGGACGACGGCGATGGAGCGAGGGACGACGGCCATGACAGACGAATGGCCGCCGGTGGTAGCTGCCGGTGCAGGTGCCGCACCGGCATATGACGGAAAGGACGAGCATTCGGGGTACGGTTTGGCGAAGCCTCGTCACAGGTTGCGGACGAGGCGGAGACGACGAACGCCGTCGGATTCAAGAAGCAGAAGCAGCAGTAGTAGTCGACGACTTCGAAGTAAGTGGAGTATCAGAAGATTTACAGTATTAGGGAAAGAAGTGAAAAAGCTAAACTGTTATGAACTACTCACAGCCTCAATTAGATGGTGTTTGGATATCCAAGGCTTAACTGTTAAAGACTATCGTGCTTTCCTTGAGCATGTATGTTTCATGGCATCCAGGGCTAGGCAAAATGACTTCCAAGACTCGACACATGTCGAGTGTGACAAAGACATCCGTAAGCTAGCAGAAGTAGAGGGGTTTGCTGCGTTTGGTAGCAGCAATACTGGCCACTGCATGTACCACTATGGCATGCACAACATGCGGTCAAAAAAGCAGTCGAGTAATGTGCGTAGAACTACAGCTTACACAAAAGACGGTAAAAGTGGATGTTTCAAGTGGAATAGGGACAGTGGCTGTAGTAGGAGTGATGACAATTGTAATTATGGCCATTGGTGCATGAAATGCGGCAGTAAAAGCCATAAGAAAAGTAATTGTGCTAAAGACTGACGAGTTAGAGTATGTATCAGGCAGGCTAATTTGAATTTACAAAAGTCTGTAATGCATGACAAATTGACAAAAGATATTGCTGTTTCAAATAATAACCCCATGTCGGTACTAAAAGCTGTAACAAACGAAAACTTGCCGGTGTTATATAAGAACGACACGGTATTTGTGAAGCGTAGTAATTTAATCACGCAGGTGGAGCAGCATAGTGCTGAAGGGGAGTTACATGATAAGCATGGGGTTAATTGCTCGCGACCAATTACTGGAAATGTTACATGTGCGGCGCCTGCGAAGGAAGTAGTGGGCATACCCGACACGGTTCAAAATACACTGAGCATGCAATTATCTAATTGTGGTCAAGTGGAACATAGAGAGGGAAGCCAAGTTAGCAATAGTATATCTGAAACCCCAAGTGCTATATTAAAAGAAGTTGCATGTGCTACAGATACCCGGATATTAGTTCAAAATATAGCGAATGAACATATAAATGACAGGAATGTCGTTAATGCAGAGGTAGCAGTAATAGATAGTCAAGTCAACAGAATATGGCATTGTTGGGTTAATAATGATATGAGTAATGAAGATGACATGTTGTATGTTGAAACAATAAGAGAAGAATACAATTGTTGGAAGTTTTATATCAGAGAATCTCCGCAAAGTAAACCAATTGTAATTAATGTTGATGTTGACTGTGTAAACGGTAGTTGCAAATGTATACATTACATAGCAGGTAATCAAATGTAGCTCAAACGTTGCCGTTTCATATGTGAGCTATTTATAAGAGGTGATACAGACCCAGATTGGGTATATATTTTGTGGGGAGTAGTTTTTGGTTTCCATGTTACCAATATAGACGCTCAAAAAAATCTGTAATACTATCTATAGAGATATTATAATGCAAAAATTGTTGTTAGAATTAAGCCAAAATATGATTACTCTAACAGATAGGACTCCTCAATGCGTTCACAATATTTTTTGTATCCCTAAGGAGGGAGGTGGACGAGGAATAGTAGACTGCAGCAGACCAAAAGATAAATCTATTAATAATTACGCAGAAAATGTGGCCTTAAAATTTAATTATAAGAGTGTAGATGATGTGGTAGAGCAGATGGAGCAGGGAGATTACCTGGCTACTGTAGATTTAAAGGATGCATATCGCGCTATTCCTATCCACCCTTTAGACAGACCTAGGCAAGGGTTGATTTGGGATTTTGAAGGTGAGGATAAAAGAGGTCCTGTGTACCTATTGGACAATAGGCTCTGTATGGGGTTGTCTTCAAGTCCATTTGTTTTCTCCAAAGTTTCTGATTTCATAGTAAGATGTGCAGTTAGAGAGGGAGTGGACCGAGTAATAAATTATTTAGATGATTTTTGTGTCATTGGTTCGACTTATGATAATGCTGTAATTTTGCAAAATAAATTGATTAGCTTATTGCGTAGACTAGGATTCTATTTAAGTTTTAAGAAGCTTATTAGTCCCAATACGAAAATCAGATTTCTTGGGATATTAGTTGATTCAGTAAAGCTAGAGTTGACTCTTCTGAAAGATAAGTTAGATAAATTAAGTAAAACTTTGGAAAGTTTCAAGGGAAGAAAGAAGGAAACAAGGAAGAACCTAGAAAGACTAGCTGGATTGTTAGCCCACTGCGCCAAAGTAGTGCGCGGTGGGCGAACCTTTTCTCGACGAGTATATGACTTAATAAATACAGTCGCTCGGCCATACTATAAAGTTAGGTTAAATTCGGCATTCAGAGAAGATATAGATTGGTGGATCCATTTTGCCAAAGAGTTTAACGGGAAGGCTCTAATGCTAGGGAAGTTTTCGCCAGTGAAATCAATTTATAGTGATGCGAGTAAGTGGGGATATGGTGCTATGCACAATAACGATTGGTTAGTGGGATGTTACAACCAGCAAACTGATAAGCAATTACAGGAGTTGGTTGGTCACCATTATGACCATCCAGAGAAAAAGGTGCTAGATTCTCATATTAATGTGCAAGAGATGTGGGCGGTATATGCTGCAGTAGAGAGATGGGCACCTGAATGGCAGGGTGCTTCCATAGTTATGGTGACAGATAGTGCCACAGTAGAGTCAGCATTGGCCACAGGGAGGTCGAAGTGCAAATTAATTATGCATTACATGAGGAGACTATTTTGGTTATCCATAAAATATAATTTTCTATTTACAGCTGTGTACATTGTGAGTGAGTCGAATGCTATAACTGATGCATTGAGTAGATTGGATGATGAGTATATGCAAGGTGTCATATATAGAGCGGATCAGATGAAATGTTTATGCTGTATCAGTTTATTTGAACATCCATTCTCTTTACAGGGTTCGATAAACTTAGAGCTGAGCAGAGGGAATTCCAGCTAAAATCGTACGCGCCTAATTCTGTGACTGCTAGGGAGGTGCAGGTGAATAAGCATTTGGCTTTTGTGGAAGAGTTTTCTGAGACTCATGCGCCGATCCCATGTGATTCCTTGCAGGTGGCATTATATGCTACCTGGTTGGCGAGGACTTTGAAGTATTCCTCGATTGTTAATTATATCAGTGGCCTTAATTATTTTCTTAAGAGGAATGGTGCGGTACCAATTGATTATTCAGACTTTGTAATCTCTTCTACGCTACGTGGTATTCGAAGAGAGCTTGGGGATGCACCAAAGCAAGCCATGCCATTGTTGCCAAATATGTTGAGGTGTATTTTTTCTCAACTGTCAGACAGTTCGGGTCACATTGCTTGGTGGGCGGCCGTCCTTTGTAGCTTTAGGGGGCTGTTGAGAAAGTCGAATGTGACACTGTCAAAAGCTATGCTTAGACGGAGAGACTTTAAGATCTACCTATGGGGGATGATCATAAAAATCAGGAACTCAAAAACAATTCAGTTTGCGGAAAGGTCATTAGTCATTCCTATAACGCGGTGTTCAGAATTGGAGGTATGCGCAGTCCATTGGACTGAAAAACATTTTGATGATAGGCCAGCCGCTGGTAATGATTTTGCTTTTCTATTACCAGACAGTAAGGGAGATAATTTCCCCTTTACCTATAAAATTTACCAATCGACATTGAAGCTATTCGGAGGTCGGATAGGGTTGGATGTAGAGTGATTGTCATCTCACTCTCTACGGAGAGGGGGATGAACGTATTTATCAATGTGTGCGGCCTCATTGGAGGAGATACATACAAGAGGAGATTGGAGTAGCAATGCGGTTTTTGAGTATTTAAAGACGCCATTGATGACTAGGATAATGAATGACATGAGAGTGGCAGCCAGGTTGGCTGATGAAGTTAACTGAGTTGGACTGGGGACCTGGTAGGTTTTGGGCATATTTATCAGTCCTGCCAGAGACTAATAAAACTAGTACTCAGCCCAACTTGTGTATGTTCACCTTTCTGTCGCAGTGACCTTTATGTGTATTATAATTAATTATAATAATATAAATAACGGAGCTCACATATAGGTTTTATTATATTTATTATGGCTTGTGCATATTATTCTTGTATCAGGAGTCGCGCACCAACTGCTGTCAGTGCGCGCGAATGGGGCGCCACCTGTATCGCGCCATATTTGATTCACTTCTCACTGAATTTCAATTTTTGTAGGTGGGCATATTTATCAGTCCTGCCAGAGACTAATAAAACTAGTACTCAGCCCAACTTGTGTATGTTCACCTTTCTGTCGCAGCGACCTTTATAATGGGATAATAAATTACTCACTCGGACAGACGAGAAACATAGAGGATACATTTGGGAAAAAATATTTAGTGGAGCACATAACCTGCAGGCAGGTCGTCATATCAGGATGTCTGGAGAGCATGACCGGTATCATGTATTGGGTATCAGGCAATAGAAAGGTACATATCAAAAGCAATGTGTAGGTACATATCATGCATCAGTGAAGAGTCAATAATTGTGAAAGTACAACGTCTGAACACTTTAACTTCTGGATACTGAATGGTTTATTCCGGTCTAGGGCTCACTGAACCGCCGGCTAAACTTTCCATGACATCATCTCATTTACATACTCCTTTGTTTCACTCACTGTCTAGAACATCCTGCATCTCATTAACATATATGGCCCACGTGTCTGGACGTCTATTACACATATATCACATCCCCCCATAAAGTATTTCTGAAACATGCAATGTTTTAAAATGACCATCACCATACATAGACATATCCATTAAAATGAACGTAACAATAAACATATATGCGTACTTAGCTTAAACACAGGTTCTAGCGAATGTCTGAGCGCACTATGGCACTGAAGTCCTTTGAATGTCCGGCATCGTAGCCTCCATCTTATATAATGCCAGTAAATACAACACACACACCAAATGCAGCTGAAACACAACTTAATCCTATCATGCACATGTGTTCGTGTGTATACACTCAGCGTGACTGACTCACTACAGGTCTAATCTGCTCGCCGGCCTAATCATCCGACCTGACCTACTTAGATTAGCCGCACTGTTTACATTTGGCAATGATGCTGACCTACTCTGCCTCTGCCCGACTGGTTCGGGCTGCCTTCCCCTCAGGCGCCCTTATTATCTGAACCCGATTCCTATACAACATATTAGCCGTCTCGTTTAAAATTTGATATTCTCTCCCTGAGATACCCATACGACCTAAAATTACCCCTTTTTTCCATTCACCTGCATGATTTTTGTACTTTATTTTGTCCCCAACTTTCATAGGCTTGTGCAGCTTACCACATTTTTTGTCATGAAACACTTTCTGGCATTGTTACCTTTTCGCTCTCTGTACTTTCTTCGGATTTTGTGGTTCGGGTATACAAATTTCTTCCGCCATCGGCAACCGCCCTCTCAGCCTTCTGCTCATGAGCAGCTGAGCCGGAGATGCATTCAAGACGGGCAATGGAGTGTTCCGATAGTTCAACAAAGCTAACTGAAAGTCTGTATTTGTTTTTTGGCACTTCTTCAACATGTCTTTTACTGTTTGCACAATCCTTTCCACCTGGCCATTGCTTCGTGAATACTGCGGACTGGAATACACAGCTTTAAAACCATGTTGTGCGAACTCCCTGTACTCATGGCTCTTAAATTGCGGACCGTTGTCCGAAATGACCTGACTAGGAATACCGTGCCTTGCAAAATTATCCTTCAACGCCTCAATGACTGTGACAGACGATGTATCACCCAACAACGTTACCTCAGGATACTTTGTGTAATAATCCACAGTTATCAGGTAATTTTTATGGTTTAACTCAAACAAGTCTGCTCCTACTTTTTCATACGGCTGACAGGCTATCGGGTGATTTATCAATGGCTCATTATGCAAACTTTTGCAGTTGTTTTGGCAAGTGTCTAACCGACTGACCTCTTCCTCAATTTGTTTGTTTATGTTAGGCCAAAACATGCAGTCTTGCGCCAGCTGCTTGGATTTTGTCACGCCTAAATGTGTTTCGTGCAATGCCTCAATCATTTCACTGCGGAGACCCGGAGGAACCACCACCCGATTGCCTTTCATGACCAGATTGTTTTCTACCGTTAACTCGTCTTTGTGGGGGATGTACTGTCTAAGACACGGCGGTGTCTGTATGCGTGTAGTGTCCCCCATCCTCAATGTACGTGATTAACATGGACATGGACACATCTTTTTCATACTTTCTGACAATTTTAATTAACAAACTTGACGATTGCATGTCCACTGCGGCAATGCAGAACGTGTCATCGAACAGGCTACCATGACCAATATTAGCACTATGTGCCCTGGACAACGTGTCTGCAAAAAACATCAAAGAACCCTTCACATGCCATAGCTGAATATTGTAGTTTTGCAAACGCATTCGCGTTCTCTGCATTTTGGCCAAAGGTTTGTGAATCGGTTTCTGCATTATCGCCACCAACGGCTTGTGGTCCGTTTGAATTTGAACCTCCTTGCCAAAGATATAGTCATGAAACCTCTGCCATCTGAAACATATGGCGAGCATTTCTTTTTCGATAGTGGCATAGCCACACTGCGCTGAATTAAGCGCATGGGATGCAAGTGCGATTGGCTTATCATCTTGCATTAACACGGCACCCAGACCTGACTGACAAGCATCCACTTGAATAACAATGGGTTTCTTGACATTGTAATATGACAACACAGCAGCAGTCCTTAACTTTTCCTTCAATTTATCAAAAGCACCCTGCTGTTCGGTTTGCCAGTGCCACGCGACATCCTTAGCAAGGAGCGTGCGTAGTGGTTTGGCAATCTCGGACATGTTAGGTATGAACTTGTGCACATACCCAACCATGCCCAGGAACCTTTGGACGCCTTGTTTGTCACGCGGCTCTGGCATGTCTACTATTGCTTGTATTCTGTCTGGATCAGACTTCACACCTTGTTGGGTAAGTTGATGACCTACATACTTTACTGTGGTTTTGCATAACAGAGATTTCGTCTCGTTTAATTTGAGATTTACCGACCTAGCTCGGTCCAACACGGCCTTGAGCCTCTCGTTGTGTTCCTCAACTGTTGACCCATATACCAAAATGTCGTCTGTGACTATCCCGATACCGGGTAGATCGCCCATGACGTGGTGCATTTCCTGAATAAAAATGTCACCGGCTGTTTTGATGCCAAAAGGCAGGCGGGTGTACCTGTACCGGCCCCACGGAGTGTTAAACATGCACAGACGCAAACTTTCTTCATCTAACTCTATTTGCCAATACCCTGTCATTGCATCCAAAACTGAAAAATATTTGGCATCTGCCATCTTGGCAATAATTTCGTCAATGGTTTTGGTAGGGAAAGTCCCGCTCTTTATCGCTTTGTTCAACTTAGTCGGATCCAGACAAATCCTTATCTTATTTGTTTTTTTTACGATAGTTATGGAATTAACCCACTCAGTAGGTTCATCCTGCTCAACTATTACACCTAACTCAACCATGCGATCAAGTTCACTACATACTTTACTTTGAATAGCAAATGGGATCCTTCTAGGTGGATCTATAACAGGCTGTACAAATTTATCAACATGAATGACAGCATTTGCTTTGATAAGACCTAAATCTTGAAACACGTCTCTGGATTCGCTTACCAGCTGTTCAGCCCGGGCGCTGGGACTGTCGTTTGGCTTGGAAATGTTTGTCGGCATGGCAGAATGCACCTCGTCACCCCGTGCCAGCAGGTTCAATGTCACACAAGCCTGTTTTCCCAAAATAGGCTGACAGTTCCGCACCACTTGGAACCTGAAGTTTCTGCCGTTCCTGTCAACCATCGCCTCCCCGTCAGGAGTGATCCGATGTCCCGAGAACACCACCAATGAACACCTGGTGTTGGTCAGCTGGCCCGGAGCCACTCTGTCAAAGACGTTCCTCGGAAGCACGTTTGCCTCCGACCCGGTGTCGAGCTTGAACTTGACAGGGCGACCGTTCACTCGGACGGTCGCGTACCACAGCTTGGCATCCTGCTCGGTCAACGGCACCGACGAACAGATCCGTTGTCAGCACATTGACCTCCGCCGGATCCGGGTCTTGCTCAGCATTGTGAGGGTCGGGCTCTTTGATGGCCAACTCTTTGACCCTGCCCAGTCTGCTCCGGCAGACCTTATCGAAGTTCCCGATCTTCTTGCAGGCTATGCAAGCTTTGCCTTTCGCTGGGCAGGCTCCCCGGCGGTGTTCGTACCCACAGTTCTGACAGCAGATCTTGAACTCTCCTGCACCGGCACCAAGACGGTTTCCAAGATGGCATCGCCGATGACCGGACCGCCGGTGCACCAGTACGCGCAGTAGCATAGTTCCTAAGAAAATCAATTTCCTTACTCTCAACATCTGATTTGGTGTCCTCCAACAGATACAAACTGAATTCACTCATTTCACACTTCTCACAGGTTAACTCAGCAGTTTACAGCAGTTTGTTACGCAAATTAACGTTCCTTACCCCAGCCACTAACCGATCGCGCAACAGCGACTCCTCCACTGTTCCATATTCGCAATCCTTTACTTTGTCTCGCAACGCCGTGATGTATGTGGCTATAGTTTCTGTAGCTGGATTATGCGAATTAAACTTGTACCTTGTTATTATCAAACTGTACTTGCCTACACAATATGTCTGGAATGCCTCTGTGAGTGGTCCGATCCTGTCTCGGTCAGCGAGCGCGATGGACATATTGGCGAAAACTTGTTGCGCTTCCTCGCCAGCAACATGAAGGAAGATGCAGCTTTGCACTCGTTCCGCCTTCAATATGAAACCTGCAGCAATGCCGTATATGTCATATGCTCTGATCCATGGTTTCCAGTTCGATCTCGCGTTGTTGCTTAGGACAAGCTGACCAGGCGGCCGCCAACCCGGCAGTGTATTAGCGGGTGGCATTCTTCCTCATCTGACACCATGTGAAAGTACAATGTCTGAACACTTTAACTTCTGGATACTGAATGGTTTATTCCCTTCCAGGGCTCACTGAACCGCCGGCTAAACTTTCCATGACGTCATCTCATTTACATACTCCTTTGTTTCACTCACTGTTTAGAACATCCTGCATCTCATTAACATATATTACCCACATGTCTGGACGTCTATTACACATATATCACAATAATCATGAGTATAATAGCAAGGAAACGAATAACAGCTCATATCGTATCAATCAGGTCTATATTAGGATAACATAGCAACAACTTGAATAACAAATAACTAATCAGTGTAATCGGAATGAGGTGGGGGAATGAATCATATAGCGGGTTGAGTCAAGAAACATCAGGCCTCAACCGAACAAATTACCGAGGGCTGATGGGACTGCAGAAATAGACCGGTTTCCGATATAGGAGAGAACAGCTGCCCTTTTCCATGGGCCAGCTTCTTTTATATCCTCAATATCGAGACCTGCTGAGACAGAGGCTTGGATAGCAACCCTACGGAGGCTGCGGAGGGTTAAGGAAGGGCGAGGGCCGAAAAGGAAGGAGGGAGAGAGGGACAGGAGTTTGTCAGTCTTGGAACAGTCAGAGGGGTCCCATCAGGCAGAAGGAACGCAGGAGAGAGTTCAGGAGGGTTAAACCCAGTCTTGTATCTTGACGAGGCGGAGACCGGACAGCAGTAGGAGGAGGGCAGGGGCGGAAGGAGATATGTCAAAGGAGGTTGAGAGTTAGATCTAGTTTTAGAGGACCTTAGGGTGACATAGAGGCCAATGTTAGCGAGCGAGATATCAGAGGCTAGCAAGGTATGAGGACCAAGGACAGACAGAGCCGGGGAAGTGACATTGCTCTGACGTGCTAAGGTGAAATACAATATTAGAAGAGCCAATACGAACACCAGGGCCTGCTCTCCAAAGGATGACAGGTAGGCAATGATGGACTTAAGGCCTTGAGGTGAAAGGGGCTGCACGTGCTGGTGCGTGAGAGGAGTTCTTACAGGTCCCCTTCTTGAGCATATTAACCTGATAGGAGGCGAATGACGTGACATCACCTCCTGAGGCTTCTACACATGTCTTGGCACAACTGAGATAATTTGCAATCGAGCCAGGCGACTTTAGGTGGGAACTGAAGAAAACTGACTGTGGGCTTCCAAGTGTTGACTTGGTGAAGCTGGAAGAACTTCTTGTATGTCTGGAGATGGATGGCTTTATTAGCCCAAGTTCCTCGTGCGCCGAAACTCCCCAAAGCGGATGAGCCATGAGAATGTCACCAGACGCAGATGTATTTACAGATGCATCTCGGTCTGGTGCTAGCAGCTGTAAAGTGGTGTCGACTCATGTCAGTTGTTGATGGCTGCTGACAGGGGGCACCAAGTAAGACGCTGCAGTTGGTTGGTTGTTGGGAGTTTTACGTCCTGGCAACATCTAAGGTCATCTCAGGACGGGTACCGACTTGTAACAGTGCACACTCATGGCGACCTTATAGTGCTTCCACACTGGGAAATCAGCCTGCTGGCACCATGATCCAATATCCCATTCAGTCACATTATCTAACCGGTCCTTGCCCTATCCTATTAATACCTAGCGCCAGGCTAGGAAGCAACAAGTATCAATTTAAAAAGTCATTGGTTTGACTTGACCGGGAACCTTACTCCCGATCTCTCAAGTGTGAGGCCCACGCTCTTCCGATTCTGCCACGTAAGACGCTGAAAGATTGCAAGACAACAATGCTGACACCACTTTGTTTGAATTATCTATGTCAGTGATGGCCATGTCAGATAATGTACGTAACCCCAGTTAGGAGAAAATGCATGAGATGATGGGTCATGGCCGATGTACTGGAGGATTTTGTTGATGTTTTACGTCCTAGCAACATCTAAGGTCATATCAGGACGGGTACCGACTTGTGACAGTGCGCACTCTTGGCGACTTTATAGTGCTGCCCCACTGGAAGACCAGGCCACCAGTACCATGACCTGATATCCCACTCAGTCACATTATCCTGACACTGAGCCAACCAGTCCTTGTCCTATCCTCATAATGCCGAGCGCCAGGCTAGGAAGCGACAAGTATAAATTTGTTAAGTCATTGGTTTGACTCGACCAGGGTTCGAACCCATGACCCCACGATATACCAACACGGGAGACGGACGCTCTAACTCATTCCGCCATCCCGTCTGGTCTGTACTGGAGGAACGTAAACAGCAAATGGCAGATAATGTTCAAATCAAGTCGCCGCTGTCAAGAGGAAATGTGCAAGATGATTGGGCATGACAGATATTATATACCAATGCCACCTTAGTTCCACATCAAGTCAGTGTTTCTGCTGACTTACTTCTCACTGCTCAGATGGAGCAGCCTACCTATAGTCAGCAACTGTGCTCGATTACTGCATGTATTAGGATTGCAAGACATGAAGGGTTTTTTTCCCTTGCAGATTTATACTGCCTATTATGGATAAGTCTGAATAGACTTGTTTTCACCATTAGACAGTTTGTCGATAGAAAACCCGAGCCTACACTTGTACCGACCCAAGGGATTTTTAACCTCCCACACCACATAGACATGGTATGAGAGCAACTGGCCTTTGATGACGCTGTAAGTTATACACAGCGGTGGGAATCCAAATTGCCAGAAGTTGGGGGCACAGGGAATCGAACCACTGACCTTCAGATTAGGAGTCCTACCTAGAAATAAGTCAGACACTCTAACCACAGAGAACACCACAATAAGGTAGATAATGAAAGCCTAGTGCTCATCTGAATTGATTAATTATGCCAGAAGATATGGATACCACACACTAACAAATCTAAAGTATTGCCCTGTCTGGGCTTGAATGAAGCATACAGATTATACTATGAATAGTATGATACCAACTGCAGAGATTGCAGTCTGGACTCTCGGTGGATCTACCCTTAGGCCAAATAACAAAAAAAGTTGGTAATCATCCTTTTGATCTTACACATCCGGGTGGGGCGGGCGTTTTTGTTGTTCTAAAAAAGATTAGTTTTCAGTATATCATACAATTCTAGAAGTCTCAATTTTGGTAGTCAAATATTTTAATTAACAGTAGCAACCTTCTTTTTCCACAATGTTTTCCTTTGCCCCACAGAAAATGCAGATTGATTCATATCCTGCTGAGTAATATGTCAATTATATGCTAGCCCGACGCATTTTTAAATTGCTACAAAAAAAGATTGTACTTAAAATTTAAAAGCTTTCTTTTTTTTTTTACATCAGGAGCGGGCGATTTTTTCAGGCACGGGCATAGACGATCACCAATTTCTTTTTTTATTTGGGATTAAAAGGCTGATGCGCACTTTTAACTAAATTCTGGAACTGCCTTCAGAAGGGCTACACATGCTCTGGTCCCAGCACCTTCATCTTCCATGGCCTCAATAATATGAGGCTTCAACAGATGCTTATGAGCTCTTAGTCTTAGTGAATAAAAGCTAACTGCGTAGTACTAGGCATTGCTTATGCTGTTAACTCCTTCGTTGTTAAAGTCGCCAGCTATCCGCCGCGTGGAAAACAAACGAACTCGATTTGAAATTCTGATGCGACTGAAAACTCCCCAAAACACCAGCGGCCTGTCGTGGCTTCTGCGCATGCGCGGATTTTCGCACGTTGCGGCGATCACTGCTATTTGTTTTGTTTACACTCGGCGATTCGACGCTGATCGAGCTGCTACGTTAATATCGCTTGGAATTTAAGGTTAATTTAATTAAATTTCATTATTTTAGTATGTAATTCTGTTAAATATGATCGCATTCAATAGATTTCGGCGTAATCGGTCCCTAACACTGCCGGGCACCAGCTGAGGCCTCGGGTGTTTTGCGCCTCGGTTGTGGCGATTTGTTTACATTACATTCGTTGATTCGAAAATATAACTATTAATATCGCCGCCAATGCGGCGGTAGCCTTAATAACGCTTCGAATTTAGGGTTAATTTAATGAAATTTCACGATTTGAGTATGTAATTCTGTTAAATATGATCGCATTCAATAGATTTCGGCGTAATCGGTCTGAAATTTATTGCCGCCCATACTGGGAACCAGCAAATTTTGTTACTGTGTGAGCCTGTTGCCGGCACAATTTCAGCCAATCACAGCGCAGCTTTTGCATTGCAAATGGCCGCCGCCTATGGGGGTGGCCATTTTGAAGACAACAAACTGCCTTTGCAGTTCAGACTAGCAGTGCCCTGGTCCCATACTCTCCCCACACATACTTGGTTCATTTAAACATAAAAACTAAACAAGATTGTGCTTGGAGAGCATTTGTCGGAGTACGCGCAGTGTCCCAGCGAGCTATAGCTGGTCCCTTTAACTCTTTTGATCAGTACAGAATGGTCTGCACTTTAACTATATGCCTACTCCTTCACTGTATGTGTTGATCTCTGGTCCAAAGGGGTCTACTTTCTACTTACCTATAAAGCAATATAATAAACTTGTGCTTTCCCAATATCCTTGTTTCATCATCAATTATGCAACATACATTTTTATTTCATGGATGCAGTTGATTTTATTTGATCTCAATGTCTTAATAGTATCCAGGATATATGAATTCCATACATGAATGACCTATTTTCAAGGGATCTAATCCAAAATAATGAATTAAAATGAATAAAATATAATACTGCAGCCACACCTTTTTGCAATGTCAGCCTAGTTCTGGGTCGTGCATTTAACTAATTAATTAATTAATATAATTTAAGTGTCCCTATTGGGGAAATCTGCACTGCAGATGTAATTAATACACGATTTCCGCGACTTTTAAGACACCAGGGCCACGTTCAGGCTCCGCTTCGGAGGCGCCTCGGCGACGGGCCTGACGTCACACTAGTCTGAACGGCAAAGGCAGTTTGTTGTCACGAAAATGGCTGTCCCCATAGGCGGCGGCCATTTGCAATGGAAAAGCTACGCTGTGATTGGCTGAAACCACTGCACACGGCAGCCATTTTCGAGGCGCTTTTTGTCTCCTGATTGAAAAGGGAGGCATCGCCGAAACGCACCCGAGATGCACCCTGAACGCAAATAGGCCAAAAAGCATCGCCGAGACGTCGCCGAGGCGCCTCCGAGACGGACCCTGAACGCGGCCCTGGTGTTAGGCAACGACACTTGTGTTGTGGGTCGACAGTGTGTCACTGTGTTGTTTTACACTGACAATCGAGCTTTGCAATCAATCAATCAATAGGAGACAGCTATAATTGGTCGTAATGCGAGCATTGCGTTTGATGCGTGGAGAGGAAGAGACCCTCCCCCCGCCTCCCCAGTTGCCCTCAACCTGCTGAGGGTGGAGTCCCTCACCATGCCCGCCCACCAAGCCGCCTCCGCCGCCCTCACCCTGCCCGCCCCCCAGGCCGCCCCGGCAGCACCAGCCCCCCGAGGCGAGGACTTTCCCCGAGGCGCACACCTGCCCCGGGCCCAACTCGACACCCGCATCGCCTATGACAGGCAGACCCATGGGGCCCCCTGCGCCACCTGGAACCGCGAGCCCACCTCGTGCGACTGGGCCCCCGTCGGGGAGGCCCACGGCGAGGCGGGGAGCAGATACCGGCACGTGTGCGCCTACTGCGCCAACGTACGGCGCGTCCTCACGATGCACAGCAAGGCCGGGTGCCTCACGAAGCAAGCCCATGAGCGCCAGACCCCGGCCGCCTCGGCAGATTTTTGACCACCACCGACAACCTCCCAGCGACCACCGATCGAAACGCCGCCCAGACAGAGCCGAGGACCATTACCTTGCACCGCAGGCCCCAGACGCCGCCCATCCTCAGGACGAACCCTCCCCAGACAGCACCGCCACCGCCCATCACGACCACCAACAACCCCCCAGCGACCACCAATCGAAACACCGCCCAGACAGAGCCGGGGACCATCACCTCGCACCACAGGCCCCAGACGCCACCCATCCTCAGGACGAACCCTCCCCAGACAGCACAGCCGCCGACCATCACGACCTCCACGACACTGCCTTCATCACCCCACCCGACCCGACCCCGACACCCACCCCGCCCAGCCCTGAGGACTTCGCTGCCCCCCTGCTCGACCCTCGCCGGACCTCCTCACCACAGCCCCACAGGGAGCGGGCCTCCCCTTTTGGCCGCCTGCTCCCTGTCCACGTAGGCCCCGGACACATCATCACACCCAGACCTTCAACTTCCCCAGCCTCCGCCAAGAACCCCGCCCAAGCCTCGCCTGGGAATCCCTCCCGCGCTACCCCGGCCCAGGCCCCGACCTGAGACGCGGCCTATGCCTCGGGCCCTCGCCTCGGGCGCGCCTCGAGCCCTCTCCTCCATTTTGGTGGAGGGCTCCTCGGCGCCCCCCCCCCTCACATGAACTCATATCACCACTCTGACCTTTGCTCCTTATGAGCCCCTGATATAGCTTATTCATTGTTCTGTTGCTCCTCATGAGCCTTACTTGCTTTTTACCTTTCTACTGTTGCTCCTCATGAGCCTTACTTGCTTTTTACCTTTGTACTGTTGCTCCTCTGAGCCTCCTCACTGTTGCCCTGTACCCTCTGTTGCCAGAGGCGTCCCAATAAACGCCTCCTTTTTCCCACCTCCGCCTTGCCTTCTTCCTTTTCGCGCATCATCAAAGATGATAATAAAATTAGTAAGTATGTTTTCTCTATAAATCCACATTTGTGCCGAAAAGACTGTGTCAGTTGCTCAATATGAAGCCAGTGTTAACATAGCCTCAATTGCCTCTCCACAGACTCTTGTGACCCACAAGTCCAGTCTGGATTATGCTCTGTGCATGCGTCGCAGAAATTGTGTATTCAATCCTTATGTGATCACACATCTTGTATTTAACTACATGCATCTGACTTTATATATCCTCCAAGGTATTTCACTTCACCTATGGGTTATGGAACAAGTGGGTTGGACAAAACGTGAATGAAGCTCTCGTGGGACAGATTATAAAGCTAGAAGTTCTAACTGCATGTTCAGACCCACTGGGATTTCTTCTTGAATACTATGGATGTAGTAAGTATGCCCTTTAACTTATGTACATATTAACAAACATGCAATTATCCTATTTGTGTTCTTGTGTTTATATGATGATTTTGATGCATTATTATTTATATACACGGCCGAGACGGGACGAGGTTATCCTCTATCGCTCCTGTAGGGCGTATTCAATTAACCAATTCGGGTTACCAAAATCACTTTTTGGGGCGTGAGCAGACTCGACATCCTTGGGTTGAATAATCGAACACTCCCAAACACGCTCGGGGTGAAAAAAAATGATGGCTTAATCCAAAACTCTTTTTGTTGTTGTTGGAATAACCGATATAACTAAAGCAAAATAGGATTTGAAGTATTTTATGAGTGCATAGTTTATTATATTTCCATTTCATTATTACAACAACAAAAAGCATTAAAAGAACGAGACTTGCACTGGTAGTTGCCCTCCTACAGGTACCAGCGCAAATGTGACGTCATCGCTCCTAGCGAACCCCAGCCAAGAGGGGCGTAATCGATTAATCGACTCTGGTCACCCGAGCCACTTTTTGGCGCATGCGCACATCCTGCAGACTCGGGTCGAATAATCAAATAAGCTTCTCCACGCTCGAGTGACAAAAATGGTGGCCGTTTTATTTGTTTTTTTAGTAGCCGATATAATTACAGCAAAATATGATTTAACTATTTTTATGATGGCATAGTTTAGTGATATTTCCATTTCATTAATCTATGTTATTACCAACAAAAAATATGTATGACTGGTACCGGTGGCTGTTATCCTGCAGGACGGTACCAGCGCAAATGTGACGTCATCGCTCCTTGCAAACCCCAGCCAAGAGGTGGCTTACTGGGGTCGGGTTGTTTTGCACACGGCACGTGTATTTGTCGACTCCACTCGCGGTGTTCTATTTGAAATTCTGACGACTCGGATGACCCGAGTGGCCCGGGTCGTGTTAATCGATTACGGCCGAGGTGGGCTACTGGCGTCGGGTCGTTTTGCACACGGCATGTGTCTTTCTCGTCTCCACTCGCGGTGTTCGATTTGAAAGTCTGATGGCTCGGGTGATCCGAGTCGTCTGACTCTTTTTAATCGAATACGGCCATTGGTCATACATTCTTGACGCATGGGCTTATTTTGGTTGGGGACCACCCACCTCAGTGTGAGCACTGCCGGTGTATACTGATAAGTTACATAACCGAAATGTAGCTGGTCACGCATGCCTGGTTCTGTGGGGCGTAATCGATTATATATTTCAGTCTTCCTATTTCATCTGTGGTATTGGTAAAGATTACTTTGATGCTGTACCACATGGCTTTGACATCCTGTTGTGGTGCACCCATCTGGGCACAGGCCTGGGCGCCGCTGTTGCGGATTCCCAGGGACACCAGTTTGCGAGGGACACATCGCTTCTGCACATGCGTCAAAATCGAACAGCATTGTCACTAACGTTATAAATTTAATATAATATTTTTGGTAAAGATCTTTTCTATATGTATACCAAACGATTTGGTTCTAGATGGTGTAATTTGAGAGATATTTGACTTCTTCTGTATTTTCTGTATGAAGATGGCTCACGACCATTGACAATGCCTTGAGTTTGATGGTACGCGCAGTGCAAAACGTTAGTTTTATTCAAAATTAATAGAAATCAAGAACCCTAACCTTATCAATTTAATATAGTCTTTATGGTAAAGATGTTTTCTCTATGTCTACCAAGCGATTAGTTTCTAGATGGTGTAATTTGAGAGATATTTGACTTCTTCCGTATGAAGATTTGCTCACGGCCGTTAACAATGCATTTCAATGGAAGTGTCCCTGGCAAACTGGTGTCCCTCGGAATCCGCATCACCGCCTCTCCGGTGGCTGTGGAGTGTATAGTTGTCCGCGTCTCTGGTGCCGCTGTGGGCTAGTGCCATCCGGAGAGCGGCAGTGAAAGTCTTAATCATTAGGCGGTCGCATCTGGTGGTCTGAAATGCAGAGTGGTCAGGGCGGGTGCCCGTGGTGGAGAGCTAGTGCCTCCATGCCCTCACCGGACAGGAGATGGAGGATGGTATGGGGTGTATCCTGATGGTGTAAGTGTCACATTTTGACCAGGGAGAGCTTTTGGTGGTCCGGACATGCACATCGAGGTGGTGTCGATGGAGGGTGATGTCGGACCCCGACAGAGTGTGCCCCGGGTCGTCCGGGCATTCCATGACCAGGAGGTTGCTCTGCTGGAAGAGAGTGAAGTATCCCAGGAGGATCATGGCCATCAGTACCGCTGCCCCCGGTGGCGGCCGATCGCAGGTACCGGACAACAGAATGTAGCAGCGGCACTGTGAGGGGCGGTGCCTGACGTGGGATATGGGCGGACGACCTGAAGACGCCTCTTTTAATTATGGAGATCAAGTATGTGTTGAAGCTTGCGATGGTACCGTCTTGAAGACTAAACCATGTTCGAGACAAACTAAGGTAATTCATGACCGTGCCCGGGGAAGTCAGTGTGTTGGAGAGGTGTGGGAGATATGAGGCGATGTCGAGCTGTGACAGTGTCTTAGGGGCGTACCCCAATGTAGTGCTTCATCTGGTTTCTTTGTTGCGCCAGGTGCCTTTTGTGAGTCCAGCATCGAAGAGGTCCCGTACATCCTGGTGCCGGGCTAGTAGACCTGGGGAGAGAGAGGCAAAGTTACGAACTCCCCATGCTTGACACTGTCGTCAATGAGGGACATGTCATGCTGGACCGGGACATGGTCGAGCTCGAGGTCGTCAACAAATGCGACTGCCCGTTGGCGAGCTGCATGGTCGAAGGGGGCCCTGCTGAGGGTGTCTGTGAAGATTATCTCTGCATCAGGCTTGTGCCAGACTTGCACCTCACAGGAATTGAGGGCGGCGAATGTCCATATTGGCCTGGCACAAGCGCAGAGGGTGTTGTCCCTGTTGGCCACTGATTCGAGCACGGTTTGGGAGGCAAGATTGTCCGTGTTGATGACAATGACGTAGTCCTGAGGGTTGGAGAGGATTAGGGCATTAAGTGCGACCACGAGGTTGATGGCCTCGAGCTGGTTGATATGGTGGCCCAGGGCGATAAAGTCTTGGTGGTAGGGCTCAGTGATCTAACCGGAAGGAGAGTAGGCTCCCCCAGTGAGTATGGAGGATTCGCACTCAATCACCCATGCTTGGGTGGGGGTCTGAGAAGGACTATGCCATTGGAGACTTTGGCGTAGGTGAGGAACCATCCAATATCCTTGAGCATGTCATCCGTGATGGGGTGCTTGCCTATGTGTGGCAGGTTGAGTATCCTGTTCATGAAGCGCCTGGCTGGCCTCACACACTTGGAGATGTGTTGGAGGCGACCGACCAGCCTCTGGAGGTCTTTTTTGGAGGCTGTGGATCCGGGGATCCACTTGGCGCATTCTTGTATCACCTCATTGAGCTTGTAGGGTGGGATGCTGACGGTCATGTCATGGGTTTCGATGCTGAATCCGAGCTATTCGAGGCTCTGTGTAGAGGGGACACACTTCGCGGGGGAGAGTGCAAGGCCAAGGTTGTCCGCGAGTTTGAGGGCGTCGAGGTACGCCTTGACAGCCGCCTCCTCCATGGCCACGACGGCAATAAAGTCATCCAGGTAGCATAGGACAAAGTGGCCTCTTTGGCAGAGGAGGTAGACCATTGCATTTGTGGTGCAGGCGCAGGCCATGCAGGAGGTGCAGCACCCGAAGGGCGGGGCAATGTCGAAGTAGGTGTTACCATTGAGTGTTATGCTGAGTAGAGGTACCGAGAGGAGGCAGGTCCTCAGCTGCCTTAGGCCCTGCCCAAGTCGATGGACAAGAGGAAGGCCCCTTGGCACAGACGGGTGGTTTCATCCGCAAGGTCGACAATACTTGGTATGGTGTAAGTGACGGGGCGCCCTTGGTAGTGCCCCTTCCGTATTCCAGTGTTGACACCCGCGCCCCGTGGGTAGCTGAGGTCGACGATGACCCAGCATTCTTCGGTGTTCTACTTCACGCGAGTCATCATCAGGCTCAGCGCGGCCCATGGGGTGAAGGGCGAGTCGTTGAAGGGACCGAGGAGGGCTCCATACTTCAGCTCTTTCATTATAAACCTCCGCATCCACTCGGTGTTTGCCGGATCCTCACGACGGTTTGCCACTGATGGTACTGGTGGTGCATCGGCCGAGTAGTCAGCCGGCCAGCCGTATTCCAGAAAGTCCAGAAGCTGGTCGTCATGATAGCCGTACAACAGCTCCCTCCATCGGTCGATGTTGAGGTCAGAGGGAACTGGTATCCTTGCAACCACGTGGTTCGGGAGACTGGTATTCCGCACAACATCATAGATCTACCTGTATGTGCCATTGCACCAGATAGTCAGGAGAGAGGTGGGGCAGATCCTAAGGAGGGTAGGCCTGTAGGATATTGGTGTGTGGGCCGGATGGTAAGGGAGGGCCACGCTAAGCTATTTGTGGTGTACGATATCATCAATGTTTTCGGTGGCGTGGGCCCTCTCGTCATAAGTGAGGAGTGCATTGGGGGGGTTGTCCGTTGTCGTCGTCTCCTTGCATAGTTGGGTAGGGTAGTGCAGCGCAGTTAGTCGGTTGGATGCAAGCGACGGTGGTATCGGTCAGGTGATGGTGAACTACTACAGCTGCCTTCGCCTGCCGTTGTCTTGGGCCTTGCTGGATGCTGGGATGGCAGCAGCGTGTGGAGAGTGGTGGTATTTGGCGGGAACTGGCCATGTGTTAAGGCTGGCGGGTAGGGTGGGATGGATGGGAGTGGGTGGAGGAGGGGGCGGGGTGGGTGTGTGTGGGGGGGTTGCGGTAGGTGATGTTTGGGGAGGTGGGGGGGGTTGGCGGGGGTGAGTGTAACTGGTTCTGGTTGGCCGGGCGAGGGTGGGGTTCAGTTGGTTTCGGATCGGGGGAGGGGGAGGGGGAGGGGGTGGGTGTGGGGTGGTGGGAGGTCAGGGGTGGCGGGGGTGGGGGTGAGGGGGGTGCCGGGGAGTCAGAGGAGGAGCGGCAGCTGGCGGCGGTTAGGTCGTTAAAGCGGCGAGCGGTGTCGTCGGTGGCTGCGGTTAAAGATCCATTAGTGCCTGAAGGGTCGTTAAATGCAAGGGTCCGTTGGAGATGTGAGCTGCTCATGGGAGTGCATCCTCGGGGGTCACGTCCATTGGGCGGCTGAGCCCATGGGGGTTGGTTTTGGCGGGAGTTCTTGGAGGCGTCCGTGACGGGTGTGGATGGGGGGGGTGACTGACGCCACATGTCTGGTGTGGGTTGATGGCGGGGTCCTTTGGGTTGGGAGGCTCCTGGTGGAATATATTAATTTTAGGGTCGGTGAGGGTGTCCGTTGGGTGCGAGCTTCTGCTGTATTTTTGTCGGCCTGACCAGGGCCGTTTATCGAAAATACAACTTGTTGGTATCGTCCTTCTCGGGTGCCGCCGCTTTTTTCTCCAGTTGCCTCTTTTTGTTGTTGCAGTCTTGCCCTAATGGGGGTCCATACCTCTGGGCCGTACCTCAGTTCCATCTGTGGCACCGGCGCCCATCGGTTTCCTTGTTGTGCTCGGGGCGCTTGTACTGGGTGCCGGAGGGGGTCGGTGCCTGGTCATCATTCCTGTATGTACCTGTCCTATGGTTGTAGTCCAGCTTTGCGCTCCACTTTTCTTCCTTTTTCCTGATTCCTGACAGGCAAGCATCCCTCTGTAGATCTTTTATTGCCTGTCCGTCCCTCCAGCCCCTGGGGAGGCAGCCGTCGTCAATCATGGCGAAAACTCGCTCTGACTACGCCAGACAAGTGTGCCACTGCTACTCCACAGCCATGGTGAATATTTGGTCTTGGTGGTCAAGCATGCACTTGATCCAGGCGTGGGGAACTGCTGAGTCCTTCCTCATGCGTGACAGTGCTGTGAAGTATTCGTGCCATGTGCTTTTGCCTAACCCCACTCGTCCCGTATAACATAGGTGTGGGGAATCAATGGCTTCCTACCTCTCTTCTTGCGTCTGTCGGGGTTTGTGTCAATTATGGCGTCGACCACCTCTCTTTGGTGTGTGTTGTCTTCGGTGGATGTCGCGTTTTTGACTTGCTACGTTGCGCGTCCCTTTCCGGGCCTCGAGCGCGTGCATCCAGTCGATGATTGTCTTGGCGAACTGAGCTTGTTGTTCCAGCGAGTTCATGACCGACTGTTGGAGCAGGTCGATTTGAGCTACCGCGGTGCCACAGTCGTCCGACGGGTCCTCATCTGTAGCCAGGGCCTTGGCTTTCTTGGTTGGTTTTTGTTTGGAGACGACCGATCTGGGGTGTCCACGAAGGGAGCCAGGAACCAGCGGAGGGAGGGCGCGCGTGTCGCCACCTGGAGGAAAAAGAGGAGTGAAAGGGAAGAAGGGGGAGGGGGGGGGAGGGGGGGAAGCCGGCCACTTAGTGGAGTGTGGGGGGGGGGGGGCAGGGGGCGGTCAGAGTGAGGCATATTACTGAAGGGATCCCAGAGTGTCCTGTGTCGGGGTGAATTACCCACGTTGCTCTAAGAAACATGCCCAATTACTATTGAAATTTTGAAAGTGAACTATTCTTGTAACTTTATTTCCATAGCTGGTTATCATATTTTTCATAGGCCTATATTTAAGCATAAGTCTCTCCATTTTAGAAGTTCAGCCATCTGTACCCAGAAGAACAATGATGACAGTGATACACCCCATGACAACCATGAATGTCCCAGAAATCGATGATGTTGATCCGAACGCCTGTGTTTCGGTTGTCACTGACAATCCTGTGATCATTCTAAAACCCACAAATGCTCACATCAATATCAATATAATGGTTAAGGTTGTGGTTGAAAGGGATCTTACATGTGGTGAATATAATCAGCATGAGTTCTTCGCCATGATGAAGATGTATCAGCCATTTGGGATTGAGGTGACTGGCACATTTCGTAAATGTGACCTGATGTTGGATGAGACAAATTTGAATGACTATGTGTTCAACTGTACATGCGGTATGCATTATTGTCAGGAGGTGTATCTTAGGGTGCAGCCGACATGTTCTGTCAGAGTGTGTTCTATTACCATTATTTGATTTCATTATTTGTTTAGTGTGAGTCTTGCATATTTCCAATACATTATTGTTTATGTTATCATCAGCACCATGTGGCAGTACCATAATAGCATTTTGTCGCAAAGGTACTCATTTTATTAGTGATGGATCAGCCTATCTGTGTAGAGTATTACTATAATTGACAAGTAACAGTTACATAGGAGTACTTATCATCATAATTCACAACGAGACAGGTGTGGTATAATTTGCATTTATTTGGAACAAAACAGTCAGACAGTTAGTTACAAGGCAGGTAAGAATTTAATCATGCGAATGGACCACTCGGCAATCTCAACCCTCGCGATCTAATGTCTTTGTGTAGTTGAGGGGTGGGCGGCAGCAAAATAAGGTTGACTGTACTTCGTGGGTTCATGTCCAAGTGGCGACTGAGAGCTGCAGGCCGTGTTGTGATGTCAGTGCCAGGCGGATCGAACCCGCGAGGTGATGAGAATTTGGTTTCGTATGGTGCAAATTTAAGCCGGTAGGTGGCGGCAGCGGTGGGCAGAGGCCCCTGAAGCAGGACGGTGATTTAACACTAGGTGGCGAAACAAGTACTCGAATTCTTAGTTAGCTCGAAAGTCGGCAGATGACGTGGCAATGTCGTCGAGAATGCTTGAAGGGTCTACCACCCCTCGTCCCGGCGCGAATGGACAATGTACTAACATGGACAATGTACCTTCCGCTTCCATCAAAGCAGGGCCTATCATTATTCTCTATTTCTTGAGCAATTTGATTTGAACGAACCCAGATTTGTCAATCTTATTAATGTATGTGTGTTGCCTTTGGTTACATTTAAATAATGCTATGTGTGGTTATTATCGCGGGGTTGATTCAATATTAATCAAGAAACAAACAATCTAATTTGACGAGCTGAAGTCATCCATGCTACATAATTATAATGTTACTCAAAATTAATTAAGGACAAGCCTTAGATGGATAGATTGAAGAATAACCGAGGGAATGCTTGTATCAGGCTCAATTGACTAGTGATAAATATACAAACTACACTCTATTTTTTATAATAAATTACCTAAATTAACAAATTAAGAATATGCAAAAATAAATGGATTGATTAACATATTATGTTCATGTCAGTTGCAAGTTCTACAATGAATATACATATTGTATGCATAAAATAGGATATTTAAACCAATTATTCTTAACAAGTGTCTGAGCCCATCAGAAATCGTCTTGTTATTGCCATGAGTCATTTTGCCTTGGCTCCCTCTTTGATAATTAACAAATTTTGTAATCAGGGTAATTTTCTTCTCCATTTCTCTATCTGAGTCCTAATTACTCTAGTTTAGCTAATCTTGTACAACATAATCCATTACACCGTACTATTTTAATTCCAATTCCTTATTACTCCATCATCAAACAGGTAGTAAACACTAAAGCCAATTTCAGTAAATACCAAAGTCAAATTGACTTTTGGCAAGCTTTACTTATTGAATGTCCAACAAGCATTATATCATCTTTCTTCAGTGAAGTCAGAATACTTCTCGACTTTACTTTGTATCTTTGTAACAATGCAGACAGTGACAATGTCACCCACAAGCTTCATAGAGTTGCATAGTCCGATGGTTTTGAATTTCTGTATTTTTTATATATTATTTCGATCACTAGTATCTACTTTACATTAGTTCAAAGTTACTTTTATTTTAAATGGTAAACTTTTTAGATATTTTGAGTGCAAATGTGGAAAATTAGTTCTGGGAAGCTTGCCAAAACTCTGACACCATAGACTTCTGCAATAACAGGTTGTGTTAAATTGACTCAGTATTGCCTTCTACGCAGAAACAAATGCTTAATAAGTGCATCAGTATCTAAGTTAGATATGTAGAATCAAATCTAAATAATTATTTTGGTTTTGAAAATTTGATGCTTCATCGGACTATGCCGCTTTAAACTACATGGTCATTCACCACGATGTTACCAAAGTACATGGTCGTTATCAGCAATATTGAATCAATTCTGCACTTCAAAAGTAGCGAACAATATATTCAGCACATTACATATGCAAAATATAATGCTCAAACAGTTACATATCCTGTTTCTTTTGGGGTGAATAATTGATGAAATGCTGCTGCAGTCGAGTCCGTGCTGTCTACTCAAGTTTATTGTTGTTTTTTGCTAGGGTTTTATGTTCTGGCAACATTTAAGGTCATATCACGATGGGTACTGAGTTATGACAGTATGCAGTCATGGCAACTTCATAGAGCTGTCCAACAGGGATACCAAGCCACTGATATCATGACCTGATTTCCCATTCTGACACTGAACTAGCCAGTCCTTGTATTATCCTACTAATGGCAAACGCCAGGTTAGGTAGCGACAAGTATCAATTTGAGAATTCATTAGTTAGACAGGACTGGGATTCGAACTCCCGACCTTTTGATCAGGAACCCTTCGCTCTCATCGATTCGTCCAGTCCTCACATTTATTTAATCTATGGAGTTGTATATCCAATTCTAATAAGTAATAGTATGTATATATGTCACGAAGGTTATAAATAAATAAACCATTTAATTCCCACTATGACTTCATGTTGTGTTTTCTAACAGTTCAATTCCACTGATCTTAATAATCTGTAGGCATGTAATGTAGTTTAATTGTATTTGCATCATATTTCTCTAGAAGCATAACACACATATTTATCTTATGTTTAACTTGATAACATTTTTCTCATCCAACTGAACTTGTATGCAGTTTATTATTATAACGGTGCTTCATTCCTGCATCAAGCAGTTTTAGAGGAGCAGGACGTAGCTCGGGTGGTAGTGTCCACCTGTGAAGCTGTCAGTCATCGCATCGATCCTTCTCAGTAGATCCATTTGCAGTTTGGGCTATTTTCCGTTCCAACCAGTGGTCCACAATTGCTTCATCAAAGGCTGTGATATGTGCTGTCCTGTCTGTGGGAATGTGCATATAAAAGAACCCTTGCTGCTTATTGGAAAGAGTAGCCTATGTAGCGGCAGCAGGTTTTCTCCAAAGAAATATGTCAGAATGACTAATCGTTTGACGTTCAATAGCCGATGATAACAATCAATGCGCTTTAGAGACGTCGTTAAATAAAACTAGGTTTACTTTCAGGCAGTGTTAGTGCTATTCATTATTAATCACATAAAATGTCCAGTAGTGAGCACGTAAACAAAAAGTAAAGGAAGACAACACAACACAGGGGTCAAACTTGAGATTTGTCAGGTGGTATGCAGATGGAATAACATGCTATTGGAATAAAACGCGATTACATGAGACGCTATCAAAAATCATATATTTTAATTAATAAAAATATATTTGTAATTTGAAGTGGTACGCAGCTGCGTACTTGCGTATATGGAAGCTACGCCCCCGCAACATGAACACAAGGAAATAAGGACATGGGGACATTAAAGTTTCATAGTCCGATGGTTTGGCATTTGTTATTTTCTAAGATTAATATATTAGGTTGATCGCTATGAACTACCTTACTGAAGCCCCTGTTACACCTCGCCGGATTGAGCAATGGACAGAATTGTCTAGTCCGGTGGTATTCGAGCGTGATAAGTATCAAAATGTATTAAAATGTGTCAAAATGTTGTGATATCAGGTCAAAGGCCGCCGGATGAACGGACATGAAACGTACATGAACCGATAGCCAACAGACGCTAAGTGGACTAAACAAATTCAAACGAGACAAGAACCGTAGACGTCAATCCGGTGGCATCCATTTTAAGTTTTGTGCATGTTCAAAAACGGATCGGGCTGGATATCAACGGATATGCAATGGACACAAACCTGACTTTCCCAGATATCAACAGACTGTTCGGTTTCTTTCCGTTTCCTCAATCCGGCGAGGTATGACAGGGGCTTTAAGTTTGAATTAATTTTACTTTGAAAAACACTAATTTAGCAGATATTTGAAGTGTCAACATTCAAAATTAATTTTGATGTGCTTGTCAAAATTCAGCAGTAACATGTTCTATTAAATTAACTTACTGTGCCTTTCTATATAGCAACAGATACATATACGAGTATCTAAGTCGGATATGTGGAATCAAATCTAGATAAAAGCTTTGTCTTTGAAAATGGTATGCTTTCATTGGACCAGGCAACTTTAATGAAAACAATAAATGAACCAAACTCGCTATGTTGGCATTGCTGTTATGAATTTATTTATTTATTTGTGATGTGCAGCACGAAATGCATAGTACCATTTACAGTCCATGACTATACCCTCCAAGTTGCGCGGGGGGTTTCCCCTAGTCAAATTTGAACGATTTAAAAGAAATGATGGTATTAACCCTTTGGGGCCAGGGCCGCCCAGCAGTTTCATGCGCTTAGGTCCCACCAAGAGCTAGCGCCCTAATGTTTTTTAATTTAATTTATTTTTATTTTTATTATTGAGGCTGTATTTATACTGTCCATAGCATCCACCTGCAATCAGATAACACTGTAATTTCTGACATGATGTACACATTTTCAGGAAAACATTTTCTAAAAATGCAATTCAACTACAGGCGCTCCTGGGTTGTATAAGCGCATGGAACTTGCGGGCGCACCCTGACACTCGAGTCTCAGCCCCAAAGGGTTAAAGAAAACAAAGAAAAAAGATTTTAAATCTGTGACTTTAATCTCAACACAAGCAAGTAATCCGGTGGAAGACTGCATACATGGTGAATAAATTACTGCATGTGACAGCAAACAACACGCACAGATCAGCTTGTCAATAATCATAACTCAAGTCAAGCCTTTGTACAGTTATTCGTTGGAACAATATGAAAACTATATAAAGATGTTGCCAGCGTTATATATATTGCTTAATGCTCAGTTGCCTGGATGTAGACAGAGGAGAAGCGTGAAGAAAGCTACTCAGGAAGTGTAATCATGAGGATAGTAGCCAGTCACAGTAGCACGTCTTGATTCGATTAAACCAGAAGAAAGAAGATAGTGTAAGATACAATATACATAGCTGTTTGTACAGTTTGCTCATGGGCTATTTTCATTAGTTTCGCTTAGCTGACATTTTTTTTTCAATTACAATACCTTCCCTGACTTGGAGTGGGAGCAGCACCCACACCAGGATGACTGTAGTTAGGTACTCCAACGGCACTCTGGGTAAGGATGATAAAAGGACTTGTTTAATCTAGGATGGCTGTAGCAATATGGAATATCCAAACGTGGCAGTAATAATTATGTACATAAATACAGGCGTTATCATTATTATTTGTATTGTTATTATTATGAATAAGATGGAATACCAATTAATAGATTCGATGAGGATCACACGAAAATTATAATGCGTGGGGAGTGGGGTGGGAGGGGGGGAAACCATGGTAACGGCGAGATGGTGAAGGGTGGGGCAACAGTGAGTGAGGTGAGATTCTCCGGTGTGACGTCACATATCACTTGACTGGGGATGAAGAGCGTCATGTTGCGTGTGTAGATCATGTGTATATGGGGGTGGGTGGGGTCACTCTTGGCTATAAGTTTCATTTGGCAGAGGCTCAACAAGTACTTAACTGCTGCTACAAATCAAGCACTAACAGAAATAGTTTTTGTTTGTTTGTGTACAGCACCGTCCTCATCATGGCTGAAATAAGAAGCAATTAACCAACACGAAGCAAACACACAATCTCACTTGCTGTGGAAAATATAAACAATCTATTCCCAAATATAAACAAAAGAGTGTCTCGACTGGCAGCCTACACCGTAACTTAGTGTAAACGGTCACTGTCTATTTCAATGAAAGACCTGCTGGGTTCAAGATGCTAGGGTTAGGGGTCGGGGGTGGGGGCTAATGACACCAAACTTGACTGGTTTCATTTTAATAGGAAATTACAATCCAGCTTGTGGTTCTAGTACACTAATCACAAATTCACTTGAAAATAAAAGGCAGAAAAAGTGGGCAAGATAAAGTAGACGATCCTAACGGCAACACGAAGAGATTTAAATAAAGGCACAGAAAAAGTGGGCGAGATAAAGTAGACGATCCTAATGGCAACACGAAGAGATTTAAATAAAGGCACAGAAAAAGTGGTCGAGATAAAGTTGACGATCCTACCGGCACCACAAAGAGATTTAAATAAAGGCACAGAAAAAGTGGGCAAGATAAAGTAGACGATCCTAACGGCCACACAAAGAGATTAAAATAAAGGCACAGAAAAAGTGGACGAGATAAAGTAGATGATCCTAAAGGCAACACGAAGAGATTAAAAGAAACCTATTGTAACAAGATATTAATATTGTCACCGTTTTCTTGTTGAGATTCTTCCTACGGATAGGTCCTCCATCAAACACCAAAAGAACCCAACTAAATAAACAAAAGCGTAGACTGGGGAAAGGAGGGCATGAAATAGCTGAATTTCGACATCTGCAGATTGATGCTTTGGCTGCAGAATTCTAGCCAGATTATTTTATTAGAGGTGTTTATCTGGGCTTAACTGGGATGGGGGTTGGGGGATGGGGGTTGGTGGTAGGGAGGGGTTACATGAATATGCGAAAATCAACCATGTTTTTACAACAACCATGTTTCACAACAAACATACATCATCAGATTTGCTGGCAGCCTTGAACCACTGCTGGCATAACACTGGGGTATTGGACATCATTTATCATTAATATCAATCGATACATTAAGGAGAAATGGCACACAACTGTATATTGGGTAATTAATTAAAGATGGACATATATATATATATACCAGTTAGCGTGTAGTACCACGACCACTACCCTCCTCCCTCAATTATCAATGTAGTTCATTGTTTGTCTACTAGTCCTAGAAGAATGCCTTTAAATTAATTCGATATGCTCCTTCTGGTCATGGACAAACCCAGCCTTTAATTGTATGGACATGTATTGGTGTTAACGCTTCAATTCGCCCCTCCAGCCTTGAGGCATTAATCTCATGTTTAGTTGCTGTTCCACCGCAAGACTTCACTATGCTTTAAGCAATATTCCAGTAGCTATAGTTGTGTGAATGCTCTCGTTCTATTCTCCTCTTTCATAACATGTAATAATAATTGCAGTTTGCTTTCGGTATATTTAGAAGTTTGCACTCGGCTTAGCCAATCATGGCTTCGTTTAAGGTTGCATAATCCGATGAAGACACAAAACTTTCGATACCGATGTACTTGCTTAGATCCCATCTCAAATATCTAACGTAGATAGCCGTGCACTTATTAAATATGTATTGCCACACAGAAGGAAAATAAATGATATAAAGATTTAATGAATAGCTGCTGCTTTAACTGCACTACACTTAAAATGGATTAAAAGAAATAACCCACACAAGTGCTGTTACTGAGATTCTGGTACTCCTGTAGTACTTGTGTCATGAGGAACACAGCTATGATATTCAGAGTATTGCAGGTGCCAGTGTAGTTCTGAGGTTGATGCCATTGTGCTCTGCCAATGACAATGGGTAAACAAAGCTTACAATGTCCGGCATGTTGCTGTACATGCTCACCAGTTATATATTATATTTAACATGTTTTCCAATCAAACAACTTCAAAGTTAGCCATTTACAAATAAGAATTACCCCAAGTTATAATGATTATATTTATGTAAAACAAACATGGCAGAAACTCAAAACAATCGGATTATGCAACTTTAACAAAATAAGAAAAATACATAAAAATTGTTCAGAGCATGACCATTGGCACATTACGGCATTTGAGGTGGTCAAGTGTTATCGAAACGAGCGATGCTTTGGAGACGGCCATATGGCTAATAATGTGGCCAGCCCGTAAGATAGTTTGAGAAGCTGTCGCTGTGGACTCATAGCTTAGCCTCAGCTCCCGGAAGGCTCGTCTTCATATTGTTTTCTGAAGCAGTCGCCTACTGGATAGAAGTCCCAACAACGTTGCTGATACAACTCCCAGACGTAGGTTTCCTGTGGGTGGGGAAGACAGAGAAACACAGATCTTAAGCGGTGAAATGAAATATTTATTTAACACCTGTAGAGCTCTCAATCTCAATCTTTGCCACCCACGTATATGAGATGTACAGGTAGAAATTCGTTACAGTTCGTCTCTTTATTTATACCGAGTTAACTAGTAATGATATGAACAAACCATCATTATAATGGTCATTCTGTAAAACTGGGAACCACATATTTGGTTTCCACGTTACGATGGTGATACTTAATTCTTTCTTTTATTGATAGCAAGTAAAGTAATTATTGTTGCCTCTGTGTGTTAAGTATGTTAGCAATATTATATACATTATGTTCAATCTATCCCACAAAACATATCAAAAGTATGCTTCTATGCTTTTTAGTGAAAATGTACACATCAACACCATGCATTTATCCTAATTTTATTTTTCAACTGTTTTTCAACTGTTTTCTTGTAAGACATAATCTTTGACTTTATTATGTATGCCAAAATGATGTTCTGGGTATGTATTTAATTTCCATGTTACATGAGTGATATTAATAATATATTGCTCAATTTGTGTAAGATCAAATAAAAAAGTGAAATAGCTTTTGAAAGGAATAAGATTTTGCCATATGCACAAACATGTAAACCGTCACATGAACATGGATTCTGCTATTGTTTGGAATCTTTTCCGCTATTGTTTGGAAGGTTTTCACTTTTGGTTTCCATGTCACACTTTATTGCCAAGTTTCAGAGAATGACCGATATATGTAAATATGTGTAGGCCTATCTCTATATATGCACATATAAATGGGTCATTCTCTGAAACTCCATTTTCAGAACATTCACTTACCTGCCCAGTGTATTCCGTGTCCGGTTTATTGATCAAATGCATGAGGAAGAACCTGAACGTCACGTGAAGAAATAAGGATTTAATTAATTCTTAATGTGTAAAAATAATAAGGATTTTCCGTAGACACGAATATTACAAACTAGAAGCATACTATCTTGCCTACAATGACATCAACATTCTTATTTGAGGAATTATGATGGGTAATATATTTGCAAGGTGAAAGTTCGTATCAGCGCCACGACCCGGCCACTATTACCAGTTTGGGGGAGATGTTTGTGTGGTGTGTGGGAGAAGGTTAATTTAGTGGTTGCTAGCCCAGGTGCCCAGTCAGGCAGCAGTATAAAATTGTCAAGTGTGCGCACTGATGATATGAAATTAAATATTGCAAGGGTGCAAAACCCCCAAAACCAAATAGCTATGGAAGACAAGGCAGTGTGGAATAATAATTAGTGTGGAATCATAATTAGTGTGGAATCATAATTAGTGTGGAATCATAATTAGGACCTAATAAGAGAAAAGAAATAACTACAAAATCTATTAAAATTATTATTATTATTAATATTTCTGTAACCTATATTAAAATCAATGAAATTATTTTTACCACAGCATATGTATATTATTGCACTTATAATACTGATAAGAGAAATTTACTTACAGATAGTTGGCAAAGTTATGTTCATTCTTCACGTGCATCTCAAAGCCATGTGGTACAGCATCAAAGTAATCTTTACCAATACCACAGATGAAACAGGAAGACTGAAATAGAAGAAAAAAACATATCCAAATTAAGTAATAAATATGAACAGTGAAGCAATCGAATATGTTCCTGGCCAGCTAGGGTTTGCCGCCATACAACTGATTCCCAGGTGACATGGAATCAAAGTGTAAAATTATTTAGGAATCACTACCACAGCTTTACAGGTCTGAATAAACTGTTTATCGTCACTTTACTGCTACACAAGAAATATATTGCTAGTCATGTGTGATGCTCCTTGCTCAAATAACATGAAGAAGCAAATACACGAAGCTGCATAGTCCGAAGAAGCATTACATTTTCAAAAGCAAAAAAAAAAGAAAAAAGAGAATTGATTCTACATATCTAACTTACATACTGGAATGACCATTACTTCAGTACACAGCTTGATATGTTATGCATGGAAGTAAATTAAACTATAAAATATTGTCTATATTTACAAAACACAAATAAATGATTTAAAAAAACCACCTACAGACCAAGGTTTTGATATGCTAGAAAAGCACGGGTAATGTAGTAGTAATGCAAGCTATCAATGCTACCTTACATTCAGTAATGCTACGAACAAATCTGAGAAATATATAATTGTTCATGTTTCCAAAACCTGGGTAATTTGAATGTGCGGGACCGACGACATACTGTTTCTATGAATCTGCTGCCACCTAGCGGTAATGAACTCAAACGATTGTCATTTTCTTGGCTGCCGACTGAAACTCCATCTTGTGTTCAGTCAAATATATTAAAGCTGCATAGTCCGATGAAGCATCAACTTTTCAAAATCAAAACAATTATCTAGATTTTATTCTACATATCTAACTTAGATACTGATGCACTTATTAAGTATTTGTTGCCACACAGAAGGGAATACCAAGCCAATCTAATAGAACCTGTTACTGCAGAATCCTATGGTATCAGAGTTTTGGCGTGCTTGCCAACATTATGTTCACATGTTTGAATTTCAAATATCTCAAAAGGTAGCCATTTCAATTAAAATATACTTCAAACTAAAGTAAGGCAGATTATCTCGATCAATTTAATATACTTATATAAGAAAAATGTCAGAAACTCAAAACCATCGGACTATGCAACTTTAACCATTGCGAGCAGCTTTCGAATCACTTTGCCCTTAGCGTCTGAACGATCAAGATATATACGACAAGCTCCAAAAATGTACCATCCCTTCCACTCCAGTTTTTTAATTAAAGACTATTAGGGCTAAGCGTCTGTGAGCGTCAAACATTAAACGACTCAAACATATACTCCGTAACCTGTAATAAGAAGAATAAATGCCAATATATGCATGTCGGTTTTGTCGCTTCAATTATGGTTCCTTACCTCGAGGTCCTCCTTCACCTGCTCTAGCTGATCTCTCAGCTCACCGAATGCGTCGATGATCAAACCTGAATGTGAAGATGCACCAGGAAATATAAATATACAAAACCATCACTGCTTCATTGCGTGTAGATAGTTATTGGAGTGTCATGTCCTGGCAACATCTAAGGTCACATCAGGACGGGTACCGACTTGTGACAGTGCACACTCATGGCGACTTTATAGTGCTGACACACTGGGAAATCAGGCCGCCGGCACCATGACCCGATATCCCACTCAGTCACATCATCCTGACACTGAACTAATCAGTCCTTGCCTTACCCCATTGATGCCGAGCGCCAGGTTAGGAAGCGACAATTATTAATGTTATATATATATGGTTGTCACCCGGTTCAGTAAACTCAACACCCGAAACCGGTGTTGCGGTTTCCGAGGCAAACCAGTTTGCCAGGGACACATCCATTCAAATGCATTGTTAATGGCCGTGAGCAAATCTTCATACAGAAAAAGTCAAATGTCTCTCAAATTACACCACCTAGAAACAAATCGATTGGTACACATATAGAAAACATCTTTACCATAAAGATTATATTAAATTTATAAGGTTAGGGTTCTTGATTTCTATTAATTTTGAATAAAACTAATGTCTTGCACTGGGCGTACCATCAAACTCAAGGCATTGTCAATGGTCGTGAGCAATCTTCATACAGGAAATACAGAAAAGTGAAATATCTCTAAAATGACACCACTTAGAAACAATTCGCTTGGTACACATATAGAAAACATGTTTACCAAAAACATTGTATTAAATTTATAAGGTTAGTGACGATGCTGTTCGATTTTGACGCATGCGCAGAAGCGATGTGTCCCTGGCAAACTGGTATGCCTCGGAAACCGCAACACCGGCATACTGCTGGCGGCTAGTACTTGCAACACCTGCTAGGAGGCGCCACCAAGAGCTAGCGCTCAATGAAATATCCAGGGGGCGCTACACCAGTACACTCTGCCATCGGTTTCTTCACATGTAACCCCCTTAGTTGGTTGGTTGTTGGGAGCTTTACATCCTGGCAACATTTAAGGTCATATCTGGACCGGCACAGACTTGTGACAGTGCACACTCATGACGACTTTATAGTGATTTCCCACTGGGAGACCAGGCCGCCAGCACCATGACCTGACATCCCACTCAGTCACATTATCCTGAAACTGAGCCAACCAGTCCTTGCTCGATCCTAATAATGCCAAGCGCCTGGATAGAAAGCGACAAGTATAACTTCTTAAGTCATTGGTTTGACTCGACCAGGGTTCGAATCCCACGATCTACCAAAACGGGAGACGGACGCTCAACTCAGTCGGCCAACCCGTCTGGTATTGCCCCCTCAGTCTTACGATCTCTTACTTAAGGTTGTAACAGACTCGGCCTGTGTCTGCTGACCACAATGTCTCCACGACGAGGACAAGGCAGACAAAGGAAGAGGTCTAAAGACAACATCAGGCTATGAATGGACAGGCATGGCATATGGCAAGTCCCAGAGGGCAGTGGAGAACAAGGGAAAATGGTGATTTGGTTGGTTGTTGGAGCTTTGCATCCTAGGAAAATGCACAAGTCTGGCTGCTAAGTCACATGTGGTGCCCCAATGACCATTGCGGTTAAAGGATTGATGATGATGATGATGATGATGATGGTGAATGTTTTCACTAAGGTGAACTCAGCCTTACCTTGGATGATGGCGAGCAGGATAATAATGACAAAGAAGAAGAAGGTGATGTCAAACAGGATGCGGTAAGCCTCATTCGACTCCCCATCTGGAGGCTCGATTTCGTCGCCTGTAAGGGAAGGTAGGCAAGTTGTAGTTCACTTTAAAACAGGAACCAAATTAAATGACAGCGGCAATACACAACCAAGGTTTCTCAATTTCATTAAGACAAATGGCGATAGGATAAGTGATGCCGATGTTATGCAATAGTGATTCCATGAATAGCCTTTGGCCAATTTGTTCCTATTTTAGGAGACATTCATCGCTGTAATTTTCATTGTTAAAACAAATCAGCAATTGAAATTTTTTTTAACGTAGAATCAGACATGCCCCTGGATGCATACATATATGGAAGCATTTTACATGCATATATACATATGGCCTCAGGGCAAGTAATGTGAAAGTATTACACAGGCTGCTTACCAATGCCTCCGCCTGCTCTGACCCCGACGTATAGATGAAATATGTAGCACTGAAGGCGAAAAAGCACAGCGTAATTAATATTACATAAGCTATTAATATTGCAAACTGTTTTCAAAACCAAAAGATTTATGGAGATTTGATCACAGGTATCAAACTTAGATACTGGCGGACTCGTGTTTGTTCTCTTTTAGTGTATTGTACTTCTTTCATTAATAAACTTTACACTGCATAATCTTAGCAATGATCACAATTTTCTAAGGTAGGTTGGTTGTTGGAATTTTACATCCTGGCAACATCTAAGGTCATATCAGGACAGGTACCGACTTGTGACAGTGCGCACTCATGGCAACTTTATAGTGCCACCCCATTGGGAAATCAGGCCGCTGGCACCATGACCCGATATCCCACTTAGTCACATTATGCTGACACTGAGCTAACCAGTCCTTGTCCTATCCTATTAATGGCAAGCACCAGGCTAGGATATGCTTAAAAAGTCAACATCAGATATCGGGGGTCGCGTCAGGCTAGGAAGCGATAAGTATCAATTCTAAAGTCATTGGATTGACTCGACCGGGAACCAAACTCCAGACTTTCCACACGCGAGGGCCACGCTCTACCGATTCGGTCACCGCTCTCGGTCAAATGTTCTAAGGAATCATGAATGGAAGTCATCAGCATGTTCGATAGAAATACTTGTGGCAATACTCCCTTATAAGTTATATTATAATCTATAAGGTGTTGCTGGCTTGGACACCTAGGACATATTGATTAAGCAAAATGTACTGAACAAGAAATCACCACAGTAAAGCAGATGTAGAATGAACTTACAGAGAACATATCGTGACACTTGTAATCCACAGCACCCTCTTCGTCACCTTCTTTCACATAGAACTTACGGAAGAAGTTGAATGCGATCACAGTGTATAGGTATACAATGATACTCAGCAGCAGTACCGTCAGCACGAGCTGAATGAACAGGAAGAACATGGTTAAGTATCGGGCATTTCACAAAGCAGGGACATTCATTCATATACAGTTAACCCCTGCTTATATAGTCAGCATTTGGAGTGACGGTTTTGCCAATAGGTCCATATTGGTTGCATAAACAAATATTGACAAACTATTGATTGTTCTATCTGAGTGACCAGTATGTTGTAAGTTTTTCACTATATATACAATATACTATATATATTATATACGATACTATAATATTGTATACTATACTATATATATAATGAGAACTAACAATATACTGGTTACTATATTATATATCATGAAAACTAACAATATACTGGTCACTGCAATATATATAGTGAAAACTAACAAAATACTGGTTACTCAGATAGAACGATCAATTCTTTGGTCAATTACAGATAAAAACTGCATGTGTATATCTAAATATATACAGTAAAACCTCTCTATACCGACCCCTCCACAGATCGACCACTCCCCTATATCGATCGCTTTATTTGGGTCCCATTGTAAAGATATTCTAACTCTAAAACGACCACCTCCCTAAATGGACCACTTAAAGTTGGTCCCATGGCCGGTCGATTTAGAGAGGTTTTACTGTGTATATCTATACACACATAATGCAGAATCGCATATGTATGTTAAAAACATATATTTATGGGAGTATACACATATCTAACATATATGATTAGTGACGCAAAATAACTGCAAGAACTATTTCAATGTTACATATCCAATCGAATCATTAGATATTTTGTCAAAGGCTTATGTTAACGCACAAACTGTTCACATTGCTATTTTTCACTAACATAACAAAAAAGTGCTCTCATAACAGTGTCATGATAGTATTATCATGTATATTAGCAATACATCAATCATGATGCAGAACAACTGCCTGGTTACCGAAAACACTGCATACAGACCTGCTTCCCATTGTGTGTGACGGACTGTAAGATGGTGCCGAGTGTCTTGAAGCAGATGGCCACGTCGAGCAGGTGGGACGCGAAGAAGAAGTAGCTGTAGGCATTACCCAGCATTGACATGATGAAGTACCACACAACATACAGGAAGGCCTGAATAAAAAGAACACCAACAAGTCAGCTTGTATTGTCCAGCCAGTACAGACTCCAGCGATCCATGGATCCCGATACAGCTATTATCACATGTTGACTGTGCCTGCTTTCTGCTCCGTCAAAACAACACCGCTCCCTTAGGAAGTCTTTTCATTTCCGGTTAAAGCTGCATAATCCGGTGGTTTTGGGTTTCTGTCATCCTCTAAGATGAATATACTGGGTTTACTGTAATTAATGGAAGTAACTTTTATTATGTATGGGTAACTCTGGAGATATTTGATGTGAAAACATGCCAAATTGAATTTGACAGGCACGTAAAAAATTCAAAGACCATAGGGCGATAGGCTTCGGAGGTCACCGATTAAAGAATAAATTTGGAGGTCACCGATTAAAAAACAAATTTGGAGGTCACCGATTAAAAAACAAATTTGCTTGTTGGAGATTTACATCCTGGGAACATCTAAGGTCATTCTAAAGATTGAATTAGTATTTTTTTAAAGAATTAAATTGGCTCAGTATGCTAACTGTGTGCGTCTGTATCTAAGTTGGAAAATAGTAATAGTAATACGAATAGTAATACTAATAGTAATACTGACCGTAATACTAATACTAATACTAACAGTAATACTAATAGTAATAGTAATAACACTAGTGATAATGATGGTAATAGTACTAGTAACACTACTAGTATTACCACTAGTAATACTACTAGTAATACTAATAGTAAGACTACTAGTAATAATAATAGTAATACCAATAGTGATACTACTAGTAATACTACTAGTAATACTACTAGTAATAATAATACTAATAGTGATACTAATAGTAATAATAATATTAATACTAATACTACTACTAACAGTAATACTAATAGTAATAGTAATAACACTAGTGATAATGATGGTAATAGTACTAGTAACACTACTAGTATTACTACTAGTAATACTACTAGTAATACTAATAGTAAGACTACTAGTAATAATAATAGTAATACCAATAGTGATACTACTAGTAATACTACTAGTAATACTACTAGTAATACTAATAGTGATAATAATACTACTACTAGTAATACTACTAGTAATAATACTAGTAATAATAATACTTGTAACACTACTAGTAACACTACTAGTAATAATACTAGTAATAATAACAGTAATACTAATAGTGATACTACTAGTAATACTACTAGTAATACTACTAGTAATACTACTAGTAATACTACTAGTGATAATACTACTACTACTAGTAATACTACTAGTAATAATACTAGTAATAATAATACTAATACTAATAGTGATACTAATAGTAATAATAATATTAATACTAATACTAAAAGTAATAATAATATTGATAATAAAGCTGTATTTGTGATATCAGTTTCATACGGTAACCTGTATGGAAACGATTATTTTTTACTCTTCATCCATTATTGCTTTTCCCCTAGGTGTACACACACAATTACGTTTAAGGATGCCCAGAAGCCACACATTAAATATATATATTTGATTTTTAAAAAAAAAAAAAAAATTCAAACAAAACAAACAACAGCAAAAGCTGAGCTCCGAATAGGCCTTGCTTACTTTTTGTGATGGGGGCTCATTAAACAAACAAACAAACAAAGAAGCAAACAAAATACAAATTAAAAACCCTCCTCACCTCAGTTTATTGTAAACATACCTTGCAGAGAGTTAAAATAAAAGAATTGAATTGACTAAAAACCATCACCTACAACTAATTAAATGATAAGTAATTCACTCACGTTGTCTGTAAGGATGACTCCCCACTTCCACATCTGGTACTGCCAGTCCACATCAACGAGGCTGAAGGATGGACAAACATGCAATAAAGTAGCCCGAAAGAACAATGCACCACATTTAAACACAATGAAAATATTGAGGGATAAAAGACTGCTTTATCTATGAGAAACCAAATGTCACAGAGATCAAAGATTGCGGATTCGCGGATCTGTTAATGTTAAAGCTGCATAATCCGATGAAAGCACAAATTTTCAAAACCAAAACTGTGATGTAGATTTGATTCTACAGATCTAACTTAGATACTGATGCACTTACTAAGCATTTGTTGCACATAGAAGGGAAGACCAAGTCAATCTAAGAGAACTTGTTACTGTAGAAGCTTAAGCCCAAGTCACACCTACCCGGACTAGCCCCGGATTTTTAGCCGGACCACCCCCGGACCATTCCCCGGACTGTCCCGGACAGCCCCGGATAAAATCGCTATTTTTTCCTGACTCTCACACCTACCCGGACGAGCCATGGACTACAAGCCGAGATCACCCCGGATGAGCCCCGGACAACCCCCAGACTACGTGGATGAGCCCTGGACATCCCCCAGATGATAGCCTGAAATGCGTGACTCATCCTGGGGTAGTCCATGAGTAATATGTCGTCATCCATGGCTATCTGTGGTTAATCCGTGATCATCGGTCTGTCCGGGTATTACCCGGGCAGTCCGGGAGTGGTCCATGGCTCTGTCGGGGCTAGTCCGGGCTAAACCGGGGCTAGTCCGGGCTAAACCGGGGCTAGTCCGGGCTAAACCAGGGCTAGTCCGGGCTAAACCGGGGCTAGTCCAGGCTAAACCGGGGCTAGTCTGGGCTAAACCGGGGCTAGTCCGGGCTAAACCAGGGCTAGTCCGGGCTAAACCGGGCTAGTCCAGGCTAAACCGGGGTTCCGGCTAAACGGGGCTAGTCCGGCTAACCGGGGCTAGTCCGGGCTAAACCGGGGCTAGTCCGGGCTAAACCGGGGCTAGTCCGGGCTAAACCGGGGCTAGTCCGGGCTAAACCGGGGCTAGTCCGGGCTAAACCGGGGCTAGTCCGGGCTAAACCGGGGCTAGTCCGGGCTAAACCGGGGCTAAACGTGGCTCTTCCGGTTTAAAAAATTACCCGGACTGCCTTGGACGGGACACAGACTACCCCCGGACAACACCCGGATCACCCCCCGATTATGCTGGATCGACCCCCGGATTGCAATATTCCCCGGATCACCCCGGATGTTTTAAACATTTTCAAACATCTGGGGCCGACCCCAAATGATGCCGGATCACCAAGGACCAGCCACGGATCACCAAGGACCAGCCACGGATGAACCCCGGATTACGCCGGATCGCCCCGGACCACGACGGATCACGGTCCGGGGCTCGTCCGGCCCCTGATCCGGGTAGGTGTGACCTAGGCTTTATGGTGTCAGTATTTTGGCGTGCTTAACAACATTATTTTGGTATGTTTACACTTCAAATATCTCAAAAGTAAACCATTTAAAATAAAAGAAAGTGAGGCCTATTTCAAACTTAAGTCAGATAGATTTTAACGAGCAATCTAATATATTTATCTCAGAAAATAATAAAAACTCCAAACCATCGGTTATGTAACTTTAAAGCGGTCAGCATTGACTACATTCTAGCTTATGTAAGCCAAGCGATCATGGTTGTCGGTCATATTAACTCCGCAGGCTTCCCATGCGGAAGGTTGGGAGTTTGCGATTCTCAGTCGAGTCAAACCAATGATTCCAAAATTGATACTTGTCACTACCAGTACCTAGCCTGGCACGCGGCATTAGTAGAATAGAGCAAGGACTGGTTAGCTCAGTATCAGGATAATCTGACTGATGGGGAAATTGGGTCATGATGCTGATAGCCTGGTCTCCCAGTGGGCCATGAGTGCACACTGTCTAAAGTTTGTAGCCTATCCGTCCTAAAATCACCTTAGATTTTGCAAGGATATAAAACTCCAACAAACAAACATATTAATTCCTCCAATTATTGTGATCAACATAAAGACAATTACACCCATTATAAGAAAAGAATAAAAAATACAATATCGAAATTTAGACAACATACAATTATTTTTTTTGGTGGGTACATTAGTTGTTTAAGGCCCAATCACACCTTACCGGACTGGGGAACCGGACGAGAACCGGACACTGTCCGGTACTGTACGGCGATGTCCGGTACATGTCCGGTACCCATCCGGCGGTGTCCGGCACACATTTTGAACAGGCACAAAACTTCTACCGGACACCGCCGGACTGAGGTGTCCGGATTATCCGGTAGATGTCCGGTACCCAACCGGTACCCATCCGTACATGTCCGGTACCCATCCGTTGGTGTCTGGTTTGTCTGTTTTGTCCGGTACCCATCCGTTACGTGTCCAGTTATCGTCCGGTACATGTACGGTACATGTACGTACTTATCCGGTTGTCCGGCGGCAATTGACCCAATTACACTCCATTTCGATACATTTTGTGTACCGGAGAGCACCGGACTAGACAATTCTTTGTCTGGTGGTGTCCGCTACTCAGTCCGGTAAGGTGTGACAGGTGCATTAAGCAGGGGAAATTTCAATCGTGGACGATTGGTCTTCCTCCTTCCACCTCCTTGCCCTATCCTAATAATGCCGAGCACCTGGCTAGGAAGCAACAAGTATAAATATTTAAGTCATTGGTTTGACTCGACCAGGATTCGAACCCACGATCCCTCAACACGGGAGATGGACGCTCTAACTCATTCGGCCATCCCATCTGGATATGTACTGATGAATACCAGTTAATAATTAATTACATGTGATTACCTCTTATGTATGACCTTCATATTACTTGCATGTATTGGGTAGCTTCAATATCTTTGGTAAATCCACATACATTATCATTACATAACACTTACAAGGATGGCAGGAAGGATGATGTCTTGGATTCAGTCATGGCCATCATCGGACCCTTCTCCATGCCGAGTAGACTGGAGATCTGGTCAGCGTCATACTGCTCAGAGTACTTGTTGCGCACCTAGTTGATCAAAGATGGACATAATACTAAATAGTGATGGGCATCACAGAGTATTTTTCACCATGCAAGAAGATTACTCAGCTTGGAAACTATTCATTTCTGATGGGCATGTATTTCCCTTGTTAAACAGTTTTTAAATGAGCAAGATATGTTATTTGAATTTGTTATTTGAAGGGACTTAAAAGATATGGATATTTCCAAAATATTCTACCTATTGACATGTTGGTTTAATTAGTCATACATTTTTTTTCTATTTAGTTTTTATTTTTAGGATAGGATCTCACAGATAAAAAACTATCATTACTGGCATGGGTCATGTTGCTTCGGCAATGTGAGTAATTCGGGACTGAGACAGGACACATAGTGCTGCTGCCTTTTGATTCAGCTAGACCTATCACAATATCAAATTCCTCCCTTTTAAATATAGGCCCCAAACTGAACTAACTCCAGGTGGCGACACCTGCCTGCGCGCCGGTGGCTGCCGCTTGTACCCGGTGACCGATATCTGACGTCACTTCCGCCCACCGCCACCGCACCAATGGCACTCTTCCACCAGACACCGAACCGACACCACCACCTGCCTTTTCTCACCGCCCCACCCAACCCTACTATAAGACAATTCGACTCGGAAGGGTTGAGTGCCGGGTCCTGGAGAGACTCGAACCTATTGACATTGAAACTTGACCTGATACTCTTGATCAACTTAGATTAAATAAAATTTCCCACACTATGTAGTCCCGTGCCGTGTCCTGAATTAGTTGAGGAGAAATAACATAACTACTTGCACATGGTTCTATTTAATTATTATCACCTTTTTCTTGATGAACCTGTCCCAGTACTTGTCGGGGAAGCTCCGGGTGCTGATGATGAGTTTGTCCCAGTGACCACGGATATCATCGTCACCTGGTTGCTCAGCCACCCACATACCATCAAACTCCAGCAAGCGGCACACCTCCTTTTCTCGTTTAAAAATAACAAGTGGTACCTGCAGGAGTAAACACACTATTAAGCTAATGCAAATTTTATGAAATTGTATATGTGTAAGACAAAGAATTATAATACCTCTCATATTTCAAAATCTTATTTACAATAAATGTTCTCCCAAATAAATTGATGCATGTAATACTGTACATCAATTATATGGTAGGATGTAAATGTTGAAAAAGGACAAGTAGCTGTTCAATCAAATAATGGATATTGAAGTCTGGATAGTGGGATACTTATGCAATAACCTCCTTATGTAACATACCTTGAGGCAATAGTAAGCGACCATCATTGCCAAGGCTGTTAACATGTGCAATATGGCCACTAGTCGTAACAAAGGTGCCATGTATGACACATTTGAGTCCATTTCCACTACTTCCGGTAAGTCATTCTCTTCCCCTGCGTCGGCTCCCTCGTCCCCGCCAGCCAATTCAGATGCAACTGACTTGGTGGCCTGTGATAATGAAACAAAATCAGGATCTGATTAGAGGATTAATTAGGTCATGGTGAATGAGTGAGCAGGTATTGCAATACCTCAGGGAGTTTGACGCCCCTGTCCTGCACAGTTGTAAACCACTGCCTTGTGGTACAGGTTCTTGACAGAACCGAAGGCTAAGGGAGCCAACCCTAAACAGAAAACCATGTCACTGTGGCAGCATTAAGGGCGGTTGATGTATGGAACTCCCAACATCTCCCGACCAGCCACTGCAGGGACAAATAGTTTTGTGCCTGTCTTGACATGTTCTTGCCGGTGTGAAACACCTCTATTTGCTCCCCGAGAGAGTGCGGCTGGTAACTTGCAAAAGCCAGCAGCACTTCAACACTTTTGCAGGCAGCTTTCATGAAATGATGAAAGCAGTCTTTGTCGCATCGCGACCGACAGCATGATGATGATGATGATGATGAATGAGTGTATGAGTGTCGAAGGGGATAGGGGGGGCGAGTGAGATATAAACGTTTTATGAAAGCATAATGGAGCAGGGGGTAGGTACACATTAGAGAGGGATAATTTATTTTATTTGTAATTTTCTTTTTACATTGACTGATTACAGCAGGGAAAGTTTCAACTGTGGACAACTGGTCTTCCTCATTCCACTGCTCATTGCCCTATCCTCGTAATGCATGACAGGGTAGCGACAAGTCTAATTTGTTTAAGTCTTAGGTTTGACTCAGTTGGGGATCGAACCCATGACTTCCTACACAGCAAGCAAGTATGGTAATATACCTCTCTTCATTCAGCTATCCCATATTCTTTGACACAGTCAGAACTATTCTCATAATTTTTAGTGTGATTGAGTTATTTACATGGTCTAAATGCTGAAAATCATAAACAGGAGGTAAGCTTGATCACAGTGAATAAATAAATACCTTGTAGAAGAGCAGGAAGAAGTTGATGGTGAAGGCAAGGAACAGGGCAATCAGCTTGAAGTTGTAGAAGTTTCGTGCCAGCATGCTCTGTAAGAAATGAAGCCAGATAATTTATTTACACCATTTCTAGGCAAAGTTACTGTTAATGTTAGTATAGGCCTACTGCATCGTAATTTAATAGGCTATAGGGATTTTTAGAACGGTTATACCAGTGTTTATCTAGTTGTGTAATACCAATATCTCCTCCTTCATTTGCAAAGCTTACAGATAAAGGGGCTCCAGGGAATACCGCACAGACATTAGGGTCGTAGTAGTTCTTGGCTGCTGGGAAGGGTACAATCAATTCAATTCAATTCTTTATTTCAGACCTGTGATATACAGATAATGCAATTTACTTACCCCATAAGTATAAGGAGTATTATTTGTTCTTTGCATGTCCTACCGTCTAGTAGTACGACATGGAAATGTATTTATATCCTCTGTTAATATACATTGCAGATTTAAAGTTGTATAATCCGATGCTTTTGAGTTTTTGCCAAATAGTGTAACTGAGGCTTTAAGTAGCAACGTATTATTCTTAATCCACAGACAAACAAATGCGACCACTTTGGACCAAAGAACCCACAGTCACCAGCCACTTCCTTTCTACCGAAGCATTGGCCCATGACTTTCTTGTGACTAAAGTGGTCACAAAGAGGCTTTTAGTGCAGTCGCTGCAACCTCATTGCGACCAAAATGGTCACAAGGAGGTCGGCGAGAACTGAGGACCATATTGTGACCATTTTGTGACCATTTTGTTACCACTTGCGATCAACCTTTTCCTGTGGTAGCAAACTGGTTGCAAGCAGTCGTGTGACTTGGGTATTACAGGAATGACCAATTTCAAACTGTAAACGGGCATGTTATGACAGCACATGCTGACTATGGTATTCAAATCGGCAGTCGGTCTGGCAACCAAACTCAACATCTATATTTAGAACCAGGGCCTAATTGGGACAAGCTTTAACTGTCACAAATGCAAATGAGGTCACGCAGTGGCCAGGGTGGCATCAATATTCAAATGGACAGTTGCTCAGACAAAGAGATTCAACTGTGAATATGTAGCACTTTGGTGTACAATTGGGACAATCCCTATGCAAATGATATTGTTATATGCCTAAACAAATACTCTTTGACTGGCTAATATCACGCACAAACTTGTTCGAACCCCAGCCTAGTCAAACCAATGTCACTACCTAGGCAAGTCCTCATGCAGCGTTATGAAGTATGGGCAAGGGCATGGAGCAGTGGAATGAGAACATCCAATTGTTCGTGATTGATCAAGAAAACAAAATAAAACCACAAAAAATGCCCATTTGACAGTTGGAAAGGTATTATGCATGAACTATTAAATGCCTATATGGGAATCTATCCCAATATAATATATCCACACTGAAGAGTAGTTGGTATTCTTTAACCTGTCCCATTCCTGTCTTCAGAATTATAATGAACATAACCTGGTTCCTTGCTTTCACAAGCAAACGTTAAAATCTCACTATGTACTGTCGCTTCAACTTGAAGACATTGCAACTGTCTGTTATCAGAAACACCCCAAAGATGGAACCAAAGTGACATTAAAAAAAATAAACACAAAAAAACCCACAACACACACACCAAAACAATAACCCAATCTGGGAAACAAAATAACATTCTAAATAAATATTAAGTGAAGTAAATAACAAAAAAGAAATGACTAAAATAACGAGAAGAAATTAATTTTTTCCCTGAATAGACTTGTTTTCACCATTAGAGAGTTGGTCGATAGAAGCCTGAGCCAACACTTTTACCAAAAGAAGGGATTTTTAACCTCTCACACCACATAGACATGGTATGAGAGCAACTGGCCTTTGATGACACTGTAAGTTATACACAGCAGTGGAAATCCAAATTGGCAGAGGTGATGGCATGGGGAATCGAACCACAAACCTTCAGATTAGGAGTCCGACCTAAAAAAACGTCGGACACTCTAACCACTCTGTCCCAGAGAACACCACTAGAGAACACCATTAGTTACAATAAATAAATTAACAAGGCTTACGGGAGGTGGGATTGATAATGAACGTTTATTGCTTTATGATATACACAACGAGATGCTATTACAATATCGAGTCTATGATTGTAGTGACCGAATTGCCATCAATTTAAATAGCTCTAACTATAGAGATCATCATTGCGAACCTTCATAATATCAGATTCGGTAGAAATCCTAAAATTTTCACCAGGATAAGTTAATTTCGAATGCATGTTGCATCGACCGATTTAAAAAATAAATAAAAGAAAGCCATACTATTAAAACCATGGGAGGTTGCTTTAAAAAAGCGATGTTGACTATATATTGCCCTAATGAATTTACCAACATATTTTAAAGACGACAGATGGCGATGGGACGCCATCGGTTCACGGCTAAGCTTGAGAGGAAAGCGCAAAGAACACTGAACAAAGCAAGGACCATTCACAATCTGGCACTCTGGCTGACATGAAGTTTAATCTGACATGTATTTGTACAGTTGTCCAACTATGGGGTAAAACTAGATTAGGTTTGATTGCATGTAAACATTGTTTTTAAGCAGCAAAACACTTCTTATGTGGGGGTGGGGGGTGAGTGGGAGTGAGGGCTAGGTGATTTGATCTCAGACAATCAGGATAGGGGCGGTGGGTGTGTGTGTGGGGGGGGGGGGTAAACTTGGCTATACTTAAACATGGAATAGTATATACAATTGGAAGACACTCTTCATTTGCACCACGAGAATGTGAAAAAACAGACTCTAAAATATCCTGTATAACTAGCATAATGCATGCGGTATCTTCGCAATGTAATTAGAGAAAAATACAAAACAAATGGAGGATATCATGTCATTTATCAAGAAGGGTTATGCAATCCAACCCTACACCACATTGCATAATTTGATGATATAAAGAGAACTTCGAATCCAGGAGCATAGGTAAAATAAACCAACACTCATGTAACAAAATAATATTATTAATAGTATAATAGTGCAGGACTATTAATAATAATATTAGCATTAAGCGGAAAGCTGAGATGATTGGCATTCGTAGTCGATTGAAACAGTAAGTTGCTCGATTGCAACAGTGAGTTGCTCGATTGCAACAGTGAGTATGCGCAGTATTGGCAGTTAATTTAGGTAAAGATTAATAGGTTTCAAGTAGCACCAGATTACTTGAATAGCTCGCGTATCCATTCTAGATATCAGTCCTCTAATGATAGGACACCATAGAAACTAGTGCGAGGATTAAGCAAGAGACCAGACAGCTTAACTCAAATACATTACACCTCACTCATCGGGCTCCACTCATGTGATGCCATAATAATTTTTTTATTCTATTTTATTTATTTATTTTTCTTAGAGTTTCCTTATGAAACATAGCTTCTCCATACACTCAAGTTATAAAACACCAAAGAGAAAATAAAATGACATGATAAGTTTCTGCAGCTTTGTGTCTAGATCACAAATCAGTATGCATGCATGCATAAATATGCATATATATATATATATATATATATATATATGCATATAGTTTTGTAGAGGTTTGCGGCCTAGACAACAAACCGCATATATATACAATTATATATATATATGTATTTATATACATGTATTTATATATATATATTTATATATATGTATTCACATATATGTATATATACGTAGATATATATATATATATATATATTCATATATATATGAGGGGATATGCATGGGTGGTTATGGGACCCCTACACCAATGTTCCAGGTGTCATAGACAGCACCAAGCATTGGGGTTGAAACCTTGGCGGGGAATAAATAACTCATTACATCACCCAGTTACCCAAAAGATGAAATACTGGTTTGAAAATAGGCATATATGTCAAATTACTTGTTTAACCCTTCCGGTCCACGGCGCTCCCCTTTTTCTGGTTGCAGTTCTCTATTGGTCTTATATTGTCAGAGCTTTCAGTGACCATTGGTAAAGGCTGTCCTCGACTTGACGGACATGAAAGGGTTAAAACGCTTGCATAGTGAGTCTACGTTCAGATGCCTTAGCCATTCACATCATACTAAAATACCATTTCCATTATATTACATTCAAGTGTTCACTTTGTGTTGCTTATTCTCCCTACATGACTTCAGAGTGGGTTTATTTCTTGTGTACTTGTCAACAAATATGAGTGTGAAAGGAGGGACTTGTGGCTAAGGACGGCTTTAAGTAGTTCCGAAGATGGTCTTGCCATAGCTAAAGCTTTTGTAAATTAGCCTCAGCTCCCGGAAGGCTCGTCTTCGTATTGCTTTCTGAAGCAGTCTCCTACTGGATAGAAGTCCCAACAACGTTGCTGGTACAACTCCCAGACGTAGGTTTCCTGAATAACACAAGGAAGACAGTGTGCAACATGGAATGCGCTTTAGTAATATACTATTCCAGCACTATATCTACCTCTTTTGAATCAATTAGCTAAATACCCTGAAGTGTAATGATCAGTGCAAAGTCTACCAGAGAAGGAATAATTGAATAGTCCACAAAAAAGTGATATATTTAAAAAAGGAAAGGTTGAAAATACTGAAATGTATTTTTACATTCATCAAGAGAGGAAAAGTAGTCCATCTATATAGTTGTTTAATCAATAATAAACCTTCAGAACATTCACTTACCTGCCCAGTGTATTCCGTGTCCGGTTTATTGATCAAATGCATGAGGAAGAACCTGAATGTCCAGCAAAATAAAAAATAAGATATTTAAGACACAATGAACTTAATATGATTCTCCTAATTGAATATGGCTCATACAATGATGAGTGACTACATAGTGTTTGACAATAATATATTTACTTTATACCATATATCTAATATTTTAACTAATTATAGACCATCGTTTCAACAGACTGTCCTTTTAGAATGATATTAATAGATGATTCAATTATATGATTTGTTCACGCTATGTCGATAAGAATTATACATACATGTAGTTGGCAAAGTTATGTTCATTCTTCACGTGCATCTCGAAACCATGTGGTACAGCATCAAAGTAATCTTTGCCAATACCACAGATGAAACAGGAAGACTGAAATAGAAAAAAAGAGCTACCAAATTAGGTATGTTGAGTGAAGTAGCAGAATCAGTCTCTGTCCAGCTGGGGTTTAGTAGTGCCATACAGCTTATCCCCTGGTGGCAGAAAACCAAAGTGCGGAACAATGAGTGTTGTATTATTTACACTACATAGGAGTCATGTCTATTTATTCATTACTGTCGCTTAACGGGACATGTGCGCTTATACACAAGTTTTTCTCTTTTCTCTATCTTCTCTTCCCTTCGCTCCCTCCCGAGCCCAACCCATTGCCTCTTCCTCACCTGCCCCTCATACATGTGCCGATTTTCACTGCATATTGGACTTTCCAAGAACAGCTGGCCATGCTTCCTAACACTTCCGTCATCAAAGAAATAATGACCAAGTCGAAGCTGTGATGCTAACCCAAGCTATAAGACTGTCCCAACATCACATCCTCTCCATATCCGCTCATAGCCTATTTATTTGTTACTTTAGTCTATTTTGGTCTGTCTTGGAACATTTTCTTCCACAAGTTTGTCCATTGCAGTGAGTCATATCTAGGCCACTAATGCTGCATAATCCGATAAAAGCATCAACTAAAATAAACCTCCAAAACACTCGATCTAATCCTACATTTCCAATTTAGATACTGCTGCACTCATTGGTCATATTGCATAGGCAACATGGGTAATTCGGGACTCCTGGGATCCCACCGTTACATGACCTATACCATAGTTCCCCCTTTTAACTATATGGGCTGGGAGGCGACTCGAGGTGGCGCCCCCGTGCCCACCCGCTGGTAGCCACCGCTTGTACCTGAGTGCACACCTGTAACGTCACTTCCGCCCGTCCGCCTCTACAGACGGCACTTCACCACCAGACGCCGACCCGAGACCACCTCCCGCCTTTTCTCACCGCCCCACCCAACCCTACTTTAAGACTGTGACATGATAGGGTTGAGTGCCCGGATCCTGCAGAGACTTGAACTCATTACCTTGATATATGTTGACTCTCACATTGTACCATTACCTGTCTGTTTTTCTACTTACTAGATTAATATATCCCATACTAAGTAGTTCCGTGTCGTGTCCTGAATTAAACAATTATTGCAATTTCTTGCAATTGGTATTTCTGTACTATGCTGTTTGGTATTCCTGTACTGTAATGCTGTGCTCGAAGCAGATTGCATCCCAACATTAATGTAGCATTGTTTTGTACTTCAAATATCTCCACTTTTAACCCTTTAAAATAGAAATTACTGCCAGCTAAATTAAAGTACATTATAACCATTCAACCTAATAATAGTAATAATCAGTTAAAGCTGTTTGGTCTGATGAAGCATCACATCTTCAGTACCAAAACAATTATCTAAAATTGATTCTACATATCTAACTTACATAATGATGCACTTATTAAACATTTGTTGCCACATAAAAGGGAATACGGAGTCAATTTGATACAACCTGTTACTGCTGAAGCCTATGGTGTCAGAGTTTTAGCAAGCTTGCCAAAACTAATTTAACCCATTTGCAATTCAAATATCTCAAAACTTTGCCATTTAAAATAAAAGTTACTTCAAAAGAAGGAAAGGTAGGCTATGACAATCAATTTAATATATTTATCTCTGAAAAATGGCAGAAACCCAAAACCATCGGACTATGCAACTTTAATCAAAACAAGGCACAAACTCAAAACCATTGGGTTCAGCAACAACATTGATTCCCCCCATAAGCAGTCTATCAGCATCACTGGAAAATATACACTAGTTGCCTGAGAATAATAAATAACAAAATCATTTAATAATTGTTAAAATCCATGAAGCCTTATTACCTCGAGGTCCTCCTTCACCTGCTCTAGCTGATCTCTCAGCTCACCGAAGGCGTCAATGATCAAACCTGAATGTGAAGATGCACCACTGAGTCACAGATTCACTAAGCAGTCTGATTAGCAGCTTATCTATAGTTTATATTTGACCAACTTTGTCTAGTCCGCTACTTCTTTTGTAATAAATTCTATGTGTTATGCATATGTCAGAGTTGAAAATGTTTTTTTTCACTTTAAACAATTTATTTTGATCTTAAAACATGTAACCTAAGCGATAGCTTGCACAGCTTTTGTACGTAGAAAGCTCTTATGCACTATATAAATCTTACATATAAATCGTACTAACACTGTGGAGTTGTTATCAGAAACACTGCACATGTCTTGGTTTTGTTTTGTTAAATGTTTTATACTATCATTTGACCGATTTTGAACTCTGGTTAGTTTATTTTATTCGACATGTACTTGCTGATCACCCAGTGTTGTAGAAGTTGCACTACAATTTGGCATTTTCTTTTTCGTACCTTGGATGATGGCGAGCAGGATAATAATGACAAAGAAGAAGAAAGAGATGTCAAACAGGATGCGGTAAGCCTCATTCTCGTCCCCGTCTGGAGATTCTATCTCGTCACCTGCAACAAAGGTTCCACATTCATTGAGAATTCTGCAAAAGGAAATGAACAGCAATGCATTACACACACCCACCACCAACAAAACATAAACCCATCTCATTTGAATGAATTCAGTAACAAATAGCAGTGATGAATACTTATACAAAATAACTGTATTTGAGCTACTACAGATGTTCCGTTTATAATCTAAATCAGGTTTTTATTAGGCTTAGCTTGGTATGTGAGCATAGAATAAATTGTTCATGTTGCGGCGGCAACATGGGTAATTTGGTGCGCGAACCGAATCGCCCGCCTCAACCTTGGACTCTCTGGCAGCCGACACTGGCGCCACCTACATTCTTCCCCCGTCACCAACTCCATTGGCCGCCACTGCCACCTGGCGGTTCAGGCCTGCACTGCCGATTTGAGCGCCGAGCTCACTTTCGCCAGTGAGCCCGAACCTGCCGCCTGGTTACTGCAAATCCATTCTTTTCTTTCTCAGCCATCCCACCCACCCATCTATAAGAACACAAGGTTGAGTGCTGGGAACAGACACCAGAGACAATTTAATTAAGAACTGACATAACCGAAACAAGAATACAATCTTTAGAAAAAGCATTAACTAAATAAAATCAAACTTATACCGTTTGTGTCTGGCGTTGCTAATTAGATAATATGCCCCACACATCTAGTAAAGTTTTGTCTGTATTCTGAACAACTTTTGAGATAAAAATAGAGGGTAGGTGTGGGATGGAATAGTTTCGGGAGTGCTTGGCGTTTTTTTGTTGTACATTAGTTGTTTAAGCAGGGGAAATTTCAGTCACAGGAGATTGGTCTTCCTCATTCCACTGCCCCTTGCCCTGTCCTAATAATGCCGAGTGCCTGGCTAGGAAGCGACAAGTATAAATTTTTAAGTCATTGGTTTGACTCGAGCAGGATTCGAACCAACGATCCCACGATCTGCCACATGGGATATATATTTAGTTATAAAGGCTATTCAGGCTGCTTACCAATTCCTCCGCCTGCTCTCACACCGACGTACAGGTGGAATATGTAGCACTGGAAATGAATAACATGATATTAGAAGCATTACCAATGACATCAAATATATATATATATATATATACAGTAAAACCTCTCTAAATCTACCGACCATGGGCCCGACTTTAAATGGTCCATCTAGGGAGGTGGTCGGTTTAGGGAGTTTAAAAAAAAACATTACAATGCTATTGTATGGGTGATCATTTGGGACCCAAATAAAGAAATCGCTATAGGGGAGTGGTCGATCTGTGGAGGTGGTCGGTTAGAGAGGTTTTACTGTGTATATAGTACAGTCATACAAATCTTACCTGGGTACAGATGATGGATAACTGGTGTTTTCCAGAGGTACTAGCCTCGGATAATCGTGGGTCAGGGAGAAGGAATCACATCCGGGTACAGCAATCCTTTACATATTTTATAGGATAAAAAAATTATCTTAGTTTTGTGTGGATACTTTTATGTTTTCATTTGGTTCTAGTGAAAGGTGATGGTTCTGGCCCGGTAGGGTGGGCGGGCCCTGACCCATGACTATCCGAGGCTAGTACCTCGGGAAAACACCAGTTATCCATCATCTGTACCCACGTAAGATTCATATAACTATACTATTTGACCTCGGTACTACACCTCTGGCTACTTGTAGACCAGGGAGAATTTTACGTAATCTCATTTTTTATCCTTTTATATTTAATGTTGTAATCATACTATTGTTTTTTAGTGCAAAATATTAATTTTGTTTCTCACCTGTCTTCAGTTGGTGAGTAGGTGAGTGGCCAGGCTGCCTGGCCTTTCTAGTCGTTTGTTGTAATGTTTTGCAAACGATCTAGCCGTCTTCCACCCCGCGTGTGCAAGGATTCTCTTTACTGAGATTCCTAATGCCTTGCCTTAGAGACCATGGCTCCATGCGTTGAGTGGGATGCGTAGCATCCAGTATTGACGCCTGCCTGTTTAAGCTGCGAGTGTGTCTCTCGAGACAGCTTTATGCAGTTTGATAAAGCTGAGTAGTAGCTGTCTGGAATTCCTTATTCCGCGTGACTTGGATACATACGCCCTAATGGCTGAAACTACACATATCCGTTTATCTTCTGGAAAACTATTTACATGTACTATGGACAGTAGTGCGATTCGACTTTAGTAATGTCTCTAAACCGAATGTTGCCTCATCCTTATCTATCTCTAGTTCATCGAGTGAGAGTGACATAATGGTTTGGCCTCTGTGTCCCGTCACTAGCAGTAATAGCACTGCTAACTTAAATCCTAGTTCCTTCATTGATAAATGTCTATTACTAGACCATGACTTGAATAACTTAAATACTATAGACAGATCCCAACACCTATTATATTTGGGTTTGGGTGGGTTTCTTTCATACATCAATCTAATGAACCAATGTACTACCTGATGCTTTCAAATCGTTTGTCCATCTATCCTTGGTAGAATAATTGAAAGTGCACATCTTGCTGCATTAATTGCACCAGGTCCTACCCCTTCATCTTTTAATATTCTTAGAAATCTTACTATCTGGGCTATTGTAGGTTTTAATGGTTTGACTCCTTTAAGCAGATAATGAAGTGCCCATTTATTTAAATAACTTGTGTATAATTTCACCATTCCTTTCCTCCATGCATGTGAAATGAGTCTTTCTTGTGTAATTTTGTCAAAACCATATTGTTCTAAATATTTTCTTAGAAAAGGAATGCCAAAAGGGGTGTTGTTGAGATGTCTCCGTGGACTGTTAGTGGTCCCTGATGTTGAAGGTTGTTCTTTTCTCGTGGGAACCTGAGCACGTCTTTTGCTGCTAACTTTATAGCCGCTAGCCATGGTTGTGTGTCCCATGCTAGTACTATCAGTACTGCGTGTGAGTGATCCATCTTGATCTTTCTGGCCACTCTGCTGATAATGCTGAATGGTGGGAATATGTAATAGAATTTATTATTCCAAATTAATAAAAAAATGCATCTACTCGCCAGGTTTCTGGTTCTGGATGCCAAGACACATATCTAGGTAATACTCTGATTCAGCGACCATTATAAATGGTCGTGAAAATGTCGGCTCTTCTTGTCATCCAAAGTATTTTGACTGCCTGTCAGCCATATCTTGTGTTCCTCTGCCCAGTCCCAAATAAGTTTGGCCATATAGTTACATGGTGTGGAACGAGTCCCTCTCATATTACGTATGTAAGCCATAGCTGTTGTGTTATCTGTTAAAACCCTTACAAGATTTCTAGGTAAGTGAACTAGACTACGTAATCCTAGATAAATAGCTCTAAGTTCTAGTACATTTATGTGATCGGAGATTTCATCTCCCATCCCTCGGCCACCTGTTACCCGTTGATCTCTGTGAGCCCCCCCATCCTTCTAGTGAAGCGTCTGTATTGACTGTAGTGTTGAGCTCTCCCATTCTAATTGGGTCGGGCGAATTGTTAATGTGTTACAACCACCACTTAATATCTTTTTGACCTTCTGGCGAAATCGTCATGGGCCATTCAAATTTACCTTTTGTGCGAGCCAACGCCAAGTTCTTATATATTTCTAGCGATTTGATATGAGCCTTACCATAAAGAATAGCTGGTGCATATGCTATCATGATTCATATCAGTATTGTGACTTGTCGTATCTTTGGTTTGTTCAATTGTAATAATTGTTTTGATCTTGTTGTAAATTTATCAATTTTTGTTCTGTTAATGAAATGGTCATTTCTGTGGTGTCAATAAAGAATCCCAGAAACTTTAACTTCTTTGTTGGTGTTAATACTGATTTAGTTTCATGTATGTAGAAACCTAATTTTCTAAATGTCTCACATAATTTGTTGACTGCTGTCTGGCATTGTTGTTGTGTTTGTACCACAATAAATGAGTCATCTATATATGGAAACATAATATGTCCTTCCCTGGCCATCTGTGAAAATATTGGTTTAAGTAACCTTGTGAAAATGCGTGGACAGCAAGCTAGTCAATTAGGCATACATGTGAACTCATCCAGTTCGTCGTTCCAGCTAAACCTGAGATATATACGATCAAGTTTATAGATTGCTACTGTCTAGTATGCAGCTCTGAGATCCACACTGGCTAGCCAAGAGCTTTGTATTACTAAGTCTCTAGCTGTGTCTAATGAAAACATCTTAAAATGTTTGTATTCTACAAATTTGATGAATAATGTTAGATCTAAAATTAGCCTTAGATCCCCATTTGGTTTGGGTCTCAAGAAAATATTAGATATGAATTCCCCAGCTACATGTAATGCTGGTTCCATGATGGCTTTTTCACAGAATTTAATTACCTGTTTGTCTAACACCTCGGGTTCTGAACCGTGAAATCAGTAAGCTATTTTGAATAGGTTCTTCTATCAAGGGTATTCTTACACCTTCCGCTAGACTAAGGATAGCTAAATTCTCCGTAATGTTATTCCTTTCAGGTAGGCCATTATTGAGGTTACCAGCCTGAAAAATGCTTACTGGTGTTTGCATAGCCACCCTATTTGTTCCCTGGGTGGGGTAATGGCTTCAGTGCGTTGAACTCCCTCTTCAAGAGTCTGTTCCCGTCATTCCAGCTGAACGACTACCTTGGCCCCTTCCCCTGGCCTGGAAGTTGAAACTCGTTCCGAACCGGCCTCCTCGTTGTCTGGTTCACCGGTTTGGAAAATCCTGCCTTGTCTTCTTGAAGCGGGTAAAATTCGTGTCTGGGGACTTCTTTTTGTCCGTTTCCATGTTTTCCACACTTGGAACCGGTCTCCAATTGTTTGAACAAGTGTTGGAGTTGTCCACCGAACATCTTAGTTTTGTCCAGCACTTTCCCTTAATGGGCTTGGGGGCAAGGAATGAGGTATATTCCTTCCCGTTGTTGTCGATGACCTTCTTTGATCTGGCCACCTCCCTGCCTGCATCCGTTCAGACCGCCTTGAAGACGTTTTCGAAATGTCGGTAGGAAAGGAAGTTGCTCATTTCCGTCAGCAGCGCAATTCCTCCATTCATCTCCTCGTACAGCGATGAGAATTTATTCTCAGCCATCATCCGGTTGGCTATAAGTGCAATGGCTGTGAGTGCCGAAAGTACCCCTTTGTGTACTGTATGTAGGACCGCTTCAAACTTTTTGCTATCCTCACTCTGTTCGACATCCGAGTCCATCCTCTCTGATGGCAGACTCTGGGATTCCTTTGATTCCCGTGAATTTTTCGGCCAACTTCATAATAACCTCGGCCGGCTTGAACGTGTTGAAGTGCCCTTGTATTGTTTTCCTCATTAGCATAGTTACGTGGATTTTCTTACGCGATAAAACTTCTTCATCTCTTTCCCACTCAGCTTCGCGTATTTCCCCGCTTGCTTCGTGTTAGAATCCGAACTCGTCGAGGACGAGCCCAACAAAGAGTCAGAAGAAGAGGATTTGCTTTTCTTCCACTTCTTGGTCTTTTTCTTGCTCTTCTTCACATGCGGCTTCTTTCTGCATACCCTCATGTACTCATCCCCATGTGATGAGTGTACTTTTTTATTGCACTTGCGTTTGCACGCAGCCACAAGAACCTCCTCTTCTGACTCGTCGTCAGACGAGGTCTGATCTTCCGAAAGGTCCTCCCACTCAGATTCATCTGAATCCTGCGTCTTCAGTGTCCTACCTTTCTTGGACACCATCCTGGAGGGAAGGATTTCCTCCATTTTTTACTGCACCAGATGTGCAACCTGCTCGTCTAGGTCGACTGGATTGGGGCTGGGCTCAGACCCCCCCCGCCCTGCCTCATCGGAATCTCTCGACCTTTGCCCCTGTGCCGCCAGTGAGGGTTCATTGTCTTCAATGAGTGCCCGAGATGCTTCAGCTTACTCTGCTTCGTAGCCATGGCTCGGAGACTGTGAGTAAAGCCAAAGTGTGGTTAGGCATTATTCAACTGAATATCACACAGATAATTAGAGTATAATTATACTCGTTGTGTATTATGGCGCTAAAATAGTTTTTAACACAGGCATGTGGTTAATCGGCAGTCGTAGGATGACGGTAAGGAATACCGATCCAAATGAGGGGTAGTGACCAGTGTAGCGGTACACTCCCACACTCTCTGTCCTATAAACCTCTCCCACCTGTGGCTTTCTTCACCAACGAGTTGCAGAAAATACTAAACTTGGAGGTATGCCTTATTAATAATAATAATACTAATTGGTGAATCTCAGAGAAACCCAGGAATTAATCCTATCGATGTAACGGCTCCTGCCAAACATCTCTCCGTTCGGCAATGGGCGGCTTTATCAATAACAAACAATGGATGCATTGTTCTAACGATCTTACATAATACAATCGTATTTAAGCTGTAAAACAGTAATAACTTATGGAAAAGTTTCAAAACATTTTGTACATGAATGCTAACATGAACTGAAGCAACGTATCCAATTTATAAGATAATAACCTGGTTGGTTTTGTAGTTAATGTAGAAAACTGTCGGAGCTACTCACAAACGTTCTCCCATTGTGAGTTGATTATGCTAATTGCTGGATGCGGATGTGCTTCCTTCTCCCTGGACTACGAGTAGCCAGAGGCATAGTACCGAGGTCAAATATATATGTATATATATATGTATATATATATATTATATATATCATCTATACGTATTCATGGAGAGAGTAGAAACCATAGATGATATGAATATATATATATATATATATATAGCTACAGATATTATCGTTGATAATCATATGAAAAAATACCTGTCTTCGACCTAAATGAGTGCAAACACACAAACTATTAGTGTGAAATAATACAGCAGAATTACTTAAAATACTAATATTTTTTTCTGATTGACTGCCTTCAAACTCAAATAATGTAGTGCTTAATATGATTAATTATCAACACATTTGTTCTGATGTGATGAAGTACAAAGTATTATCGATAGAAGCCAAACTGAACCTATTCAAAACACAAAATTAATCAATGTGTATATAAATTGGGACTTACAGAAAACATGTCGTGACACTTGTAAGCTACATCACCCTCTTCATCACCTTCTTGTACGTAAAACTTACGGAAGAAGTTGAATGCGATCACAGTGTATAGGTATACGACAATGCTTGTCAGCAGTACTGTCAGTACCAGCTGCAAAAGACAAATTATCAAGTCTTACTATACAGATAATGATATTTCCATACATTCCATGATATTGATCTCAGTGCAGAAGATATTTAGCTTATTTTACTATGCCACCAGGTGCGTTTTAAATGACTTATTTCCATGTAATATTTGCATCAGTCAAGTCCAGTTTAATATGGTTCTCCACATGACCGAATATGGTTCCCCATATGACCAAATATGGTTCCCCACAGACAGGTGAACACCGGGAACCCCTTTAGGTTACACTTGCACACTAACCATTGTGGCACTCTCCCTCCACATATTCAGTTACACAAACTGAGATGGTGTGCTTGGAGAGCATTAGTCGGAGCACAGTTCCAGTCTTAGTGGCCTGTACCGGGTCCATTTGCGATAGAATTATTCAAATTAGAACTATTCTAGAGGAAAGAGCAATCTACTAAAGCGCAGGTGGAATACTTTACCGACCTGCTTCCCATTGTGTGTGACGGACTGTAATATGGTGCCGAGTGTCTTGAAGCAGATGGCCACGTCGAGCAGGTGGCAGGCAAAGAAGAAGTAGCTGTACATATTTCCCAGCACGGACATGAGGAAGTACCACACGACGTACAAGAAAGCCTAAAAATGAAGAAACAACAAAGTTAGTCTCAAAACACAGTCCGGGCCATAGGTAGCCTACCCATCTGCAAATTCTCGTCTAGAATAATGATTGATTATATTATTCACAGATTTGAAACTATAGTCGTGTCATGTCTGAAGGCCAAAGTCTCATTGGCAGGACAAACTGGTCAGTTGCCAATGAAGGCCCTGGGTGTCTCACACCCGTATTTGGGGCAGCTTTCCTATTTCAGGAGATCACGTGGTGCTCCCTCCAGTAGTGATTTTCATGGCCCTCTCCTGTGCCCACCAATCAGGAAACTTACTGAGTGGCACCATGTGGTTCATGGTCACTCGGTAGCTATTTATAAGCACTGACTGGACACCTGCGAAGAGTGACTGACTTGTCAATCACTAACTCTACTGGTTTTGACTATTTATAATAAATTACACAACATACTATATTTAAACACATAGCTATTTATATGTACTGAGTGTTAGAGAGGACGCCCTCGTCTCCGGTTCAAGGATACCATCAAGAGAAACCTGAAGCTGAGAGACATTAAGACCGACTCATGGACATCACTCTCACAGTAGAGAGCTAAATGGAGAGCGGCAATCAAGTAATGAAAGCAGTCTTTGTCGCATCGCGACCGACAGCATGATGATGATGATGTTCATAATTCTAGGGTAATTTTCTATCTGCATTGGTGATATATGGCAGAGACCACTTGAATTTGAGGGCAGAGAAGGGAGTGTCAAACTGTTGTAATGGGCGTTTAAGAGAAATGCCACGCCACCTACCGGCAACATTTGTAGCAATACACCCATACTGGTGGTGCCCAAGTCCACATACAGGGTATTTGCCAAAGAACTGATGGGTTCATCTGAATTATATATCAATGTGAAGCCTACAAATATGCTGCTCAGAACATGGCAATTAAAATTAAGTAAATCCTGACTAATTGTAACTAAGCTATGTTACTGCACTTACGTTGTCTGTAAGGATTACTCCCCACTTCCACATTTGGTATTGCCAGTCCACGGTAGCCAGGCTGAAAGATAGACAAACAACTTATCAGCAACGCACTTGATCAATGGTCAAAGATGAACTTAGACAAATATTAATTAGGCTAAACCAAATGTTAGCCCTAAAACTAATGACTCTTAGAAAGACGAAGGCCTACAATAGTGAGAATACGCCCATGTTATTTTACAAGACAACAATATTACCAATTATTGACTACAGGTACATCAAATAAAACCTACTCACCACACCAACAACAAGTTAAATTACAATGGGTGTAAAAACAGCTCTCAGAGAAAATATTTAAAGGTAAAATACTAGGCACACAAGAAATGCATGAGAGGGCAAAGACTGACTTATTTGAGACAGTAAGAAATGTTAACTTACTATCCGATGTGTCCCTCCCTTCCCCAGTCTCTTCCCCACCAACATCAGGATTCCCACCATTCCTTTTATCCCACCATTAAATCAGTTCCAAACAACAACAAATTATCTACCTAAGACCAACCAACCTATACCATATGCATTAGGCTGCACTCATAATCATCATCATGTTGTCGGTCGCTATGCGACAAAGACTGCTTTCATTACTTGACTGCCGCTCTCCATTTAGCTCTCTGCTGTGAGAGTGATGTCCATGAGTCGGTCTTAATGTCTCTCACCTTCAGGTTTGCAATAACCTCTCAGATAAGAAGCAACAAGGACACCGAAGCCATAGATCGGGTGATTGCATCGAGGAGCCTAGATAGCTTAATAGTTAGTACACTGGCCCTAGAATGGCAAGAAGTGTAGGTTGGAATCCTGCTCTAGGTGCAAAGTTCCCTTTGTTTGCATCACACCCACAACACATATGAGACTGTCTCAAAACGTGCTAAGCAATATGGGACAAAACTTTTTCCATTGTAACGATCAACATGTTATCTGCTTATGCATTTGCTCAGGATAAACTGATTTGTTTTTTTACATGGTGTCTCATAATCCCAATAGAATACATATTGATTTGAAGCAAATGTCCTTGTGTTTTCGGTGTAACCCGTTTCTGTGCTGTTTTGTGTCAATCATTACAATGGGCAAAAGAAATATGAGTGATCGCCTTTGAGACAGGCTCATATACCGAAAGTAGTAAATCTATGGTGGGCACTTGCTACCAGAATATGATACTCACTTTACACACAACCCAGTGGACTATTTAGAATAACACAGAAAAGACCATCCTAATCCATATCCAATAGCCTTGTGCCTGATGACACAGCGTCTACACATAGTCTGTATTTGGTTATATGTGCTACATTCATCCTAATGTATGCAACTGAGAGAAGATTGTGATGCAAATACAACACGTACAAGGCTGGTAGGATCGATGGGGATCCTTTGTTCTTAGTTATAGTCATCATCGGACTCTTCTCCATGCCAAGTAGACTGGAGATCTGGTCAGCGTCATACTGCTCAGAGTACTTGTTGCGCACCTAGTGTAAAGGTGGGGAAAAAACATACAAAGATTCAGCCCAGGTATTGATATATGTAGCATCTATGATGCAACATCACACTTAATGAGGTTATCCTCAAACTGACTGAACGAGTACTTGTCCTATTCTAGTAATTCACACCAGATGAGATAGGAACAAGGGCCAATTTAAAAAGAAAGGATTCTGCTTCAGGATATAACCCAGAGCCTCTAGCATGGACAATGGGCACCGTTTTGCTAGACCAGTCCATCCGATATATATCTATTTTATATACAATGTGAATAATTTTATAATACAAAGCATAGCAAAGCCTACTTAATATATATACAATGTTTTGATTGTTATCACCTTTTTCTTGATGAACCTGTCCCAGTACTTTTCGGGGAAGCTTTGGGTGCTGATGATGAGCTTGTCCCAGTGACCACGGATATCATCGTCTGGTGGCTGCTCAGCCACCCACATGCCATCAAATTCAAGTAGGCGGCATACCTCCTTTTCTCGTTTGAAAATAACCAGTGGTACCTGAAAGATGAAATATGTATATGTGTGCATGAGAGCCTTGCAAAATAGAAGTTTTCTTTTTTGTGTGTTTTGCTTTCTTTCTGAATTTCAGATACGGTTGAAAAATAATGAAACAGCTCGCTGATGAATTGCAAATTGTCAGTTAGATTTCATTACTAAATTTATTTAGGAAGGAAAACGGATGTCCTTGAGACAACACAATAATACATCTTTTTTAGTGTATCTATAGCAGTATTGGGCACTTCTTTCCTAATATGTAATCGGTCACATCATATCGGGTATTAAATCGAAGGCACTAGTATTGAACAATCAGTCACAATCGAAATTTAGTTTTTATAAATAGACCAGCGAAAACTGGTATGGCCAGGCCATAAACTCAGTCACCCGATTGGATACAAATGAGAGTAGGCCGCACGATATTAATCTTGTCCAAAATGCTCTTTACTATGCATTCGATGTGATAGATCACATGTAGGCCCTACTTGAGACCTCCCGAACAATTACTGACTATTTACTATTTGTCATATTTTCTTCTAAGACGAAGTTAACATTTTTTTTTTTCACTATTCGAACATTCTTTCGCAAATATGGCAAATATTCCCAAATAGGGCAAATACTCAAGTAGTCAGTAAATAACATAATATCTTCATGAATTAGTAAGAAGGTAAATGCACCATATCAAAGACCCTATAATACTAAGACGGCTCACTCAGCCTGTACTGTGTAATCAAAATGATCAAACCCACCACTTGGTGCGCTGGCTGTTCTCTTGGTTAAACAGGTGCAAAATTATATGTATAAATGTATATATGAATGTGAAAGATGAGTGATGATGGCGATGCTGATGATGATGTGTATTTGTTCATAACAATTTCATATTGATGTGTATTCATACTTACCTATCTCATGTATAATATAATTGTATATGTTTACATGTGAAACACCAACCAGCATCCGGGCTGATCAAACCCACCACAAGGTGGCACTGCAAAATTTACATTACCATGGGAGAGATAGGGAGTGAGCCGTCTTAGTATTATAGGGTCTTTGACCATATGCTCCAATGTTGGTTGGTTGTTGGAGTTTTACGTCCTGGCAACATCTAAGGTCATATCAGGACCAATGTAACTTTACAGATACCCACCTTCAGGCAGTAGTAAGCAATCATCATTGCAAAGGCTGTCAACATGTGTAATGTGGCCACAAAGCGTAATAGCGGTGCCATGTACGACACGTCTGAGTCCATTTCCAATATTTCCAGTGCATCACCACCATCCTCGCCATCTTCCTCTCCATCCCCATTGGCAGTATCATCAACTATTAAGGTGGCCTGTGGTAATGATATGAACAGGTATTCACATATGATATATACTGGCCATCAACAACAAACAGAGCAAAACTGGAGGATTATTTGAAACCGTCACCAGGGGGCGGCACCAATCATAATGACTTAAACATTGATACTTGTCACTACCTAACCTGGCATTATGCATTACTAGGATAGGGAATGGTGAAGTGGAATGATGAACATCAATTCTTCTTGAAATTTGAGTAAAGTTTCAGAGTCCGATGGTTTTGAGCTTTTGTGATTTTCTTAGATAAATATATTAGGTTGATCATTGTAATCTACCTCACTTTTGCTTGAAGTCACTTTGATTTTAAATGGCTAACTTTTGAGATATTTGAAGTGCACATATGCCAAATTAATTTTGGCAGGAACACCAAACCTCTGACACCATAGGCTTCAGCAGTAACTAGTTCTATTAAATTTACCTGGTAATCCATTCTATATGGCAAATAAATACTTAATAAGTTCATCAGTATCTAAGTGAGATATGTAGAATCAAATCTAGGACAGTGTTTTGGTTTTGAAAATGTTCTGCTTTCATCGGACTATGCATCTTTAAGCTGGGGACAATTTTAATCGTGGATAGTTTGTCTTGGTCACTTCACTGTTCCTTGCCTTATCTTATTTAGTGTTGCCGAGGATCAGACAAGTATAGCGACAAGTATACATGTGACAAGTTGTTGATTTGACTCAGTCAAGGATATTGGTGGATCCATGATCCCCCCCTAGATGGGAAGTGACCACTCTACTCACTCGACCATCTAATTTGGTTGCTTCCTGAAGGACTAATTATTTCCCACCCACCATCTACCTAAAAGACATAACTACTCTGATGATAACACAGTATATCTAGATTAAATCACTAATTGCATGGGTATAAGGTATTAGAAATGTTAACTATGTACAAAAGTATAATCGAAAACCAAACAATTTGGAAAAGGAAATCAATCCATATGAGTTATGATGTTGGTGGCGTTCTCTGTGGGGGAGTGGTTAGAGTGTCTGACTTTTTTCTAGGTCAGACTCCTAATCTGAGGGTCGGCGGTTCGATTCCCCATGCCCCCAGCTCTGCCAATTTGGATTTCCACCGCTGTGTATAACTTACAGCGTCATCAAAGGCCGGTTGCTCTCATACCATGTCTATGTGGTGTGGGAGGTTAAAAATCCCTTGGGTCGGTAAAAGTGTAGGCTCGGGCTTTCTATCGACCAGCAGTGGAGTGGGGAAGACCAGTTGTCTGTGACTGGGATTTCCCCTGCTTGGGACAACTAATGTACCAAAAAAAGAAAATGAGACGCAAATAAGTGTTCACACTTCCTGTCTACCATTCGCTATATCGCTATATGACCACTACTGCACAGTGGTGAGAACAAGTGCATACACTTAAACATTATGAGCAGAATAAGCAATCAATAAAAAAAAAAACCGTTATGAGCAGAATAAACAAACGATTACTAAATTTGTTTTGAAATAACCACTGCAAAAAAACTTTATTAAAAAAAGAATTTACTTTACTTTACAAGGAAGTTAGATATCAATAGCAAACACACCTTGTAGAAGAGCAGGAAGAAGTTGATAGTGAAGGCAAGGAACAGGGCAATCAGCTTGAAGTTGTAGAAGTTCCGCGCAAGCATGCTCTGCAGGATGGAAACAGATTCATCAGAACAATGTGCATTGGCTTCCATATAATATATGCATAAAGACAAGCAGTGTATGTATTCATATGTACCCATATGTCGATGCCAGTACGCTGTATGGAAATGAAGATATTTTTTTTCTAGCATCCAAAAACAAATCATAGGCCTATATAGTGGATAAATGGAAATGTTAGTTCCTACCCATTCCCTACATCAATATGACATGTTTTAGTTTTGATGGTGTATACTACCATCTTTCGCCTGAAGCTATGTTCAAATTAATACACGTTTACTATATACATATATAAGTACATATATATGGATAGTGATAATCCCATTATCGCATGTAATAAGCTCTGGAGTTCCTGCTCCCCCCTCCCTCCCCCGCTCATGATATGCGATATATATATAAATGTATTTTTTAAAGTGTTGCTGCGTTGCTTAGTTCCCACTTTTTATAATGCAATGTTTTATAACATGCTCATATTGACCTAATCCCCCTGCCTTAACCACCATGCTCAATTCTATAACTATTATTCCAAACCCCTCTCTGCTACTTACCGAGTCAACACAACTTTACCCACTTAATAAACCATACTACTCTATACCCTACTATTGTTAAAAATCCTATCATTCCCAATATCCTATTATTAAAAATTCTATCATTTCAAACCCCCCTCTTTTGATTTTTTGTTGAGGTTGTGAATATTTTATTTGTTTGTGTTTGTGAGTTTTCCTTTTGTGATTTTTCTCTATTTTTATTTCTCTTTGTAGACAGAACTGAATATATAGAGACTACAGAGGTACTAATTATTTACCATTACAATAAATATTTTTTGTGGCTATTTTGATGAATGGATTTCTGAATAATTAGGTAAATATGTCACACACCACAGTGGGCCAACGGTAAAGGGGCGAGGGCGGGGCGTGGTATATTATTCCGCTAAATCAAAGCCAAAATGCTGAGGTTGGTTGGTTGTTGGAGTTTTACGTCCTGACAACATCTAAGGTCATATCAGGACGGGTACCGACTTGTGACAGTGCACGCTCATGGTGACTGTATAGTGCTGCCCGACTGGCAAAATCAGGCTGCCAGCACCATGACCCAATATCCCACTCAGTCACAGTATTCCGACACTGAGCTAACCATTCTTTGCGCTATCCTATTAATGCCGAGCACCAGGCTAGGAAGCGACAAGTATCAATTTTCTAAGTCATTGGCTTGACTCGACCGGGAACCAAACACCCGATCTCCCGCACAGGAGGCCTGCGCTTTACCGATTCGGTCAGCGAGGCCCGGTCCAACATGATGAGAAGATGAGTACATCTACATGTGTGCAGAATGATTGCACAATCACGCAGATGCTTAGATGGAAGGAAACATTAAACAAATAAACAAACAACAAAAACAACAGACGCTACTGTAATCCCAGTGGGTACATACGACTAGATAACTGAATTTCAACTAATTCTACAGCATTTAGTTATCATCTACTGCCTTTAGATAAATACTGCGATTCAAACTTACCAGGAAGCTTACTGAATGTAGAAATCTCCCCCATGTTGCTATGCAAAAAACCAAATATACGCAACGTGGGGGGTGGTGTGGGGTGGGGAGCCCCCACAGGTTCCGCAGACGGGCGCGGAGTGTGTGGTGTGGGTGCGCAAAATACCAGCCTGAAGCTATGGAAGCTTTAAAACAAAAAGTTTAAGAATTACAAAAATAAATAAATAAATTGGTTGGTTGTTAGTTTGAATTTTACGTCCTGACAACATCTAAGGTCATATCAGGATGGGTACCGAGTTGTGATAGTGCACACTCATGGATACTATATGGTGCTGCCCCGCCAGCACCATGACCTGATATCCCACTCAATCACATTATCCTGACATTGAGCTAACCAGTCCTTGCCATATCGTATTAATGCTGAGCACCAAGCTCGGAAGTGACAAGTATAAATTTTGTAAGTCATTGGTTTGACTCGACCAATGAATCAAACTTCCGATCTCCCGCACGGGAGGCCTTGTGCTCTATCGATTCGGCGGACGCGTCCCGTAAAACAATAAAAAGAGCCCAACAATGTCAGCGTCCATGAATTGCGCATGGAATGGAGCCGCTAACAAAAAATATAGGTGTTGGTTATTGCAAAAATGTTAAAGAAGAAAAAGAACCCAACATTGTCATCGTCCATGAATTGCGCAAGGAATAGAGGCTTTCATAAAGATTGTTGGTTAATAATGAATTTTTTTTTAAAGAACCAAAGGCAAGGAGTCTTAAAAAAAAAATGGTTAATATTTTTGTTCCTTTTAAAGGACCCAATTGTCAACTTCCATGCATTGCGCACACCACACTGCACGACACCACAAGACGCTGTAGGACCCGTGTGCGTCTGCGCCATCCCTCACTCTCCAAGCGGAGTTTCTGGTAGTGCGTAGTAGTGGAGTGCGGGTAGTTTGAGGGGATGGGAGGCGCTTGCGTCGAGTTGATTAGGCGGCAGACACGGTAAGTTAGCAGTGGATGGATCACGGAGGTTGTTACGGTCGTGCCGGCGATGAAGCACCACAGTCACTTCGCTGGTGACCGCCGTGCCGTTTGTGTGTATAGTGTACTGCTTGTTGAATGCACACTTGTACCCGGGCGGTACACAACTGGTACACTAACTCTCTCAGTCTCAAGTTCCGGGCACACAGTTCAGATGGTCAACAAACCAGTGCTGGTGTGCTTTCGCCTTCTTCTTCCTTGTGTCGCTGTCTTTGTTGCACGAACGGAACTCCAAAAATGTTATTTCATATTTAAGTATGATACTGATAATTAATTCCCTTTTTAATATTTGTATAGCAAGTCAAATAATTAGCGTTGCCTCTATATGTGCTAAGTGTCTTGGCAATACTACAGGTATTTAAATGTATCAAAAGTATACTTGTATGTTTTTCTGTTAAAGTGAAAAAGTGAAAATTTACACATTGATACCATGCATTTACCTGAAGTTTGTTTTCCAACTTTTCTCTTGTAAGATATAACATTGTAACTTGTTTGCATAATTGTAATCAATAAAATCTTGTTTGAATTTCTTGTGTATGTTAAAGGGAACTGGTATAGGCTGCTGAGACAGGAACCGTACTCTAACAAATGCTCTCCAAGCACAACCTTGCTTAGTCTGGATATCTGTTTGATTTCTATGTTACATGAGTGATATTAACATATTTCGTCATTTGTATAAGATCAATATAAAAAAGTTTACATATACACAACATATAAACCTTTATATGAACATGGACATCTGCTATTATTTGGAAGGCTTTCACTTTGGGTTTCCATGTCACACTTTAGTGCCAGGTTTCAGAGAATGACCCATATATGTGAATATATACACACACATACATGTGTATTAATATATATTTATATATAACTGATAGATTTTTGACGGTTTATAGCTGCATTCACAGCAAGAGCCCATATTCACGGCAAAAAGCCAGTGGCATATATTCTGCCAGTCCTGCTAATCACATTCATATGGCTACATTGGAATTTACATGAAACTCCGAAATGGTCAGATATGTGTCAAATGACATCAAAATCCATCTCTGATGCAATTTGAAGTGGCGAAATTTATGTCAACTGACAGTAAAATCGAACTCACAAAACAGGTGAGTTTTACGAGATACAAAGATCTATGTATACTATATTGATGCAGACATATACATATATACATGTGTAAACATGCATATATATGAATACATATGTATACATATCAGGTTGATCGCTATAACCTACCTTATTTTACTTTGAACTAACTTTAATTTTAAATGGCTAAATGACAATATATTAATTTTCAAATTAAAATGTAGGCTTGCATATCCACATTTTGAGACAATAGACTTCAGCAGTAATAGAATAAAATGTAGATAAGTGTTTTGGTTTTGAAAATTTGATGCTTTTAGCTTAGCTTTAAATCATCTGAAAATGGAGGGGGGGGGTGAATTTGGCGTTAGTCAAAATGGTGAGGTTGGTTGGTTGTTGGAGTTTTACATTCTGGCAACATCTAAGGTCATATCAGGATGGATACCCACTTGTGATATTGCGCACTCATGGCAACTTTATAGTGGGGAATCAGCTGCCAGCACCGTGATCCGATATCCCACTCAGTCACAGTATCCAGACACTGAGCTAACCAGGCCTTGCCCTACCCGAATAATGTCGAGCACCAGGCTAGGAAGCGACAAGTATCAATTTTATACGTCATTCGTTTGACCTCAACTGGGAATCGAACTCCCGACCTTCCGCCTGGGAAGCCTGCTCTGTATCGATTCGGCACTGCATCTGGTCAAAATGGCGACAATTTTCTTACTGGCAGGCCCCAGCCTTTTGCACATTGGCTCTTTCGTGAATATAAGTATATATTGCTTTTCACATATCCATATATGTATATAGGGTAGCAGCAAGTATGACTTTGGTTAGATAAAAGATTCACCCGGTACTTGGAGTACATGGGTGAAGACCAGCCTTATATAAAAACGGTCGAAAAATCGGGCTCATGAAATGAGTCTTTATGAGAGCCTAATTTCACAATCTAAGAAGCAACATTTATTCTTTGTATATGTCTTCATATTTACCCGCTACTTTTGAGTTGGAAAATATAATAAAACATATACTTTAATGCAATTTAAAAGTGAAATCGACAGCGTTCTCTGGAGGCCATCTTGTCTTTTTGCATTCTCTCCCATTTCACCAACTCTGTGCTGATATAAGTAACCATTTGACACTGGTACCAGACATTCTACTTCTTGTTCCATACTGAAACTATTTTCGCACGTATTTAGACTACATTGTCGTTCACCACTGTACTGGAAGTACGGGGTGAATCTTTTATCTAGACTTTGGTATGTTTCTGGTTTTACACGGCTGGGGATCGAACCCAAGACCTCACACGCAGGAACTGAGCACTCTACTCATTATCTGGCCATCATATCCGGCATGGTTTGGTTTGGTTGTTGGTTTGAATTTTACTTCCTGGCACATCAGGACTCCTATCCGGTATGTCATTAATTCGAACAATGCATGGGGAGAAACCGAACATAGTTATTTGTCAAACTGCTGCCAAATCCAAAGGAAATATACAACAAAACCACTCAATTAAGAATGGGTAAACCGAACAATATTAATAATGGTACTGTTGCAGGATGACATAATGATTAACTAATGACTCAGACATATATTCTCGGGTATTTCTTTTCAACAACGATGTATCAGGGTAGTGTACATATTTTGTTATATCAGATCTATTATTGTATATGAAGAGCAACAACATCTGGTATTTCGTGTATGACTTCGATTAAATAATATTTCGCTTAAAAAATGCATCTATAATTTAAAAAGATTTTATTATATTCATATATATATGTGTTATATAGTGCATTATATGAATGTAAACAAGCTTGTATACTTAAAGTTGCAGAGTCCGATGGTTTTGAATTTCGGTATTTTTTCTGAGATAAATATATTAGATTGATCACTAGTATCTACTTTACATGAGTTCAAAGTTACTTTTATCTCAAATTGTAAACTTTTGAGATATTTTGAGTGCAAAAATAGAAAATTAGTTTTGAACTCTGACACCATAGACTTCTGCAGTAACAGGTTCTGTTAAATTGATTCAGCATTGCCTTCTATGCAGAAACAAATGCTTAATAAGTGCATCAGTATCTAAGTTAGATATGTAAAATCAAATCTAGATAATTGGTTTGGTTTTGAAAGTTTGATATTTCATCGGATTATGCAGCTTTAATTATATTTAATTCTTTCGACAATTAGAGTTACAGGGCACATTTAACGTTATAGCGGATTAATATCAAACTGCTTGACTCGTATATATTGCGACTGTTTACATATGTTAAGCATACTACATTATACGTATATAAATGGGCGAATATATATGCGCCTTGGTTATTATATATGAACTTCCCATGTGTGTAGGCCCTACTGTCCATCCGGGCTGTTGGACAGCCATTTTCCTCCGGTGCTACTGCGATTGCAGCGCCACCGTCCGGCGTTTCACTCACTATTCCATGTAAATCATCACTCGCTGTCAGGATTTTGTCTTTATTTTAAGATTCACCGGTGGAGCGTAGAATGCTCAGCCATGAGATTCAACTTTCCAACCAATCATCAACCTCGTTAGGTCTTCTCTCCAGAGCCCATCATTTATAGGGTGTATACCAACTATCATATACATTTATATTATTTATATAGATATATATATATATATATATATATATATAGTCTCTTTATCAAATCTTACCTGGGTATAGATGATGGATAACTGTTGTTTTCCCGAGGTATAAGCCTCGGGTAGACGAGGGCTAGAGAGAAGGAAGCACGTGAGGTACCAGCAATTTTAACCTACTTATTCAGGATAAAAATGATCTTTCAATACAATGGATACTATGATTTTCCCGTAATGGTACACCAATGGGATAGACGTGTCAGGGCGTGGTGGGTGGGCCCTAGCCCACGTCTACCCAAGGCATATACCTCGGGAAAACAACAGTTATCCATCATCTATTCCCAGGTAAGATTCGTATAACTATACTATTTTACCTCGGTATACAGCCTCAGGCTAGCTTCAGGCTAGGGAGACCCTAGACGGAGACTTTTACATATTCATTTTTATCCTTAAATATCATCATTCTTATTTAACTTTCAAAGTTTTTGTTCTCACTTATTCTTGTTAGTTGGTGAGCAGGCGCTTTGCAATGCCGGTAGGCTTTTCTAGTCGTTTGTTGTAATGTTTTGCAAACGACTTAGCCGTCTTCCAGCCTGCGTGCGCTAGTATTCTTTTTACAGAAATGCCGAGCAAACGTGCCTTGGACACCATGGCACCTCTGGTTGAGTGGGAAGAGTATTTGCCCGTATCCACTCCAGCCAATTTCAACACCGTGATTGTCCATCTGGCACGGGTGTCGCTTGAAATCGCCTTATGTGGCTTTATGAAGCTCACTAATAGTTGTTGTGATGCACGTAAGTCCTTTGTCTTGGATATATAAGCCTGTATGGCTGACACAACACATAATTTTCGATCATTTGGGAAATAGTCTAAGTGAACCGTAGATAAAGGGTCACCTAATGTGTTCGATTTGAGCAATTGTGCTAAATCAAACGTAGCTTGTTTCTTGTCTATTTCTAATCCAGTTAAGGATAAAGCAACAATCGTCTGTCCTCTGTGTCCCGTTACTAATAATAACAGGACCGCGACCTTAAACCCTAATTGTTTTACATCTAACCACGAGTTGTGAGGCCAAGCCTGAAACAACTTAAATACTATAGAAACATCCCAAAACCGACTATACTTTGGTTTTGGAGGATTCCTTTGATAAATTGACCGAAGTAGATAACAAAGGACATAATGTTTTCCCACTGTTTCACCATCAATTCTAGGTAATATGATTGATAACGCACATCTTGCCGCATTGATCGACCCAAAGGATAGTCCTTCATCCTCTAGAGAACGAAGAAACCGAGCTACTTGTGAAATTGTTGGATTTGTTGGCTTGACTTTCATTAACAAACAATGTACACCCCATTTCTTTAAATAGGTTGTGTACATTTTGACCGTACCTGGCCTCCAGGCATCAGATACTATCCTATTCTCAGTAATTTTGTCCAATCCAAATTGCTGCAGCTGTTTCCTTACAAAAGGAATGCCAATAGGGGCGTCGTTGACACGTCGCCGTGAACCACTAGCGGTCCGTGGTGCATCAGATTCCCGAGTTTTTTTGGGAATCGTATATGTTCTTTTGCCAGTTGTGAAACTGCTGGCAGCCAAGGTTGCGTGTCCCAATCGGGCACCACCAGTATAGCATGTGTCCCTTCCAAGCCGATTTTCCTCACAACTCGGCTGATAATGCTAAACGGTGGGAAAATATAAAAATAATTATTTTCCCAGGTAATAGCAAATGCATCTACTTTCCAAGCATCTGGTTCAGGATGCCAAGAAACATAACAAGGTAATTTGTTATTATTTTGTGATGCAAACAAGTCAACTTTAGGTGTACCCCATTTTTCACAAATGAAGTTAAACAAAGGTGTAGAGAGAGACCATTCTAAATGGTCATGGAATTTTCTACTTTTATGGTCTGCAAGTGTATTTTGTGACCCTGGAATATGCGCTACAGTCAGCCAGACTTGTTGAGCCTGTGCCCAGTTCCAAATCAGTTTAGACAACTGATTGCAAGGCTTTGATTTGGTTCCCCCCATATTACGAATATATGCCATGGCAGTAGTATTATCAGTTAGTATTCTAACTTGCTGTATATTATCTTACTAAACTACATAGCCCAGATAAACTAGCAGCAATTCATAGTGCTTAATATGGTCCGATTTTTCATCATCAAGCCATCTACCTCCTGTTGTGACCCCATCTCGATGAGCTCCCCAACCTTCTAACGAAGCATCAGTAGTAATTACCGTATTAGGTTCCGCCATGCGGATTGGATTAGGTGAACTTGCTATATGTTGCATCCACCATCCAATATCCTGTAGCCCTTCTTGCGAAATAAACATCTTTCGCTCAAAATTCCCTTTAGTTTGTGTTAACGCTAAATTTTTATCTATTTCTAGAGATTTAATATGGGCCTTCCCGTATAGAATAGCGGGTGCATATGATATCATTATCCCAATAAGGACTGCGACCTGTCTAATTTTAGGTTTTGGTAACTTAATAAGCTGGGTCGCTGTATTCATAAACTTAATTAGTTTTTGTTCTGTTATCGACACTGTAAGAGACTGTGTATCCAGAATAAACCCTAAACATTTGAGTTGTTTTGTTGGTTTAAGCACTGACCTTTGTGGATGTACATAAAACCCCAGTTTAGTGAGTAATGCACATAAATCCAAAACTGCATTCACACAATCAATTTGTGTTGATGCTATAATAAAGGAATCATCTATGTATGGAAACATTATATGACCCTTCCGCGCCATTACTGAGAAAACAGGTTTAAGCAGTTTAGTGAATAAACGAGGGGCACAAGCTAATCCATTCGGCATGCAAGTAAACTCATAGAGTTGGTTATCCCAAAGAAACCGAAGAAATTTCCGGTCTTTTTCTCTTATGGGAAGCGTATAATATGCATCTTGTAAATCAACACTAGCCAACCACGCATCTGGCGTAATCAGATCGCGTGCTGTATCTAGCGAGAACATTTTAAAATGTCGATATTCAACCATTTTATTAAGGATTGTTAAATCCAGGATCATTCGAACCTCACCATTAGGCTTTGGTCTCGAGAAGATGTTTGAAATAAACTCTCCTGAACAGTATGTCACTTTTTGTATAATTCCTTTCTCAAAGAATTTTTTGTACCTGTTTAGTTAGTGCCTCTCGTTCAACCGGTTCAATGTTATAAGGAAAAGGTATACTGCCTTGTACCAGAAATTGAGTGAAGGGAATGTGAACACCCCTAACTATTTGTAAAATTTCTTGGTTACTAGTAATTTTGTGCCACTCAGAAATATGATTATTAATATTGCCAGCCACAAAGTTGCTTACAGTTTGTGTGGTTTTAGAGGCTGCAAGGACTTGTAACGTCTGTGTTTTGACCTCTACTTGGACCCGCCCCTGGGGAAGGGTCTCGGCGAGTTGACGCCTCGGCCTAGTGGCCGTGTGGTGTTGTCGGTCCAGCCTGAGCGAGCGCCCCGGCCCCGAAAAGCTTGACCGAAGTTTGAGCCCGATCTGGTTCCCCTGGTGAACCGTCGTGGATGAAAATCCCCTCGTGACCTTTTGAAACGAGGGGTTTCCTGTTTCTTCTTGCCATCCATGTTTTTGCCACTCTTGGCTGCCGTTTCTACCTCTTTATAGAGGTATTGTAGTTGACCGCCAAACATTTTCGTGTTATCTAAAGGTTTCCCTTTAATCGGCTCTGGAGCGAGAAAGAGCGTAAACTCTTTCCCATCATTATCCGTAATCTTCTTTGAGCGATCCACTTCTTTGCCAGCATCTGTGCAAACCGACTTGAAGACATTCTCATATCTTCGGTACGACAGGTAATTACCTGCCGCCGCTAACAATGCAATTCCTTTGTCCATCATTTTAGCCAAAGACGAGAACTTATTTTCTCTTTGCATTCTATTTGCCACAGGAGCAATAGCTGTTAGGGTACCAAGCACCGCCTTATGCACTGTGTGCAACACACCCTCAAATTTCTTACGGTCATCCGTCATATTGACATCTCGATCCATCTCCTTAATGATGGAGTTGGGAACACCTTTAATGCCTGTTAATTCATCTCCTAACTTGGAGATAATTTCCGCCGGTTTAAAAGTGCGGAAATGGGCATTAATGGTCTCGCACATAACCGTAGTGGTTTTAACACGCTTAGCCTTTGGCTTCTCCACTTTCTTAGCCACTTTGCCACCAATGGCAGCATAGACACCTTCATATTGTGTGTCTGAGTCTGATTCCGTGGAAGTGGAATCTGTGGAAGAATCGGAAGAAGAATCTTTCTTCTTCTTGGACTTGGTCTTCCGCTTTTTGCGAAGTCCAGTCTTCCCCCGTTCTTTGGTGAAATCATCACCAGAAGAAATGATATGTTTCTTCTTCTTCCTCCGTTTAGGAGAAGGAGGAGGAGGAGCCTTAAGCTCCATCGCTGAGTCTGTCTCCGAGAAATCCTCAAATGATGATTCATCTTGGACACTCGGCATTCACCGTTTAAGAGACACCGGTGGTTTGAGAGACATAATATGACTCTCCATCGCTGCAAACCGAGCCTCCCAATTTGGAGCCGCGGTGCCGTCAGGCACTATGTCCTCGTCCGCCTCGGAGAGAATATGCGCCCCGGGCTGTGTCGAAGGCACTGCCGACAACACGGGTGAGGAGTCGTACTCCTCGCCCAATCCACTCAGAACACGCCCCTCGGCTGCTGCTGCACCGCGCTTACTCCGCTTCGTGGCCATCGGGAACTGAAACAAAGATTTTTGGTGAGTCCCGGTATATATATATGTCACAATATGGTTGTTTCAAACTCAATTGGACATCTAGTGGTGTTAGAGAACGTGTTTATACCGTTATAACACAGGCGTAATAAGCTAAATTTGTGCGTGGATTGTGGGTCAAGCCCAAACCTTACGCGGGGTCGGGACCAGTGTATCGTCCCGCCCATCCCTCTGTTCTGCACACTTCTCCCACCTGTGACTACTACGTCAACAAGTTGGAGAAAATGCTACGAAACTCGGAGAAACGCCTGAAAAAGTTTGTGGGGAGTCTATAAAAGAAACCCAGGAGCATCTCCAACATTACTCTCTATTAGAGTACGAGAGAATTTCCTCAGGAGACGAGGCAGAGCCCACATCTCTACCCTTTAATCACACGGTGACAGGGTGTTGACAGAACAGCTATTGAGCGCGTTCGTTTCCTGCGAGATGGAATTCTATCCTTCCTTTTTTTATCCCAATTAACTCGTCCAAAATGGACAGAGAAAGTCTAAACTTTCCATAATGATGCTCTAATGCATCATAATTAAGCTAACCACAGTTTTTATTATACTTACTGCGTATTTGCTTGTATGTAGACTAACTTTGCCGGAGCAACCCAATGACACGTAATGCAGTCGTGAGTTGTATATGCTAATTGCTGGTACCTCACGTGCTTCCTTCTCCCTAGCCTGAGGCTAGCCTGAGGCTGTATACCGAGGTAAAATATATATATATCTGTATTATATTATATCCAACTCGTAGTTCAGCAAATATATATCTACTGTGTACATAGGTAATGATTGGTATGATAGATCAAAATGAGACAGTGGCATGATAAGTAATGTGTTGGGACGAAATCAGGTTTCCGAGATATTTCATTGATTGAACTTAACAGGTTATGTATCCGACATTTGTTCATTTTGTCTCCTCTTTCTTTTTGTACATTTTAGGTGATTAAGCAAGGGAAGTTTCAATCGCGACAATTGGTCTTACTTATTCCACTGCTCCTTGCCCTATCCTAGTAATGCTGAGCGACAAGTATCAATTTTAAGTAATTGGTTTGACTCGGCCAGGGGTTCGAATCCCACGACCTACCAGATCGGGAGGCTGACGCTCAACTCATTTGACCAAAAAACGTCTATCCCACACTCACACCATCTTGATTCGAAAACGAGATTAGTCGCACAACTGATCCTAACCAAAACACTATCAATGCCCTGGTTTACTGTTGTGTGCATCAATGCATCATCGGATAAGGTATAGTGACAGTTTATTCCGGTAGGTTTTCATCTATTTCTGAACAATGACTCAGACAAAAAAAATCCTTACGTGGATGGAGAAAATTAGAGCAATTGCAGAACTCTCAGCAGTGTATGGGCAAAAGCTTGTCTGTACTTACAACTGTGCTGGTGAGTGTTTCTGCACCTCCAATATTTAACTAGGTATTTAGTGCAATCGCAGATCTCTCAGCACTGGTCTCAATTGCATTAAAAAGCGAGGCTATGCCCACATGACCGACGGTGGGACCCGGCAAATGTGAGATCGGTCAATCGCCAAAGAAGAATCCACCATTCTATTCATTTTGCACCGATATTTACAACAACGGGGTTTAAATAAATATGAAGTTCATTTCAACTATTACTGACCCGGAAGAGAACCGATACATCGCATCCACAATGCATCAGCACGAGGTGCATTCAACATAATTAAAGTTCCAAAGATGTTACACTCCTTGCTATGCATGTGCATAAATAATAAAGTACCATAATTAAGGAAAAACAGCATCAGCACGAGAGACATTCAATCTAATTGAAGTTCCAAAGATGTTACACTCCTTGCTATGCATGTGCATAAGTAATGACGTGCCATAATTAAGGAAAAACAGTTGTGCATTAATTTCAACATATCCCAGGGGGAAGCGTTTATTTATGCAGGGACGCTGAATCGAGGAAATGCGGCAGAGTAAATGATCCTGTAGTCGCGGAATTCCAGTAATTGTCAAACAAAGTGTGTTCATCAGACGGTGCAGGAGAATAGATGTTAACTTCGTTTAATGGGGTGAGGCTAAAAGTTATTTGTACACCAAAATCTGACACTGAGAAATGTCCTTGTTGCAATCACATAGCACCCGGGAGGGGGGGGGGGGACTTTTCTCCAATACACATTACTTTAGTGAGCTGGTACTGGAAAGAAGAGAGAAGGGGGGGGGGGGGACTACACACACCTCTTCTACCTCCAACATCGTTTACGTGTTACCTCACCTAACTACAGAGGGGAGGCTGGTGAAAATTGGAAATATTGCGCCTAGAGCAGGATTCGACCCTAAACCTCTTGCCATTCCGTGGCTGGTGTGCTAACTACCTAGGCTCCCTGATGTAATCACCCTATCCACGCCTACCTGTCTAAGTGGCTCCTTGCCTGAGGGGTCAGTGCAGCCTACTAGTACTACACTACTACTAGTACTACAGCAGGGTTAAGACGTCGCTGAGCTTGTCAAAGAATTGGGTCATCAAAGGTATATATATATATAGATTATATATATATTATATATTATATTTAGATTATATATATATAGATTATATATATATTATATATTATATTTAGATTATATATATATTATATATTATATATATATTATGCTTCAAATTGTTCATCTGCTGCCATTTGACATTTATCGATACAGATGTATTCATTTACTCCACAACCGTCACAAATAAGAAACTAATTAAGTTGGTTGGTTATTGGAGTGTTACGTCCTGGCAACATCTAAGTTCATATCAGGACAGGGACTAATTAAGAGTGCGACTACTGGAGCATTTACTCTGAGGAGAACTCAAATCGTTGGTATAGAGGTAGACAGAGAATGTCTGTGCGATCATTATGAACATTAGGAGTGGGGAATGGCTGGTCTCACACAGAGCTGTGCAGTTCGAATAAAAATGTGTAGTGTGGGGTTTCTGTGAGGCTTTTTTTTCTCCCCCCCCCCCGACTTTTTCTATCTTTTTTTCCCTTCTGTTATTTCTCTCTTTTCTCCCCCTTTTTCTGTAGGGTGGGTGGGTGGTACTTACCAGGACGTAATTGGTGAGTTGCATTCCTTGTTGCTTCACCTCCGCCGCCATGTCCTCCATCTTGGCACCAGTGAGTTGTTCCGCTTCGTCATCGTACTCACTCTCCACGCCCGTGTCGACACTGTGCGGCAAGTCAGACAGAGGTTTCATTAAAGCTGCATAGTCCACGTCAGACAGAGGTTTCATTAAAGCTGCATAGTCCAAGTCAGACAGAGGTTTCATTAAAGCTGCATAGTCCAAGTCAGACAGAAGGTTTCATTAAAGCTGCATAGTCCAAGTCAGACAGAAGGTTTCATTAAAGCTGCATAGTCCAAGTCAGACAGAGGTTTCATTAAAGCTGCATAGTCCAAGTCAGACAGAAGGTTTCATTAAAGCTGCATAGTCCAAGTCAGACAGAGGTTTCATTAAAGCTGCATAGTCCAAGTCAGACAGAAGGTTTCATTAAAGCTGCATAGTCCAAGTCAAATGGAAGGTTTCATTAAAGCTGCATAGTCCAAGTCAGACAGAGGTTTCATTAAAGCTGCATAGTCCAAGTCAGAGAGGTTTAATTAAAGCTGCATAGTCCAAGTCAGACAGAAGGTTTCATTAAAGCTGCATAGTCCAAGTCAGACAGAAGGTTTCATTAAAGCTGCATAGTCCAAGTCAGACAGAAGGTTTCATTAAAGCTGCATAGTCCAAGTCAGACAGAAGGTTTCATTAAAGCTGCATAGTCCAAGTCAGACAGAAGGTTTCATTAAAGCTGCATAGTCCAAGTCAGACAAGGTTCATTAAAGCTGCATATCCAAGTCAAGGAGGTTTCATTAAAGCTGCATAGTCCAAGTCAGACAGAAGGTTTCATTAAAGCTGCATATCCAAGTCAACAGAGTTTCATTAAAGCTGCATAGTCCAAGTCAGACAGAGGTTTCATTAAAGCTGCATAGTCCAAGTCAGACAGAAGGTTTCATTAAAGCTGCATAGTCCAAGTCAGACAGAAGGTTTCATTAAAGCTGCATAGTCCAAGTCAGACAGAAGGTTTCATTAAAGCTGCATAGTCCAAGTCAGACAGAGGTTTCATTAAAGCTGCATAGTCCAAGTCAGACAGAAGGTTTCATTAAAGCTGCATAGTCCAAGTCAGACAGAGGTTTCATTAAAGCTGCATAGTCCAAGTCAGACAGAGGTTTTCATTAAAGCTGCATAGTCCAAGTCAGACAGAAGGTTTCATTAAAGCTGCATAGTCCAAGTCAGACAGAAGGTTTCATTAAAGCTGCATAGTCCAAGTCAGACAGAAGGTTTCATTAAAGCTGCATAGTCCAAGTCAGACAGAAGGTTTCATTAAAGCTGCATAGTCCAAGTCAAACGGAAGGTTTCATTAAAGCTGCATAGTCCAAGTCAGACAGAAGGTTTCATTAAAGCTGCATAGTCCAAGTCAAACGGACGGTTTCATTAAAGCTGCATAGTCCAAGTCAGACAGAGGTTTCATTAAAGATGCATAGTCCAAGTCAGACGGAAGGTTTCATTAAAGCTGCATAGTCCAAGTCAGACAGAAGGTTTCATTAAAGCTGCATAGTCCAAGTCAGACAGAGGTTTCATTAAAGCTGCATTGTCCAAGTCAGACAGAGGTTTCATTAAAGCTGCATAGTCCAAGTCAGACAGAAGTTTCATTAAAGCTGCATGGTCCAAGTCAGACTGAAAGTTTCATTAAAGCTGCATAGTCCAAGTCAGACGGAAGGTTTAATTAAAGCTGCATAGTCCAAGTCAGACAGAGGTTTCATTAAAGATGCATAGTCCAAGTCAAACGGAAGGTTTCATTAAAGCTGCATAGTCCAAGTCAGACTGAAAGTTTCATTAAAGCTGCATAGTACAAGTCAGACAGAAGATTTCATTAAAGCTGCATAGTCCAAGTCAGACAGAGGTTTCATTAAAGCTGCATAGTCCAAGTCAGACAGAAGGTTTCATTAAAGCTGCTTAGTCCAAGTCAGACTGAAAGTTTCATTAAAGCTGCATAGTCCAAGTCAGACGGAAGGATTCATTAAAGCTGCATAGTCCAAGTCAGACAGAGGTTTCATTAAAGATGCCTAGTCCAAGTCAGACAAAAGGTTTCATTAAAGCTGCATAATCCAAGTCAGACAGAAGGTTTCATTAAAGCTGCATAGTCCAAGTCAGACAGAAGGTTTCATTAAAGCTGCATAGTCCAAGTCAGACTGAAAGTTTCATTAAAGCTGCATAGTCCAAGTCAGACAGAAGGTTTCATTAAAGCTGCATAGTCCAAGTCAGACAGAGGTTTCATTAAAGATGCCTAGTCCAAGTCAGACAAAAGGTTTCATTAAAGCTGCATAGTCCAAGTCAGACAGAAGGTTTCATTAAAGCTGCATAGTCCAAGTCAGACAGAAGGTTTCATTAAAGCTGCATAGTCCAAGTCAGACAGAAGGTTTCATTAAAGCTGCATAGTCCGAAGAAGCATCAAATTTTCAAAACCAAACCAATTATAGAGAATTGATTCTACATATCTAACTTAGGTACTGATGCATTAACTAATCATTTGTTGTCACATGGAAGGGACAGTTTAATAGAAGTTGTTATTGCTGATGTCTTTGGTGTCGAGCGTTTTATCAGTACATTAGTGCTTGCAACACATAATTTTTCATATTCCCACTTCAAATATCTTCAAAGTGAGCCATTTAAACAATTTTTAAAAGCCACTTCAAGAATTACCAACTTTTATGTATTTATCACAGAAATTGGCAGAAACTCAAAACCGTCAGACTGCAACTTTTTAACTAGCGCCCTAGTTGACGACAGGGGGCGCCACTTACGGTGGCGCTGCCGCTTCGGTCGCCGGCGACGGTGGCACCGCAGAGGCCACCTCGGGCGTCGGGGCAAGTTTGTCTGCTGGCTCCTGATCCAAAGGCAAAGCCTCGCCCTCCTCCTCGCTCATTTCGACGCTTGACTGCGGGGTGAGCTCCCGATGAGGGGTAACACGGAAACTGTGTCAAGACGGGAGAAAAATACACAGGTTTAGGTGGTTTTATGTCCTAGCATCATCTAAGGTCATACATATCAGGATTGGTACTGACTTGTGACAGTGCGTGTGCACTCATGGTTACTTTATAGTGCTGCCGTGCTGGGAGACCAGGCCACCGGCATTATGACCCGATATCCTACAGAATACAGTGCTAACCAATTCTTGTGACATTGGTTTGATTCAGCTGGGATCTTGTGATGATTTATTTAGCCTGCTCGTAACGGATAAGTGTGTTAACCGCTGGGCAGCACTAGTCCAATTTGGTTCAAATTACCCTGCTCAACACCGATAAGTGTGTTAACAATTGTTTTCACCGCTGGGCAGCACTAGTCAAATTAGATTTTTATTTTAGTGACAATATAATCTTTTTTTTAAATTAACATCTTTTAAATTGTTATTATTTTTTTATTAACTTACGACGTCTGTCCTCCCTCGCCCTGTTCTCTAGTGATGTCCATTCCGAAGGCCTCAATCGTTGTTCCTGCCCGTTCCTGCTCATCAAGCTGCGCCGTCTCCGGAGGGTGTAGTCCCTCCAGGGTGATGGGCTTCTCCCCCGGCACGAGCGCAGGTCGGTCAAGCACCGACTGGCGCTTCACGTCGGCCTGGGTCCGCTCACCACGCATCATGGTATACACGAACCGGCAGAAAGTCCTGGCGGAAAGAGGGCAGATCTGGTCAATCATGTCAGTAACCGACTTGTGACAGCGATTTGCATCGCTATTCCCTCCCCATGGGTTTGTTTTTTTGGGTGTTTTTTTAAAATGATAGTTTTAAGTCCTGTTAAACATCTAAGGTCATATCAGGACGAGCACCGACTTGTGACAGTGCACACTCATGGCGACTTTATAGTGCTTCCCCATTGGGAACTTAGAATAATGCTGAACCCCTGGTTAGGAAGGGATAAGTATCAATTTTTAAGTCATTGGGTTGGTTTGACTCGACCAGGGTTCGAATCCCACGATCTAACAAACTGGGAGACGGACGCTCAACTCATTCGGCCATCCCGTCTGGTGGCTAAACTAAGTAAGAGCGGTTTTACAAATTGAGGAAGGAAGTAAGGACATCATAGTTCATGAATCACTGACAAGAATACCACAGTAGTTTAGCAGACATTCCAAATGCATAAAACAAAATCATGTACATGATATGTGATATGCAAATCCAACATCCGATTGCCACATAGGAAATATATATGACAGGCAGATATGCATTTGGTACAAACGTAGGCCTACCTGCTTTCTATTCCTACTCCCTTGTGCTACTTACACACACTTATGCAGGAAACGATGCCATCTTAAAGTTGCATAGTCCGATGGTTTTGAATTTCAGTATTTTTTCTGAGATAAATATATTAGATCAATCACTAGTATCTACTTTACATTCGTTCAAAGTTACTTTTATTTTAAATGGTAAACTTTTGAGATATTTTGAGTGCAAACATGGAAAATTAGTTTTGGCAAGCTTGCCAAAACTCTGACACCATAGACTTCTCCAGTAACAGGTTCTGTTAACTTGACTCAGTATTGCCTTCTATGCAGAAACCAATGCTTAATAAGTGCATCAGTATCTAAGTTAGATATGTAAAATCAAATCTAGATAATTGGTTTGGTTTTGAAAATTTGATATTCCATCGGACTGCAGCTCTACCATGTGGTGTAGAGTGTAAAGATTCAGACTCATGCAGCCCCTACAGACTTTCCAGACCAAGATGGTTGAAGCACCAACAATAGCAGCATTTGAGAGAAGGCTGGATAGACGTTAGAGAGGACACCCACAATTATATGAGGTCTCCATCGTCCTCCATAATTATGTGCGCAAAAGAATAGTTCCTTTTTTACCACTACGAGCTGCGATTAGAGGCCCAGTAGGGCCTAGATCAGGCAGAAAAGGATCTGTAAGTTATAATCTGTAAGTTATAGTCATTTCGATTCTGGATGCATATCATATATGCTACCTAGTGTCAAACAATATCACAGAATGCCACCTGCTTAAGCCTTCACTATTAACCCAACTAATCGTATCCCGTCATTTGTTTAAAGCTGCATAGTCCGATGAGGCATCAAATTTTCAAAACCAAAATAATGATATAGATTTGACTCTACATATCTAACTTAGTTATTAAGCATTTATTGCCACATAGAAGGGACCACTGAGACAATTTGATAGAACCTGTTACTGTTGAAGCCTATGGTGTCAGAGTTTTGGCGTGCTTGCCAAAACTAAGATCACATGATTGAATTTTAAATATCTCAAAACTTATCCATTTAAAATAAAAGTTACTTCAACCTGAAATAAGGTAGATTATAACGATCAATTTAATATATTTATCACAGAAAAGTTACCAAAAAGCAAAACCATCGCACTATGCAACTTTAATATGTACGTATGTATGCATACATATAACCCATTTACCAGACGGGATGGCCGAATGAGTTAGAGCGTCCGTCTCCCGTGTTGGTAGACCATGGGATCGTGGGTTCGAAACCTGGTCGAGTCAAACCAATGACTTAAAAATTCATACTTGTCGCTTCCTAGCCAGGCGCTCGGCATTATTAGGATAATATATATGTGATGTATAACGTATTATGCGAGTATAAAGATACATAAGGGAATATTACTTATTATTATTGTTGTTATCCTCCGTAAGATACAATAATTTACCGGTGGTGCCATCTCGTCCACCTCACCTCCCCCGGATGTTGACCGGTGTCAGTCGCACCGGAGGATTTACTCATGGGTGGGAAACTGCACCACCATTCTACATCTTCACGGAAACCCTTTGATAGCCTAAGCATGTGGTGGGGTTCATGACAGCGTTCATGCAATCGTAAATTCTTCTACTCAACCCACGACCTTATTGGTATCTCTTGTTATTGTACTGCAGATAGATTTATATATTCATATGAGGTCACACCCCATGATCCAATTGCCACCATATTTAAAAGAACTTTTGTTCACTTATTTCTATGCGGACTTCAGTGAAATGGAAGGTTTATATAGCTCCAGTGTGAAGGGCATGTGCTACATTTCAGACAATTTATAATCTAAAACTACTTAGGTGATAAATAACGCAGAACTGCTAACGAGTAGAAAAGTTTCTGGAACATGACACACACACCTGTATATTAATATACATGTATATATATAATATGACTTACACCAAGTTACTGAAGTACGGAAATATGACCGACTGACTATATAAGAAACATGAATTAAACTCTGCTTGTCTACGATCAAAAATTATACTACAACACGATTACTATCAATAACAAACCTAATGGTGCTGTCATATTACAACGCTTCTCGCCAACGTGTGTCGGTGTATGTGATTTTTTGGCCCTACGTCAGGATACGTCAGTTTGCGTTATGCGCGTGTTGGTATACGTTGATCCAAGGCGACGTTCGGCGGCGTGCGTCAGAGGGGGGTCGGTGAAGTTTTGTGCTTGCACAAAAACTTTCGACGTACGACAACGCGCGGGTGCCAACGTTATGGCGACGTTAGGGGGACGGTGAGATACGTTAGACGTGCGTTGGAGGAACGTTGTTCTGACGTTGTCATACGTTGACTTTTTTCCCTCTGACGGCAAGCATCAGCGCTTTGGTAACGTACCACCGACGTATTCATAATGTATGGCCGATGCACTGTTGGCGTTTCTCCACCATGTCTCGACGTTTTGGACGTGTTGGCCGCACGTCTGCCACTCGCTTAACATTGGCGGGCTGATTGCATGCTGGCACCACACCGAAACGCGCTGGAGTGTCGTTGGTCGTGCGTCGATCACGCGCCTGCACAATGCTCTCATACGTTGTGCAACACGTCGGCCGGTCACTAGCGGAGCGCTGGAATAACGTTATGCGAACGCTAGGCACACGCTGTGCGCATGTGAGGCTCATTCCGACACGTTGCGCCCACCTTTTATTGTTTTTTTTTCTCACGCGGCGATATATGTTACCACAACGTCGGGCTCATGCTACAACTACGTTGCGCTGGCGTCAAACTTTTCCCACCGCGCCGAAAAGTTTGACGTGTCTCGACGTAAAAATGTGATTTTGCGCGTTGGCGGCGCGCCAGCGGGATACGTCATAGTGTAACAGCACCATTACACAATCACAGATTGTACGTCACAACTAAGCCTTATATAGCATATATATATTTACACAGAATGACCTACAACTGCCACTTACTTCGTCAATCTCCTGCCAGAGGTCACACAAGTATAGGATAAACATGCATGAATCATTTCTCCATTATTGCTGAATCAGATAATGAATACAATGCACTGTTTCCCTCCCCACATAAACACCACATTGATAACATAGTATCATTGCTTTGGAATATAACTAGATATATTCTAAGACTGCAGTGCGTATGCAAAAGGTAAGATAATTGACAAGAACGGGTCCATTTACGGTTGAGCTACCACTGGACAATGTTTCACATATAAATAAGCAAGAATAGTAAAGGAACAGCAATTATTTGTTGTTATTGTTGTTGTGATGGTCCTGCCCATAACGGTTAAGTCTAATGACACGTCTAAGCCGCTATACAGTAATAGAGGGAGTGCATGCGACATTAACTCTCAGTGGTTAGCCATCTTGGATTTCACTTAATACCCCCTGTCTTATACCAAGAACACTATGGCCACCACTGGGCCTATCTAGTTGGCTGCCGCCAAAGTATGTGGTGCCACCTAGCGGGTACTGCTCAAACCTTTCTAATTCTTTAACAGAGCATCCAAAGTGTCAATATCTTGCGCTTTAGCAATGATATGAGGCAACATGATTTTAAAAATACTTCCCCTCCATCAAAAAAACCTTTTCCCCAAACTTTTGAGGCCAAACTGCTCAAAACAATGACAAATAAACCAACAAATCTGTAAATAAACACAATGTAATCAGTTGCAAGCCTTTCCTGTCATCCAATATGGCCACCGGAAGTTTTCTCGTGACTTCATTACACTCCCTCGATAGTCTGATGGTTCCCCTTGTTTCATCACTTTCAGTTGCTGTGTAGCTATCCACTGAATGCATTCTTTCTCCGTTTGTTACTTTGTAAGCATTCACGCACATCTCCCTACCCTGGATTAGTGCAATCTACCAAAACCCTTACATGTCACATGGAGATATACTATGAAGAATAACTAAATAAATAACGGTGAATATGGTGTTGTCTGCGACCCTTATTATCGGCCAGCGGCGTACTCACCAAAGAACAGTGAAGAGGAATGTGAACACGGTGAATGTGGTGTTGCCTGTAACCCCTATTATCGACCCTGCGGCATACTCACCAAAGAACAGTGAAGAGGAATGTAAACACGGTGAATGTTGTGTTGGCTCTACTGTGACCCCTATCATCGCCCCTGTGTTGTAGGCGTAATCACCAAAGAACAAAGAAGAGGAACGTGAACATGGTGAATGTGGTGTTGGCTGTGACCCCAATTATCGCCCCTGCAGCATACTCACCAAAGAACAGTGAAGAGGAATATGAACACGTTGAATGTGGTGTTGGCTGTGACCCCTATTATCGCCCTTGCTTTGTTTGTTGTTGTTTTACGTCCTAGCTACATCTAATGTCATATCAGGAAGGTTATCACCCTTGCAGCATAGGCGTAATCACCAAAAGAACAGTGAAGAGGAATGTGAACGCAGTGAATGTGGTGTTGGCTGTGACCCCTATTATCGCCCCTGCTGCGTACTCACCATAGAACAGTGAAGAGGAATGTGAACACGGTGAATGTGGTTTTGGCGGTGAGTGACAGCAGTGCGAGCACCAGCTGCTTGGCTGTCATGCTCCGCATGATGCGGTACTTCTGTTTGATGTTGGATGGTGACAGGTTCGACAGCCCGGCGAGCAGCCCGTCCTTCACGACCGTCATGCCCATCTTAATGCCGTCCCAGAGACCACTGTCAACGGAACAAGTGTCAATGGAACAGTGCTTGCTGATTAACACCACGACAGCTATTAAACCAGTGGTTAGATCACCCAGGATTCGCCAAGTTCATCAGAGACGTTTAAACATAGATGAGAATCTTCCGGATTTATCCAGAATTCAGGAGTTTTTATCTGCCGGATTTCCCCCGGATATGGTAAAAATTGGCAACCATTCCGGCATCTACCATAATCACTTTCAAAGTCCCCCAAAATCATAAGATATTTCCTGCTTTCTTTTTGTCAGGCCATCCTCATCTATGTTCAAAAGGGATGTATATATCCAGACATCCTGCTTGGATTGTGTGAAAATTGGGTCACGTTCATGTGTAGCTAGTTTGTTTATTTGTTTGTTGGGATATTACATCGTGGCAACATCTAAGGTCATATCAGGACAGGTATTGATTGTGACAGTGCGACTATGTGACTTTATAGTGCTGCCCCACTGGGAGACCAGGCTGCTGGCACCATGACCCAATTTCCCACTCAATCACATTATCCTGATACTGAGCTAACCACTCCTTGCCGTATCGTAGTAATGCCAACTGGCAGGCTAGGTAGCAAGAAGTATCACTTTTGTCAGTCATTGGTTTGATATATATACATCATATTTGTAATCAGAACAACTTACCAACGACAATATAATACAACATAATACATAATAATATAATAATACATATAACAGTACAGATACTACAAATAATAATAATATATAATAATATAATACATGCCATACATATAATACATATAATAACAACCCGACAATATAATAATACATAACACATAACGATATACATATACTACATATAATATACAACAACTTACCCGACAACGTAATGATACATAACACATAACAATATACATATAATACATATATATAGAATACATACAATAATATAATGCATACAATACATATAATAACACATACTAACAAGTTACCCGACAACAACATAATAATACATAACAGATAACAATATACATAGAATACATATATATATACATAGAATACATATATATATATATATATATATATATAATACATATGATAACATAATACATACAATACACAATAACACATAATAACAACAACTTACCTGACAACATAATAATATATAACAGATAACAATATACATAGAATACATATATATATATAGAATACATACATATACATAGAATGCATATATATATAATACATATAATATATATGATAATATAATACATATAACACATAATAACAACAACTTACCTGACACCATGATAATACATAACACATAAACATATAATATGACATATAATATGACATATCATAACAAATAACAACAAATAACAACACCACCAACTTACCCGATGAGTCCTGCTTCACCAGATCCACCATGGAAGAGTGGAAACTGTCCAAACGAGAAGGCTTGTTCCTCGGGACTGATGCTAGTGGCGTGTTGCATCTGTATGTGAGGTTGAAGTGCAACAACCATTAACCCCCTGCTTCCACGGCTATGGGTACTCCACATGTAAAGGCTCATATACACACACTTAGCATCAATCTATAGTTCACACCATTTTCATGTTTCTGAGCATTAACTTACAGATTAAAGTTGCATAGTCCGATTATTTTGAGTTTCTGTAATTTTTCTGAGATAAATATACTGGATCAATCACTAGTATCTACTTCAAATTAGTTTAAAGTTACTTTTATTTTAAATGGTAAACTTTTGAGATATTTGAAGTGAAAGCATGGTAAATTAGTTTTGGCAAGCTTGCCAAAACTCTGACACCATAGATCTCTACCGAAACATGTTCTATTAAATTGACTCAATATTCCCTTCTATGCAGAAACAAATGTTCAATAAGTGCATCAGTATCTAAGTTAAATATGTAAAAAATCAAATCTAGATAATTATTTTGGTTTTGAAAATTTCATATTTCATCGGACTATGCAACTTTAACTTACAGATCTGTAAGTTAATCTGGACACTAACTTACAGATCTGTAAGTTAATGGCCAGAAGCAGAAACATGGTGAGTGCACAACAGTCAGAACGTGAGCAGTATGCCCGCACACATTCATGGAACATTATTTCAACCTTTAGTGAGTTATCTGGCTGCAAAACTAGACAAATCAATTTCTTTTCCAATAACATTAACAGTGTACCGGCTCTCCTCAATAGTTGTAAAGTAATGATAGGTGATGATGAATACTATTGCTTACAGACACAGAGCTTAGTGACGAAACGTGGGATTTATTTACAGTTAGTGTGAAGGATATTGTCCTTAATTATGAGCATAGTATTAACAGTTAATCCTATTGACTCTGTTCTTAATTATCCGAAGAGGATTTTACAGTTAGTGTGAATGACACTGTCCTCAATGAGACGATAGGATTTACAGTTAGTATAAATGGCAATAGGAGTTTTACGTCCTGGCAACATCTAAGGTCATATCAGGTAAATGGCAATATTCTTAATTTCTGTGGGCCGTTTTCTTTTCATATACATATATTGCAAGGGGAATACGCCGATTCAGATTAATATGACAGTACACAGACATGGATTATAATGATTACATACAATGCACATTGTCACAAAGCAATCTCATTTAACATAACATGGTTCTGATTAAGTCTCTTGGAACCAAACATTTATGCATGATTAAGGTTTCGTCTTGATTGACAAAAAATGGGACAAATATCAAAATCAACCAGGGCAGTACAATAAACGTCATTAGTACAAAAAAAGGAGCAATACTCATTAGTGCATGTGCACGCATGTCGTGGTAGAGGATGTCAACCAGATAGGTATACTCCAACTCGTTAGTCAGTGGGTGATTCTTGAGTGGGGTTTTGTTCCAAGAAGGGTATGCGGCTTGTCAGGGAAAGGTTCAAGAATGCAGCACTGTTTGATATCGGGACATACAAATGGGTCAGGTTTTCCTACATTATGGTCTAGACTATTCGAAACATGGTAACTAGCAACTTCTTCCCAGCAGATAATTTCCTCATGAAAAGTACATGTGCGTATATATGTAGATATACCATATATGATATAGCCTCCAAACAGGTGTATTTAGGATATGCACATTATATATATATATATATATATATATATATATATATGTGTGCTCTATAATCCATTATGGGAATATAAACAAGGACACTATCTATCTCCAGTTCCCTATGTAATAGTTTAGCACTTACCCTATCTAACTGACTCTGTGTAGTATGGCATGGGCCACACTGGCGCCACCTGTGAGGGGCTCTAGGCACTGTATGCCAACTGCGTCTGGCCGTTAACGCCTATAGGCCCGTCGGGACGGTCAAATTTTAACAATGCACGATACATTAATTACAATATATTTGGCACATACTTAATATATTATATATGTGCACTATATAAATATATACCATATTAATATTATACGTTGTATACCACATATAAAAATCCTCCGATGCAACTGACACTTGTCAACATCCGGTGGAGGTGAGGGGGGCCGCAGGTGGCGCCACCGGTACAGTGATGGGACTTATGGAGTATAAGAACATAGGCTTAAGAATAATTTCCTTATGTATCACTACACTTGCATAATGTGTTATAATCACATATAATATTTCACACAAATATGTTATATATCATATACCACACACCATATATGTTATATATAATATATCACGTGTGTCATATATTACCCCTGGATTCTATCATATATGTTATACATCACATACAATATATAATATCTGTTATACGTGTTATATAATATATATTGTACAGGCAAGAGGCTGAATCATGACAGCTGAATAGGCCAGGTGGCAGCACCAGGCAAGGCAGAGAGCCTGTCCATTCGCTTGAGTTAAGTATCAATAGTTGTGAAGTGTCAAGTAAGGTGCCAAGCAGAGGCACAGTTAGGATAATCAGTTTACGGATAATTATACTCGTGTAGTGGTCTGCACTGACCTCTCAGGCAAGTAACCACATAAACAGGTAGGCGTGGTAGTGTGGTGATATCAGTGAGCCTAGGTGGTGTAATGGTTAGCACACTGGCCCGGAATGCAAAGAGATGTGGGTTCGAGTCCCGCCTTAGGCACAATATTTCCCATTTTCGTCACCCCCACAACACTGGTGCCATGACCAGGATCCTGTACAAGCTTTACGCTGGGTGGTTGTTGAACCTACCCAGTGTATGTATATGTTAGTGCATTGCCTGTATGTATGTAATTGTAATCATTAAAAGGCTTACAATTCCAGGGGGATGAGTGTAGTGGCCTGCACTGACCTCTCAGGCAAGTAACCACATAGACAGGTAGGCATGGGTAGTGTGGTGATATCAGGAAGCCTAGGTGGTGTAATGCTTAGCACAGTGGCCCAGAATGCAAAGAGATGTGGGTTCGAGTCCCGCTCGAGGCACAATATTTCCCATTTTCATCACCCCACGACACTCGTATAATGCTCATACAGCACATCATATCAAACTTATATATATCATATATGTTATATATTTGAAATGGCTAACACACATATGTATATAATACATATATATGTGGATGCAAATATAAACATTCACTTAGATATTTATATCATACACACATGAGTATATGTGATAGATGAATGCAGATATGCATAAATTATATATATATATATATAGTATAGTTATACGAGTCTTACCTTGGTACAGATGATGGATAACTGTTGTTTTACCGAGGTATAAGCCTCGGATAGATGTGGGCTAGGGAGAGATAAGCACGTCCGGTACCAGCAATCTTAACCTACTTATTGAGGATAAAAATGACTTTCAAACAATGGATACTATTACTTCACCGAAAAGGTACACCAACGGAATAGATGTGGCAGGGTGTGGCGGGAGGGCCCTAGCCCACATCTATCCGAGGCTTATACCTCGGTAAAACAACAGTTATCCATCATCTGTACCAAGGTAAGACTCGTATAACTATACTATTTTACCTCGGTAAACAGCCTCAGGCTAGCCTCAGGCTAGGGAGACCTTTACATAATTCATTTTTATCCTTAATATCATTCTTTCTTATTATTATAACATTCTAAATTTTTGTTCTCACCTATTCTTGTTAGTTGGCGAGAAGACGCTTTGCAACGCCGGTAGGCTTTTCTAGTCGTTTATTATAATGTTTTGCAAACGACTTAGCCGTCTTCCAGCCTGCATGCGCTAGTATTCTTTTCACAGAAATACCAAGCACCCGTGCCTTGGAGACCATGGCTCCTCTAGTTGAGTGGGAAGAGTATTTACTCGTATCCACTCCAGCCAATTTCAACACCGTAATTGTCCATCTGGCAAGTGTGTCTCGTGAAATCGCCTTATGTGGCTTTATAAAGCTCACTAATAGTTGTTGTGATGCACGTAAATCCTTTGTCTTGTATATATAAGCCCGTATGGCCGACACAACACATAATTTCCGATCATTCGGAAAACAGTCTAAGTGAACCGTTGATAAAGGGTCACCTAACGTGTTCGATTTAAGCAATTTTTCTAAATCAAACGTAGCTTGTTGCTTGTCTATTTCTAATCCAGTTAAGGATAAAGCAACAATCGTCTGTCCTCTGTGTCCAGTTACTAACAATAACAGGACCGCGACCTTAAAACCTAACTGTTTTATATCTAACCACGAGTTGTGAGGCCAAGCCTGAAACAACTTAAATACTATAGAAACATCCCAAAACCGACTATACTTTGGTTTTGGAGGATTCCTTTGATAAATTGAACGAAGTAAATAACAAATAACATAATGTTTTCCAACTGTTTCGCCATCAATTCTAGGTAATATAATTGATAACGCACACCTCGCCGCATTAATCGATCCAAAGGAAAGTCCTTCATCCTCTAGAGAACGAAGAAACCGAGCTACTTGTGAAATCTTTGGATTTGTTGGCTTAACTTTCATTAACAAACAATGTACACCCCATTTCTTTAAATAGGTTGTATACATTTTGACAGTTCCTGGCCTCCAGGCATCCGATACTATCCTATCCTCAGTAATTCTGTCCAATCCAAATTGCTGTAGCTGCTTCCTTAGAAAAGGAATGCCAATAGGGGCGTCGTTGACACGTCGCCGTGAACCACTAGCGGTCCGTGGTGCGTCAGATTCCCGAGTTTTCTTGGGAATCGTATACGATCTTTTGCCAGTTGTGAAACTGCTGGCAGCCAAGGTTGCGTGTCCCAATCGGGCACCACCAGTATCGCATGTGTCCCTTCCAAGCCGATTTTTCTCACTACTCGGCTGATAATGCTAAATGGTGGGAAAATATAAAAATAATTATTTTCCCAGGTAATAGCAAACGCATCTACTTTCCAAGCATCCGGTTCAGGATGCCAAGAAACATAACAGGGTAACTTGTTATTATTTCGTGATGCAAATAAGTCAACTTCAGGTGTACCCCATTTTTCACAAACGAAGTTAAACAAATGTGTAGAGAGAGACCACTCTAAATGGTCATGGAAATTTCTACTTTTATAATCTGCAAGTGTATTTTGTGACCCTGGAATATGCGCTACAGTCAGCCAGACTTGTTGAGCCTGTGCCCAGTTCCAAATCAGTTTAGATAACTGATTGCAAGACTTTGATTTGGTTCCACCCATGTTACGAATATATGCCATGGCAGTAGTATTATCAGTTAGTATTCTAACCTGTGATTTATTTATCTTTACTAAACTACGTAAGCCCAGATAAATAGCACGCAATTCTAGTGCATTAATATAGTCTGATTTTTCATCATCAAGCCATCTACCTCCTGTTGTGACCCCATCTCGATGAGCTCCCCAACCTTCTAACGAAGCATCAGTAGTAATTACTGTATTAGGTTCCGCCATGCGGATTGGATTTGGTGAACTTGCTATATGTTGCATCCACCATCCAATATCCTGTAACCCTTCTTGCGAAATAAACATCTTTCGCTCAAAATTGCCTTTAGTTCGTGTTAACGCTAAATTTTTATCTATTTCTAGCGACTTAATATGGGCCTTCCCATATAACACAGCAGGTGCATATGAGGTCATTATGCCAATAAGAACAGCAACCTGTCTAATTTTTGGCTTTGATAACTTAATAAGCTGAGTCGCTGTAGTCATAAACTTAATTAGTTTTTGTTCTGTTATCGACACTGTAAGGGACTGTGTATCCAGAATAAACCCTAAACATTTGAGTTGTTTTGTTGGTTTAAACACTGACTTTTGTTGATGTACATAAAACCCCAATTTAGTGAGTAATGCACATAAATCCAAAACTGCATTCACACAACCAATTTGTGTTGATGCTATAATAAAAGAATCATCTATGTATGGAAACATTATGTGACCCTTCCTCGCCATTACCGAGAAAACAGGTTTAAGCAATTTAGTAAATAAACGTGGCGCACAAGCTAAGCCATTCGGCATGCAGGTAAACTCATAGAGTTGGTTATCCCAAATAAATCGAAGAAATTTTCGGTATTGTTCCATTATGGGAAGCGTATAATATGCATCCTGTAAATCAACACTAGCCATCCACGCATCTGGTGTAATCAGATCTCGTGCCGTATCTAGAGAGAACATTTTAAAATGTCGATATTCCACCCTTTTATTAAGGATTGTTAAATCCAGGATCATTCGAACATCACCATTAGGCTTCGGTCTCGAGAAAATGTTTGAAATAAACTGTCCTGAACAGTGTGTCACTTTTTGTATAATTCCTTTCTCAAAGAATTTATGTACCTGTTTAGTTAGTGCGTCTCGTTCAACTGGTTGAATGTTATATGGAAAAGGTATTATACTTTGTACAGGAATTTGTGTAAAGGGAATTTGAACACCCCTAACTATTTCTATAATTTCTTGGTCACTAGTAATTTTGTGCCACTCAGAAATATGATTACTAATATTACCAGCCACAAAGTTGCTTACAGTTTGTGTGTTTTTAGAGGCTGCAGGGACTTGTAAAGTTTGTGTTTGGACCTCTACTTGGACCCGCCCCTGGGGAAAGGTCTCGACGAGTTGAACCCTCGGCCTATTGGCCGTGCGGTGTTGTCGGTCCAGCCTGGGCGAGCGCCCCGGCCCCGAAACCCTTGACCGAAGTTTGAACTCGGTCTGGTTCCTCTGGTGAACCGTCGTGGACGAAAATCCCCTCGTGACTTTTTGAAACGAGGAGCTTCCTGTTTCTTCTTGCCATCCATGTTTTTGCCACTCTTGGCTGCAGTCTCTACCTCTTTATAGAGGTATTGTAGTTGACCGCCAAACATCTTGGTGTTATCTAAAGGTTTCCCTTTAATCGGCTCTGGAGCAAGATAAAGCGTAAACTCCTTCCCCTCATTATCGGTAACCTTCTTAGAGCGAGCCACTTCCTTGCCAGCATCTGTGCAAACTGACTTGAAGACATTTTCATATCTTCGAAACGACAGGTAATTACCTGCCGCCGCTAGCACTGCAATGCCTTTGTCCATTGTCTTAGCCAAAGACGAGAACTTATTTTCACTCTGCATCCTATTAGCCACAGGAACAATAGCTGTTAGGGTAGCCAACACTGCCTTATGCACTGTGTGCAACACATCCTCAAACTTCTTACGGTCATCCGTCATATTGACATCCCGATCCATTTCTTTAATGATGGAGTTGGGAACACCCTTTATGCCTGTTAACTCATCTCCTAACTTGGAGATAACCTCCGCCGGTTTGAACGTGCGAAAATGACCATTCACGGTCTCGCGCATAAGCGTAGTGGTTTTAACCCGCTTAGCCTTTGGCTTCTCCACCTTCTTAGCCACTTTAGTGCCAATGTCCGCATAGACCCCTTCATATATGGTGTCTGAGTCTGATTCCGTAGAAGTAGACTCAGTGGACGAATCAGAAGAAGAATATTTCCTCTTCCTCTTCTTCTTTTTGGACTTAGTCTTCCGCTTTTTGCGAAAACCAGTCTCTGCCCGCTCCTTGGTGAATTCATCACCCGAAGAAATCACCTGTTTCTTCTTCTTCCTCCGTTTAGGAGAAGGAGGAGGAGGAGCCTTAAGCTCCACCGCCGAGTCTGTGTCCAAGAAATCCTCAAACGAATCCTCTTGGACACTCGGCCTACGCCGCTTCCGAGACACAGGCGATTTGGCAGTCAAGATGTGGCTTTCCAATCTTGCAAAGCGAGCCTCCCAATCTGGAGGCGCAGGCACATCAGGCACTGCGTCCTCGTCCGGGTCGGAGAGGATATGCGCCCGGGGCTGTGTCGACGGCCCTGCCGACAACACAGGTGAGGAGTCGTACTCCTCGTCCACTCCACTCGGAACACGCCCCTCGGCTGCTGCTGCACCGCGCTTACTCCGCTTCGTGGCCATCGGGAGCTGAAACAAACATTTTTGGTCAGTCCCGGTATATATATATGTCACAATATGGTTGTTTCAAACTCATTTGGACATCTATTGGTGTTAAAGAACGTGTTTATACCGTTATAACACAGGCGTAATAAGCTAAATTTGTGCGTGGGTTGTGGGTCAAGCCCAAACCTTACGCGGGGTCGGGACCAGTGTATCGGCCCGCCCATCCCTCTGTTCCGCACACTTCTCCCACCTGTGACTACTACGTCAACAAGTTGGAGAAAATGCTACGAAACTCGGAGAAACGCCTGAAAAAGTTTTGTCTAGGGGAGTCTATAAAAGAAACCCAGGAGCATCTCCAACATTACTCTCTATTAGAGTACGAGAGAATTTCCACATGAGATAGGGCGAAACCCACATCTCTACCCATAGTCACACGGTGACCCGGGTGTTGACATAACCGCTAATGACCGGTTTGGTTCCTTCGAGAAACCCACTCGAGTGTTCTATCCTTGGTTGTTTATAACCAAATAACTCGTCCAAATTGGACCAACGAAAGTCTAAACTTTCCATATTGATGCTCTAATGCATCATAATTAAGCTAACCACAGTTTTTATTATACTTACTGCGTATTTGCTTGTATGTAGACTAATTTTGCCGGAGCAACCCAACGACACGTTATCCAGTCGTGAGTTGTATATGCTAATTGCTGGTACCGGACGTGCTTACCTCTCCCTAGCCTGAGGCTAGCCTGAGGCTGTTTACCGAGGTAAAATATCACATATATCATACTTAATAGTTGGACATATAAGTGCACATATATTGCATGTAGAAATAATCGCATGGGCTCTGCTTCGTTAACATTGTCTTGAATGAGCGAGGTCGCTCATTCGGTGTCATTGCTGGACATGGCAGGCTCAAGGCCGAAGCCCTCCCCTCCTTCCACTACTGTGGTGGTGGTGGGGGGGGGGGGAGTGAGTGATGAGGGGGGGGGAGAGGGGGGGAAGCCATCTTCCCACTCCAACCAGATTACCCGTTTGTTAAATCGTTCACATGACTCTTATGCCCTCATCACATTTCATTTTCCCAATATATCGGGGCCTTCGCTCATTCACTTCTTGCCCGATGATACACAGTCAATGTACATGCCGCCGGGCGGGCAGCGCCCAAATAAAAGCCTTGATTAACCCACTCATGCCTCTGAGTCAGCTGTGTCCGTGAGCAATGATCTACGTATTACAAAAGATACGGTACACACAGGGTGTTCTACTGCTTCAAATTTACATTTCCAACTGCTTAATGTTAAAGGTAAGCATTAATCTACTGGACACAGGGGGAACTGAAGCATTGATAGTTCATCCTGGGAAGCACATCCCAGGGAGCTGCAATCCAAGTGCAGGTGGTGACAGGACCCGCGTCAATTACCGGAAATTGCTGGATAGTCACGTGACTCGGCCCTTGAGCCCATAGGAACCTCCCCACCTCCCCACCCTCCCTCCCACCGACTCTTCCACCCACCCAACTCCACTGTTCCCATAGTGCCAACAGGTCGCATTGTGGTGACGTTGGTTTGGTTGTTGGAGGTTTACATCCTGGCAACATCTAAGGTCATATCGGGACGGGTACTGACTTGTGACACTGACAGTGCGCAGTCATGGCAACTTAATAGTGCTGTCACACTGGGAAATCAGCCTGCCAGCACCATGACCTGATATCCCACTCCGTCACATAACCCTGAGGCTCCTTGCCGTATCCTATTAATGCAGAGAACCAGGCTAGGAAGCAGCGAGTATCAATTTGATAATTCATTGGCTTGACTCGACCGGGAACCGAACTCTCGGCCGATTCGACCACCGCGCCCGATGGCTGATCTAGTGGTGGGGGCTTTGGGTGGGGGAGGGGTCAGGGGTCAGAGGTCAGAGCGGTATGGGCATGGCGGTGGTTTGGCGGGGAGGGGAGCTAGAATGTAGGCAACAGTTCATGCTACACTTCCATGTTTGATGGGGTTTAACAAATCTCCGTTAAAAAAAAAAAAAAAAATTCAACGACAACAAAAAAAAACGGAACAATAAGAAGTGTACCATACAGGATAGAGGTAAGAGCCAGTATTTTTACTTGAAAACACAAAAAAAACACCATACCACACAAAAGAATCCTGAATTTCCATGCGCTTTGAGAGGAGAGCGGGAGGGCAAAGATCTGATCGCTCTTGGTTTGGTTGTGGGTTTTGGTGGTGCTCGGGGGCTTTAAAAAAGTGTTTTTTAAATAAATATTTAAATCTTCTTTTTCTTCTTCCAATTCAGACTATACCTCAAAGATGGTATCTTCACAGAAGTTTACAAAGAACTCAAGTTTCTCTTTGTCCCCATCTTCGTTTACACACGCATGAAGGAAGGCTCGCTTCGATTCCTACAAAATTGACAACACCCAAAAAAAAGATTACTCATAGTAATAACGGTCCAATGAGATAGCGCGCTGTGCGTCTCGGACAAACAGCTCACCTCGAAGATTGTGTCTTCACAGAAATTGACAAAGCATTCGAGCTTGCCCTTTTCACCCCCCTCGTTTACTATATTATGTAGGAAAGTCCGCTTGGATTCCTGGAAAACGGTAATTTAACAGTTGAATAAACCAAACTAAGCATTGCTACCGTGATTCTAGCCAATTAATTTTTTACTTTTATTTTTTACTGCTCATCGTTACTTATTATGTATCCGCCATTGTCATCCAACCGCACATTTAATTTTAAAGCCGCATAGTCCCGATACAAGGATCAAATTTACTAAACCAAAACAATAATTATCTAAATTTGATGCTAGATAATTAATTTAGACACTGGTGGACTTATTAAGAAGTTGTTGCCACATTGAAGGGAATGATGAGTCAATTTAATAGAATTTGTTACTGCTGAAGTCTGTGATGTCAGAGTTTTGGAGTGTTCGCAAAAAATTATTTTCACACATTTGCACTTTGAATATCTCAAAAGTTAGCCATTTAAAATAAAAGTTGCTTCAAACTAAAGTAAGGCCGATTTATAACCATCAACCTAATATATTTATCTCAGAAAATGACAGAAACTTAAAACCATCGGACTATGCAACTTTAAGTCACTGAATAGCAATGTGAGTGATTTATGTGTGGAGGGTCATAGACAATTTTCAAAATTTTCAACATTTTCAACATCGCACAAAGCGCATGATAGGGGGCGGGTGTGCATTAATCATGTCTAATTATTATAATTTAATAAAATATTGATAGAACATAAACCAGTATCATATTCGCTGATAGAAAAATGCTGACATGTACTATTTTATGAAGGCGGATCTGTAAATTAGCACTCTTTATCTGACAATGAAAATGTTGAAAATCTGGATTACCCCCCATTTAAATAATTGTATTAGTAATTTACATAATTTTGAAACATAGGTGCTCGAATAGGATTTTTTTTAAATAAAAAAATAAAATGCAATGCCATATGCTAATACAGACAGAACATTATGAAATTGCTGAACACGACAATGGTAAAAAGAATTACGTATGTGTCCCTGAAATAGAATTACAGTTGGTGTGATAGTCTACAGTACGGCAGTAGATGTGATATGCATGTGTATACCAATATACTTACTGACCCGAATCAAGGCTAGGCACGCCCAGTTATTCGTTAAAGAGACATTTCAACAACACATTTCCAGAGGACCAGACGGGATGGCCGAATGAGTTAGAGCGTCCGACTCCCATGCTGGTAGATCGTGGGGTCGTGGGTTCGAGTCCCGGTCGAGTCAAACCAATGACTTTAAAATTGATACTTGTTGCTTCCTAGCCAGGCGCTCGGCATTATTAGGATAGGGCAAGGACTGGTGTGCTCAGTGTCAGGATAATGTGACTGAGTGGGATACCAGGTCATGGTGCCGGCGGCATGGTTTCCCAGTGGGACAGCACTATAAAGTCACCATGAGTGTGCACTGTCACAAGTCGGTACCCGTCCTGATATGACCTTAGATGTTGCTAGGACGTAAAACAACAACAAACAAACAAACAAAACACATCTCCAGATTGTTTGCTTGTTGTTGTTTTATGTCCTAGCAACATCTAAGGTCATATCAGGATGGGTACCCACTTGTGACAGTGCGCACTCATGGCGACTTTATAGTGCTGCCCCACTGGAAGACCAGGCCACCAGTACCATGACCTGATATCCCACTCAGTCACATTATCCTGACACTGAGCCAACCAGTCCTTGCCCTATTCTAATAATGCCGAGCGCCAGGCTAGGAAGCAACAAGTATCAATTTTTAAGTCATTGGTTTGACTCGACCAGGGTTCGAACCCACGATCTACCAACATGGGAGACGGACGCTCTAACTCATTCGGCCATCCCGTCTGGTAGCACATCTTCAGATTCTACCTAGTTGAAGCTTCAAGAATAAAAACAATTTCGTTAAAGTTGCATAGTCCGATGAAAACATCAAATTTTCAAAACCAAAACAATTATCTAGATTTGTTTCTACATATCTCACTTTGATACTGCTGCACTTATTAAACATTTGTCGCCACATAGGAGGGAATACTGAACCAATTAAATAGAACCCATTACTGCAGAAGCCTATGAGTTTTGATGTGCTTGCCAAAACTAATTTATAATGTTTGCACTTCAAATATATTTAAAAAATCACCCATTTAAAATAAGTTACTTCAGATTAAAGTATGGTAGATAATAACGATCAATTTAATATATTTATCTCAGAAAAAATTACAGAAATTGAAAACCATCGGACTAGGCACCTTTAAGCAGCAATGAGTAGCTGTTGACACAAATCTGGGCTAAACTCGCCTCAGCTGTTCTTGACTTGCAAACTACGGCGATTGTAAAGACACCTTCGGCTTAAAAGTTCTTACATTTAGGCGTTAGTTTCGATATTGTCTTCATAACTAGCAATTACATTTTTTTTGTTAAACTTTCTCTTTCCATCTCCCTTTTCACCATCACCTTTCATCTCACACCGCCCACCTCATTCCTTTTGCAATCCATGCTCATTCCAGTTTCTTTTCCCTCCAATTCGCTCTCCCTCCTATTCCCACCCACCTCCAGTTCTCTCTGCCTCTCTTCCCCTCCCTCTCCTGCTCTCCCCCTCTCTGCCTTTCTCTCCCCCCCCCCCTCTCTGCCTCTCTCTCCCCCTCTCCCTGCCTCTCGCCCCCCCCCCCTGTTCCTCTAATCCCATCTCCCTCCAATCCCCTCTCCCCCTAGTCCCCTTTCCGGCTTGTATATTATTCCCCCTCCTGTCCACATCCCTCCGGTTCCTTTCTTCCCGTCCCTTATCCTCCAGTCTCCTATCCCAATCCCCTATCACCCACTCTCCTATCCCCCTATCCATAGTCCCTTAGTGCCCCAGTCATTTACAGCCTGTGAACCCACAAACCCTCCAACTCCCTCAGCTAACCTGCTACCCCACCACTCTTCCCTCCGTTCGATGCCCTACCTCGACACTGATTCCCCCCCCCCCCTCCCTGCACCACCTCACCATTCCTCCCCTTCACCACCCCATCTGTACTCCCCAACTCCTGCTGCCTCCACCTAACCTTAACTCTCCAACCTCACACTCCGCACCGCAGTCCAGCTTCCACACCTTGACTCTAATTCACCCCTCTTACTTCGTCCATCTTCCCACAACTTTAACTTTCCCACCTAGCTGACTCTTCCTCCTAACCCTCCTCCCCTCCCCCCACCCCCCTGACCCTACACTCACCCCATACACTCATACCATCTGCATAATACCCCTTCTCTGACACCTCCCCCAACCCCTCCTCCACTCTCTCCACCACCCTGACCCTACACTTACACCATCTGACCATACACTTACACCATCTCACTATACCAGCCCTATCCCCCTCCCCCCCACCACGCCCCACCACCCACCCCTTTACACCTCCCGTGCGACCTACCTTGATCTGCGGCTTCTCCCACTGGTCGATGTGCGACTGCGTGATCTCGAAGTACACCCGCTCGATCCTCCGGCTGCCTCCCATGATCTCGATCCTGCCCAGGTATGGCTCGAAGTAATCTAGCACGCATCGGGCCTTCTCCAGGAACCGCTGCAACCTGCACACGCACACAGACACAAAGACGCAGGTGTCAGTGGTTACTCACGCACCCATAAACTATATGACTGCTCCATCTTTTATTATTCCATATTTTCTGTTCTTATGGTGATTTTTGTTGCTGTTATGTACACTAGTTGATTTAAGTTGCAGAGTCCGATGGTTTTAAGTTGTTGTTAGTTTCTGAGATAAATATATTAAATTGATCGCTATAAACTACCTTACTTTAGCTTGAAGTAACTTTTACATTAAATGGCTAACTTTTGAGATATTTGAAGTTACCTGGTTGTTGTTTTACGTCCTAGGAAGATGTAAAGTCATATCAGGACAGATACCCACTTGTGACAGTGGCGCACTCATAGCGACTTTATAGTACTGCCCCACTGGGAAATCAGGCTGCTGGCACCATGACTTTGATATCTCACTTAGTCACATTATCTTGACACTGAGCCAACCAGTCCTTGCCCTATCCTATTAATGCCAAGCTCCAGGCTATTAAACGACAAGTATCAATTTTAAAGTCATTGGTTTGACTCCACCGGGAACCGAACTCCCGACCTTCCGCACGCGAGGCCCGCGCTGTACTGATTAGGCCACCTCACCCAGTCAAATATATGGGTGTCAGTGGCCAGACTGGTTACTCAGGCAGCCCTGAACTCCATGGCTGTTCCATCCACTGGAGGTTATTTTCTGTTCTGTTGGTGATTTTGTTGTTGATGGTACATTAGTTGGCTAAACTTGCATAGTTCGATGGTTTTGAGTTTCAGTAATTTTTCTTAGATTGAATATATATATTAATTGATTGTTATAATCTACCTTACTTCAGTCTGAAGTAGCTTTTAAAATTGTTAAATGGCCCTGAGAAAGAAAAGAGGACAGCTTCCAGGAACCACGCGGCAGGCTCGGGGTCCATGTCTGAAGTGAGCTACTCGTCCTGATATGACCTTAGATGTTGCTACGACGTAAAAAAAACAAAAAACAACTCAGCTCTCAACGGTCAGGTTAGTGCGAGCCAGAGCCGCTAGGTGGCAGTGGAAGCGTATGGAAGTTTCATAGTGTAGGAGAGGTTACAGGTGGCGCCAATGTCGGCATTCATAGGAACCGTCTTTAAAGTTGTATAGTCCGATGGTGTTGAGTTTCTGTAATTCTTCTGAGATAAATAGATTAACCTGACTGTTATAATCGACCTTACTTTAGCTTCAAGTCCTGTTTATTTTAAACAGTTATGTTTTGAGATAATTGAAGTGCAAACATGTCAAATTAGTTTTGTCAAGCTGGACAAAACTCTGAAACCATAGGTTTAGCAGTAACAGGTTCTATTAAATTGCCTCAGTATTCCCTGCTATGTGGCAACAAATGCTTAATACATGCATCAGTATCTAAGTTAGATATGTAGAATCAATTCCAGATAATTATTTTGGTTTTGAAAATTTGATGTTTCATCGGACTATGCAGCTTTAAGTTGAACCATATACATCTTGATTCCTTGGCATTTTAACATTAATCGGCAAAGGTTAAAACAATGTCAGAATTCCGCGAATCCGCGGAGATCTTTCAGCCCTGCAGCACACTCACCGCGGGTCGTTGGGCATGTGCTCCGACAGGTTGGTGAGGAGCACGGCCACGTTGAAGCCGATGTCCTTGGCCGGGTTGTGGAAGCGGTCAGTGAACTCGTTGAAGTCCACCCGGCCGTCTTGGTTGGAGTCCACACACATCATGATGTACTCGATCTCCTCCCTGGGCAACACAGACAGTGAATGTCATGCCAGCCATCGTACTATGTGTATGTGGGTGTGGGTGTGGGTGTGGGTGGGGGATGCCACACACTCATGTGTAAAGGCTGGGCGGTACTAAATGGACCTTAGTCACCACCACGTTGATCACTCTTTAACAGTTAGAGATGTAAAGTCTGATGGGTTTCAGTTTCTGCTATTTTCTTAGATAAATAATAAAATATGTTAGGGTGGGTTGCTATAATCAACATTACCTGGCTTTGAAGTAACTTTTATTTTAAATGGCTAAGTTTGGAGATATTCTAATTGAAAACATAGCAAATTAATTTTGGCAAGCACATCAGAATTCTGACACCATAAACTTCAGCAGAAACAGGTTCTATTACAGTGACTTAGTATTAGTATTCGCTTCTATGCAGCAACAATTGCTTAATATTAAATTATATTATATATATATTAAACATAATTTATTATATATAAATAAATTAAGTCAATACTTCGTAAATCGATAGTGGATTAGTTATAGAAGATATATTATTAAACACATATGTACATATGTAGTATATATAGTGTATATATAGTCTAGTCTCTATATATAGTCTGTATAGTCTATACATAATCTAAATATAGTCGAAATATAGTCTATATATAGTATATATATAATCTTTGTTGAGTCTATATATATATATACTATTACTTGTATGTTATTCACATTTATTTATATATGTACCTACTATGGACCAATTTATGTAACTACCATAATGCTGAGTTTGAAGTAAAATATTGAATTGAATTGAATAGTCTCTATACAGTCAATACACTTCCATGCCGGACACAACTAGTCACTAAAAATAAGTTAAGTCTAAAATTAGAACAAGGGTTTATGAGGGCCAGATAAAGCAACCAGCATTGTGGCACAACCAAATTCTGTTAGTAATAAAGAGATTTTTAAATCATAACAAATAAATAATGAAGTGCATGTAGCGTCCACACAACACATGCAATTCTGTATATTCTGCCGTGGGTGAGGGTGGAGGCTATTACTAGAATTAGGGGCTAACAGGGAGGACTAACATATAAGCTGTTCCCAGAGGGCGCTGCAGGATAATACTCCAGAGGGTAAAACCCTCGGGGTCTCGGACCAACTTTTGTTGTTGTTGTTGTTGTTGTATATTGTTCATGTTGGTTCGTCAACATGGGTAATTTACGCGCGAACAAGGGGCTGCTACGGTGGCGCCACCTGGGTTCGATCCCGTCCGCCGAACACGCCCCCTCTGGACCTCCCCGGAAGCACGTCTCATACCACTGCTCCTTGCCCTATCCTAGTGATGCTGAACGCCAGGCTAGGTAGTGACAAGTATGAATTTGTAGGTCATTGCTTTGACTCGACGAGGGTTTGTACCCATAGGTTCGAATCCCACGATCTACCAAAACAGGAGACGGATGCTCAAATCATTCGGCCATCCCGTCTGGTCACCTTGTCGACAAAGAAAGGCAAAGATTCTACAGCATAGCAGAATCGTTGAGATTGACAATGACCAAGATCATCATTGCAATCACTGATCCGGAACTTCCGGCAGAACACAATCTCCATTCAGGTGAAACCATTCCTGCCTAAGGTCATCCATGCGTGACGGCGGATGCCAGTTGGGGCGAGGAGTATGTGTCTCCCTTGCTTTCCGTCTCCAGGACATGCCTGTTTTTGAGGCAAGATACCACCAGCAAAACAGAATCCAACGCGATGCAGGGATTTCTAGGAATTATAGTTTTAATTGAGAGCTCATGTTTATGTTAATTAATCATTTGTGAACTGAATCAGCAAACATTTTTAATAAGCCTCAAATACGGGTTAGGTTTGATAGGGGTGGATCATGTTATTTTTGTTTGGTTGGGTCTCTTATGCGGTATAGTCCATTATACATTGCGGGATAAAATACATATCCAATACATATCAATATATCTCCAAAATATACATTTGCATATATATCAGGCATATATATATATGTATCCAATATAAATAATCATATTTATATAACCTATAGAATATACAATGGATATATATATACAGTATATATATACATAGGATATACAGGATATATATTGATGCTATATTACTTTTTATTAGATATATATATATAATATATAGGATATATAAACTGAGTATATATTGGATATATATTGAACATATATATATTGGATGCATATATTGGATATATATATATATAGGATATATATTTAATATATATTGGATATACATCATCATCATCATCATGCTGTCGGTCGTGATGCGACAAAGACTGCTTTCATTACTTGACTGCCGCTCTCCATTTAGCTCTCTGCTGTGAGAGTGATGTCTATATATTGAATATGTATTCGATATATATTGGATATATATATCATCATCATCATCATGCTGTCGGTCGCGATGCGACAAAGACTGCTTTCATCACTTGACTGCCGCTCTCCATTTAGCTCTCTGCTGTGAGATATATTGGATATATATATATATATATTAGATATATATAATAGGCTATATTTTTGGATACACACACTGCATATATATGTATATATAGGATACATATTCATATTGGATATGTATATACATATATACATACATATAATGATATATATATATATGTATGGGAAGGTTAGTAAAACCCAAATGCCCAACGCTGGGTTCAACAATGCCGGGCCACACCATGCTTCACCAAGGCGCAGGCCGGCACTTACTCAGTGTACACCTTCATCGACTCCATGGCCTTCCTGAACTCTTTCAGGGAGATGATGCCATCCTGGTTGGTATCAAACTCCTGCGTTCAAGAACAAACAATGAGCAATGACACTGGGGAATACCTCATGAGCTCAGCAGCCAGATCCCACCGAGACGTGGCAGTGTGGCAGAGCTGTCACATGAGGACGGGGGGGGGGGGGGAGGTACAGTTCACGAAGTAGGCCTACTCAGCAGAATCCGTCGGTGTGGACAATGTGCAGACAAGGCAAATGACAGATAAAGCATAGACAGTAGACAATATATAACACATGGGGGGCTTTCTAGCAATTTGCCAAACATTTTCATTTAAATCGCTTTGATAAAGAAATCTAAAACTGACCTTATTTGATGTATTTTGTTTGTTTGTTGGAGTTTTACATCCTGACAACATTTAAGGTGATTTCAGGACGGGTACTGACTTGTGACAGTGCACACTCATGGCGACTGTTAGAGTGCTACCCCACTGGGAGACCAGACCGCCAGCACCATGAACCGATATCACACACAGTCACATTATCCTAATACTGTGCTGGTCCTTGTCATATCCTATTATTATTGCAGAGTGCTAGGCTAGATAGCGACAAGTATACATTTTTAAGTCATTGGTTTGACTCGACTGGGAACTGAACTCCCCGATCGCCCACACGGGAAGCCTGCACTTGCCAAATTTGACCACCACATCCGGTGTTTGAGCTGTATGCTCAGACCAAGTCGGAGACTCCATCAGGACCCACCACATTCGGTTAGGATGCTCTATTCAGTTTGATCATGTGCAGCAATGCATTTGAATCTTCTGGTGTTAGCTGTGTGTATCCTGGAATCTGATATATATAAACAAAAATCTTGGAAGATTTATACTGCCTATCATGGATAAGTCTGAATAGTCTTGTTTTCACCATTAGACAGTTGGTCGATAGAAAGCCTGAACCTACACTTTTACCGACCCAAGGGAATTTTGACCTCCCACACCATCTAGACATGATATGAGAGCAACTGGCTTTTGATGACGCTGTAAGTTATACTCAGCGGTGGAAATCCAAATAGGCAGAGGTGATTAGCAATTGAAGCGAGACTAATTGGCAAACTGATAGTAAAGCTGGCCCAGATGACAGAGTGTAGAAGTAGATAAACAAAGGCTGATGTGACAGCTGTAATCGCCCATCCGTCAGGACCAGGCCAACCTCCACTACACACCGTGTATACGTCTTCTGCATTTCCATTCCCCGTCGGAATTCTTTGTATGAAATCACTCCGTCATTATTCAAATCAAATTCCTGAAAGATGTAAATCAAAATCACAGTGGCATTCGATTTAGTACAACCTTGGAACAGTTTAAATGAGAACACTGCGTGCTCACCAAATTTTTTTTAACTTTTGAGGCTCGACTAGACAGCCAGTGGGTGACTTAAAATCTCTATTTCGACAACCGCGCTTCTTCACCGGGAGCATGCAGGAAGAAGGAGCCGACTATAGAGCGTTGGCCTGTGATCGGAAATATATCCTGAGGTATCCTGAGGTATCCTGAGTTCAGATGCGGCTACACGGCTTATTTTCATCGTTTTGTGTGTGCGCTGCGGGGGGGGGGGGGGGTCTTTAAACAAAGAAGCAAAATATATGTTCTTTTTTTCTTATTATCGATTCATCGTTATTATGGCTATGAATTTCACAAACAAATTTGACGAATAACACTTGGCAATTAAAGAAAAAAAACCACAAAAAGAACAATGTGACGATGAAATAAATTATAAATCAGATGATTCTGAACGGGTGGGCAAAAGAGAAAGAAGGTGTAATATAATAATATACACACATGAAGTATGCTAGTTCGTCTTCAAGAAGACTTCACGGACATTTTAAAAGTAAGAATAGGCCTAACCATCTCGAAACTGTATTTATCACAATTATTACCGGAGATACAGTCTTAATCAAGGATAAGTCTTTAAAACTTGTATTAAGTTAATCATATTATCGTATATATAATCAAAGATTGTAAGCTATATGTGCCATTACTATTAGCATTACGTATATATATATATATATATAAATATATATATATATATATATAATATATATGGGATGTAATTCTTTATGTGAATATGCCACCTGTTTCATACCACGCGCCACCGTGTATATTATTATGTGATGTATAAGATATAATTATACCACGTATTAACAACAGCAATGTCCTGTCCGATCTATTTACATGATACATTATTCACCGAATATGACTGGTGGCGCCACCACCGGGCGCCCACTGCATTAACAGCGACCGGCATCCTGATTCACTCGCTGCTAAAAGACCTATCTAATCCTAACTAAAAAAATCCTCCAATGCGACTGACACTGTTTTGTCAACATCCGGTGGAGGTGAGGAGGGCTTGATCTGACCCAAAGGTTCAGTGTTAGGTCTTACAGAATATAACAATATAATAATAATAATTCCCTAACATATCTTTATACTTGTATAATGTGTTATACATCACATATATATATACCAATATAAATATAATATATCGAACGTACCTTAAAGGCATCGGATCCCGTGAGATCCTTCATTTTTAGGAATATGTCGAAGAACTTGATGATCATCTGAAAGTCGAGGAGATAACAATAAGAGTGGTTTGAAACCGGAACTAAGAATGCCGCCATTGACCGGAAGTGCCATCAAGGGGTGCAAGAAAAGTATAAACCAATAAGTCATTGGCTTGCTTGACTTGGCCAATCTTTCAACCCCACCGGGTAAAATCCCACGACCTGCCACACGAGAAGCGGGCGCTCAACTCATCCGGCCATCCTGTCTTTTATATATGACTCCAAAGTCCAATTTCCAAACTACTCGCAGTTGCTAGGTTACCATAATGAACTATAATGAAGCATAGTATAATCACATCCCACATCCGCAGATATGTAACCACATACACTCTCTCTTTCTGTCTCTCTACACAATCTGTTTACAATCGCTAAGTAGCAATTAGGACAAGAAAACCAAAACACAAAACCTAGGGATATATCTGATAAACACAAAACTGGTTCAACAGCAGACTTGAGTTTAGGCAAAGTTACCTCAAAGTTGGCGGACGACTCGACCAGTGTGTCCACCATTTGTTTTCCGATGGGTCCATTCATGACGTTTCCTGACAAAAAGATAAAGGTTGGTTGTTGGAGTTTTATGTCCTGGCAACATCTAACGTAATATCAGGACGGGTACTGACTTGTGACAGTGTAAACTCATGGTGACTTTATAGTGCTGCCCCACTGGGAAATCAGGCCACCAGTACCATGACCCGATATCCCCTCAGTCACAATATCCTGACACTGAGCTAACCAGTCCTTGCCCTATCCTATTAATGCTGAGCGCCAGGCTAGGAAGCGACAAGTGTAAATTTGGTAATTCATTGGTTTGACTCGACTGGGAGTTGAACTCCCGATCTCCCACATGGGATGCTTGCGCTCTACCGATTCGGCCACTGTGCCCGGTAAAAGACAATTGATCGTTATGATCTACCTTGCTTTCGTTTGAAATAGATTTTCATGATGAATGTCAAACTTCAGAGATATTTCAAATGAACACATGCAAATTAATATTGTGTGTATATTTCGAATTGACCATAGACTTCCGCAGTAACAGGTTCTATTAAATAGACTTAGTATTCTCTCCAAGGTAGCAAGAACTGTTTAATAAGTACACCAGTATCTAAAATATAAGTTGGATATGTAGGATAAAATGTGGTTTCTAAAAATTTATGCTTTCATCGGATTATGCAGCTTTAATTCTAGCCATGTACACACCTCTTTAAATTTAGTACTTCGGAAACTTAAGCCAAATGACATAACCATTCGTACCTTCTAGCATAGAGAGCATCATGATCATCATTTCCTTTTGAAGTGCCATGAATTCTCTAAGCAGATCTAGTTGTTCAGGGTCCTGTATTTAGTCATGGGATTTAAAGGTGATAAGGAGTAGAAATTTAATCACGGTATATAATTAACATGAACACATTATGCAAAATCGAATGCTAACAAATAAGAAATATAATGGAAAATATACAGATGCATATACTGATATATATATATATATATATATATATTAGCGCATAAAGTCTCTCTAATAGAATTTGCATATATATAAAATAATAGATGTACGACTTAAATAAATGATTATATGACATAACATATATCAAAATTACAAAGCAACAATATTTCTTGAATAGGTCTCTATATGTACACATAAAATAGATGTATGAAATATATCAAATATATGACATACATGAAATATATGGTAAATTATGATTTATATATGCTATATATCATAGATATATAATATATCATATATATCATACATATGGTATATATAATAAGTCGTTTTGAGTTACACCAGTGATGGGCGCAAATTGATTAAATACTGTCAGAATGCAAATTGATTTTACCTAAATTCAAACTTACTATATATTTAATCCAACAAGAGCGTCAGATAGAGCATATATTGATTGATCTTATAGGGTTGGGATTGTCATCAAAATCAAGCACATACAGAAATAGTTATGAGCATGTGAATATTGATGAAAAAAGCACCATTCGTGGATTTTTCATGGTGCTGCCGGTGTCGCAGTTTCAGTTCCCAAGCAGTTGAAGTTCCCACAATTGTTTCTGCGCATGCGTCAAAGCATCTGTGCATGCATCAAAGCATTGTCTGCGCATGTGTCAACATTAGCCCGATTTAAACCATCGCTGATCGCCGCAAATTGTTGTCACTATAGTGTCAGTGTGACTAACCTTATAAATTTAATATAATCTTTTCGGTAAACATGTTATCTATATGTGTACCAAGCGATTTGTTTCTAGGTGGTGTGGTTTTAGAGATATTTCACTTTTTCTGCATGAAGATTGCTTATGACCATTGACAATGCGTTGAGTTTGGCGGTATGCGCAGTGCAAAACATTATCCAAAATTAATAGAAATCACTATACGATCCAGAAATCACTATATAATAATAAACAGTTGTCATGGTGATACTAGATCAAATAACTTATCAGCAGCTACTGTTTGGTAAGACAACACCAACACTACAGCTGGCCAGCATTGAAAACAAGCCTGGGTACCCAGGCTTACATGCTATGCACAGAATAAATACAGCCTCAATAAAAAAAAAGGAAAAAAAAGAAAAAGAAATCCAGAACCCTAACCATATCAATTTAATATAATCGTGTCGGTAAACATGATTTCTATATGTGTACCAAGCAATTTGTTTCTAGCAGGTTTGGTTTTAGAGATATTTCACTTTTTATGTGTGAAGATTGCTCATGACCATTGACAATGCGCAGACGATGCCGTTAGATGTTGACGCATGCGCAGAAGCAATTGTGGGAACTTCAACTGCTTGGAACTGAAACTGCGACACCGGTACCTAATAATATAGCTCATATAAATGAGGGAGTAAGCACCTTTACGTTAGTACCTTTGTTCTGTATTAATCATCACACCCAGTACTTCAGTACCGTGCATACACTACACTACAGGTGAATAGTGGAGAAGTGACTAGCGTTTACCCACCTTGGACAGTTTGTCTTGCATGTGGGCAAAGATGTAAAGGAAGCCGCCCACAGCGTCCCACAGTCGGGAGTGTGCCAGGGCCAGCTGGTTACCCACGCACGGACCCTGCAGGAACCAGCTTATTATTGTTTCACATCTTAGCAACATCTAAGGTCACACCAGGACGGGCACCGACTTGTGACAGTGCACACTCATGGCGATGTAATAGTACTGCCCCAATGGGAGACCAGGCCGCCAGCACCATGACCTGATGTCCCACTCAGTCACATTATCCTGACACACAGTCCACCAGTCCTTGCCCTATCCTAATAATGCCGAACACCTGACTAGGAAGCGAGAAGTATAAAATGTTAAGTCATTAACTTACAGATTAACTTACAGATCCTCTTCTGGCTGATCTATGCCGTATTGGGCCTCTAATGCCAGCTCGTTATGGCACAAAAGAACTATTTTTCTGCACACACATAGAGGTCGACGGTGCCCTGAAGTCATATAATTGTGGGTGTCCTCTCATTGGTTTGATTCGACCAGGGTTCGAACCCGTAGGCTTGAACCTTACGTCCTACCAAAACGGGAGACAGACGCTCAACTCATTCGGCCATCGCACCTTAATTTGACTTTAAAGTCTATTAATCTATATGGTTATCCAAAATTCTCACTAATCTAACATTGAATGTTAGGAATAAAGTAGCTCGGATTAGCGAGGGTTGACTATATATCAATTTATATATATATATATATATATATATATATATATATATATATACACTCATCTTAGCAGCTTAGAGACTCTCGGCCCTCAAGCTCCATATCGGGCAACATCATCATCATAATCATGCTGTCAGTCACAATGCGACAAAGACTGCTTCATTACTTAACCATCGCTTTGTGCTGTTGTTGCTGCTGGCTTTTGCAAGTTACTAGCGGCACTCTCTCAGGGAGCAAATAGAGGTCTCACACCGGCAAGAACATGTCAAGACAGGTGCAAACTATTTATCTCTGCAGTGGCTAGTCGGTAGATGTTGGGGAGTTCCATTCATCACCGCCCTTAATGCTGCCATGATAACATGGTTTTCTGTTAGGGTTTGCTCCCTTAGCCTTTGATTCTATCAAGAACCAGAACTTGTACCACAAGGCAGTGGTTTACAACTTTGCGAGGCAGGGTCGTCAAACTCCCTGAGGTATTTTAGCACCTAAGGTATCCGAGGTACTGCATTACCCGCATACTCAATATTGGGCAACAACTGCTCAGTATAAGGATCATTTTGGGTGCGCCTACCTGGATGTACTCAGTGATGGCACAGAACACCTGTGCTGCCACTGTAATGGCGCGGCAGAAACTGTCCTTGCCGGCCTGATCGATTGTGTCCTTCCCAGAGTAGTGCCAGTAGAAATCCATGATGGACTCCTGCAGAGGAAGGTAGCAACAGTTTACTGTCAACATCTGATAACACATTTGTAACTATATATGTATGTGTATATCCGCTATTACCGTATATGTCCCAATGTATGCGCACTGCGCGAATGCCACACATGGGTGTGCGTCTATTCAAAGTTAAAGAATTTCATGGATTTGTTTTTGTCATGCCTCTGAAATAAAGTGGGATTGTCTTATTTTATGTGCATTCAGTCTGAATATGATCGTAAATTTGTGCATGCTTTCAATCTTGAAATGGGGAGGGGGGTTGTGCTTCTATTGGGACATATACGGTAAGTGTGAACATCTGCTCAAATTTGTCAACATCTGTTAACACATTTGTAACTATGGGCTATTCAGTGTGAACATCTGCTAATATCTGTCAAAACCTGATAACAATCCGTCAATATCTGATAACACATTTCTAACTATATATGTATACACATATATCTGCTATTAAGGGTGAAAATCTACTAATATCTGCCACCATCTGATAAACACATTTATATATCTGCCAAAGGTGAAAATCTGTTAATATGTATGAACACCTGTTCGGTGTTACTGCTAACATTTGCTTAATATAGGTGCTTTATATCTATCAAAATGTGTTAATATGTCAACATCTGTTCATATCTGTTAACATCTGCTTAATAGATGCGAGCATCCTAAATTTATATGAGCATCTGCTTACTTTAGGTCAACATCTGTTTTCTGTAACCATTTGTTAATATATGTCAAGATCTAATAATTTCTGTCAAAATATGTTAATATCTCTCAACGTGTGTTAATACCCCTCAATATATCTCAAAATGTGTTAATATCTGTCAATATCTGTTAATATATGTCAACATCTGCTAAATATATGTGAGCATCTGCTTAATATCCTTCGATATCTGCTAGTATCTATTAATATCTACTTAATTGAGCTGAATACAAGATGACATAGGCATCCTGGTATGGGCTTATTACAGCCTACCTACATCAGTAGTGGGTAAGTAATAACGTCAGGATTCCAACAGTTATCTTGCTATGCTCCATCAGGGAAATATGCGGAGACTGCCATGGCTATAATGCTAATCTAACAATAACAGTAACACATCAATTGACAAAATACCTGTAGCCTCAACAGGTAGTCGACCGTACAGATGATGATGTTGACAGTCGTCGTGTTACCTGCCTGTGTTCTCAGATAGTTCTGGAACTCTGTTTTGTGTGGCAGAAGAGAGAGAGAGAGAGAGGGAGAGAGAGAGAGGGAGAGAGAGAGGGGTGGGGGGGGGAGTGTTAATTGATTCGATTATGTTGTATGATTCTATAAATAATTCGATATATAAATGTCAATTTTGAAGTTTAACAATTAAAATCCAGTGTAATGCCTGTGATTAATTTGACGCTAAGTGAATCAATTTTCTATCTGCACAGCATTGTCAATATTGTATAGCCAACTGTTTTATTTCAATATTAAAGTTGCAAAGTCTGATAGTTTTGAATTCCTGTAATTTTTCTGAGATAAATATATTAATTTGATTGTTTTAATCTACCTCACTTTAGTTTTAAAGGGACTTTAAACGTACCGAGGTTGTGGCCTTCACACAGCAGCTGTAAGAAGCGGAAGAGGTTACACGTGTGCTCAGCATCGCTGAGGTTCTTGACCTGCGCATTACCATCGGACATGCCCAGGCCTTCCGCTTTGTTGCACCTCTCAAACGCGTCCAGATCCAGCACACTGCAATGGAAGGGCAGGTCAGGGGTCAGGCCACTGTAGGTCAGAGGTCATATGTCATCGGGCACCTGGGTTATGCCTAGGTCATAAATGCTGCGATCGCCGAACGGTGCTGCGGTCTGCGGTGTGCCTTGCGATTTATGGAAATGTCACAGCATTGCGGTCTGCGGTTTATCCAGTCACAAATCGTTCGGTCACCGCCAGGCATAGGTCACCGTATGGCGCCTTAAGTTTTATTGTGTGTCGCCGCACAAAAGACTTTTTAAGACATTTTTTTATTCACAATTTCTATACATTATTGCACAAACATATTATTCTGTTAACAGTAGAAATTGGCGGGATTCCGCCGGGATTCCGGCCTGCGCCATTGCGATTTTCCAAAGTTACGATAACTTTGACTTAAAATGACCACAACCGCTTGCGGCGAGCAAAAGAACGTACGGTCACCGTAACCCATCGTACGGTCGCCGTAACGCATTTATGACCGAGGCATTATCAGCTAGGACTTGACATGAAGAGATCAACAAACACTATCGATATTAGAAATTATGGGTCAGCAGATTTGATATGCAGGAGGAACCATCAGCGTAACATGGGCATGCGCAACTTTTCGCTGTATCATTGTTTGCGCAGTTCTCTTTGAAAACCCGCGGTCACAAGCTACCAAAGTTATGATTGTTTACTTGCTTATTTGGGAGTTCATGTCCCAGCAACAGCTAAGGTCATATCAGGATGGGTACTGACTTGTGATGGTGCGCACTCATGGCAACTTTATAGTGCTACCCCACTGGGAGATCAGGCCACCAGCACCATAACCTGATAACCCACTCAGTCACATTTTCCTGACACTGAGCCAACCAATCGTTGCCCTATCCTAATAATGCCAAGCGCCTGGCTAGGAAGCAACAAGCACACATTTCTAAGTCATTGGTGTGATTCGAACAGGATTTGAAGCCATGAGTTCGAATCCCATGAGCTACCAAAACGGGAGACGGACGCGCAACTCATTCGGCCATCCCGTCTGGTTACTCTGCTCGATCCACTTTGGGTTAGTGACTTGAGACTTTATTTTATTATGTATTTTTTTTTGTTTTTTAGTTTTGTTTTGGTAAAGTATTTATTCATCTGAACATGATATTTGTCAGCGCCGGGGCACTGGTCTTCCGGCCATCTTACTATTAGAATAAGTTTGATCAGTGCTGTATTAGTTACAGCACCGATCCTGTAGAATTAAGGGAGTGGCTCCTGCTGTATAATGTACAGCAACAGTCACTGTAGTTCATGCAAAAATGAGGAGCAGCACTGAGTAGAAGGTGTATACTCGGGGCAGCTCAAATAATCGTTGTGGGTTAATTGTAATAGATCATGACTTAACTGTTGCGGTGTTGACTTTCCGCTGATCTGCTGGCTTACCTGCATTGCTGCATCAGGCCAGCGGCTGATGTGAAGAATCCAACGTCCTTCTTTTCCTTTAAGTGTGCTAACATTCTCTATGGAAGGACAATTAGAAAGTCAGAATAACCAAGGCAACCACAGTGGACATAGGTGATACTGATACAAAGCGAAAGCAAAATCAAATAACAAATTAGGTGCAACAAATACAGTAAAACCTCTCTAACCGACCACCTCCACAGATCGACTACTCCCCTATACCGATCGCTTCATTTGGGTCCAAAACGATTGCCCGTACAATACCATTGTAATAACAAAACTCCTTAAACCGACCACCTCCCAAAATGGACCATTTAAAGTCGGTCCCATGGTCGGTCGATTTAGATAGGTTTTACTGTAGTACTATAGTGCGCAGTCTACAAGGAATTTAGCCCTAACCGTAACCCTAACATGTTAGTTAAATAGACAGGTCAAGTCAGGTCGGATGGGGGCTGGGGGCGGTCTTCTATGCTCCCTCTGTGGTAAGGGTAATACTGCCAGATGTGTCTTGGTAGACTACGGACACTGCGGTAGACCGCACGCTATAGTTACACCAACTATGACTTCCTCATCTGCCTCTAGAGGGCGCCCCAGTAGCAGAATATGACTATATGCGTTATAAAAAATAAACAAACAGCTTCACTAAACTAGCAGCACTATTTTGCCCCAAAAGATTAACACAGGGCTATCATTGATTGATTGCTGCTGATTTAATGCCATGTCAGCAGCAAGGGCCATATTCACACCAAAAATCTAATGGTATGTATGTGGTCAGTCTTGCCAATCACATTCACATGCCTACAGTGAAATGGTCAGATCTGTGTTAGATGACAGCAAACCCTATCTCTGATGCAATTTTGAAGTGGTTAAACTTTACGCCAAAACCTGACAGCAAAATCTAACTCACAAAACATTGCCAAAATTACAGGCGGCGATACAGCCCAGTTGGTTTTAGGAAAGATTTGTTCATGCTTTACGTGGGTAAAACGATCTCGGCTAAGCTGTATAATTGACTAATCTGTACATACCGCTTGCACGTCGACGTTACCACCACGTAGAATAGAGATTCCCAGTTCGATCGTTGCAATTACCATCTCGCTCCATTGTCCTATTGTACATTGAATTAGAAACACTTATATAGTCACTCAAGTTGGATGTCTACACTCTCACTGCACACGCAATGGGTGCATATATATGTATATATATATGAACATATATACATCAGGCATGTGATTGGGTGCAGGAAAACACCCTGAAATTTTGTTTAGGTTATCGTGGGGACACACAGCATCCCACTGAGTTGCGAGAGGGATGCAAATAGTGTATTTCATAGGTGTTTCGGCAGGCAGAAAAAAAAGAGAATTACAAAAAAAATGGAATTCCGGTTTCAGCAGCCAGAAACCCCCCCAGAATTCCAGTTAAAACCGTGAAAATCACATGCCTGATACATATATATGAATGTACATACATATGTTATCATATATACATAAAATACATATGTGTATGTATATACAGATATAGATGTATATGTGCACATATATATTTCATGTACATATATATATATATATGTTTATATATGGAATATATATATGTATGTATTATATTTATATATACACAACGAATATATATGGAGTATAACATAACAAAATCAAGCTAACATCTTCCTCGCAACACACAGTGTATGCACCGACGTCACGCTAAGCGGAAGTGCGGCCATTGCGGCGATAGTAACCACAATAATAACACACTGTCACAGTGCAAACTGAATGGCTATGAGCAATCTTCCTCCAGAAAAGGTTAAATATCTCTGAAACTACACCACTTAGAAACAAACTGATTGGAATACACATAGAAAACATGTTTACCAAAAAGATTATATTAAATTGATACGGTTAGGGTTATGGATTTCTATTAAATTTGAATAAAACTGGCGTTTTGCACTGCGCGTACCGGCAAACTGCCCGCGAAGGGTAAAATCGGCAATGCTATGTCTATGTGGAGCATTTATTTTTGTAAAATAAATTTAAAAGCTTTCATTGGATCGATTAAAAATATCTTAATGCGCGATTGAAGAGGAAGATCTGAAGTATTTAATGTAACCTAAGAGCAATTTACGCTGAAAGTATTAAAAACAGAGGTAATAGTGAAAGTTGGGATATTCTGAGTGTCAGTGCCAGTGCATTGTCAATGGCCGTGAGCAATCTTCATACAGAAAAAGTGAAATATCTCTAAAACTACACCACTTAGAAACAAACTGCTTGGTACACATATAGAAAACATATTCAACGAATAGATTATATTAAATTTATAAGGTTAGGGTTCCGGAATTCTATTAATTTTGAATGAAATACACGTTTTCCACTGCGCGTACAGCCAAACTCTATGGGATGTTTACTGGTTGATATCGCCACAATGGCCGCGCATCCGGTTCGTGTCGTCACGTGAATACCCTATATACGCCACTTCTGAGCCCTTTCCCAAGTTCACAAATAAGGTCAAGGTCATCTGGGGTTTACAAATATGGCCGACCGAACAACGCAGTTCAAATGACTTTAAAACAAATAGCAATAATAGACAACAGTATTCAGTACTGACACCTATCAGAATTACCAAAATATTTGGAAGCTCATCACAAAACAATGTAACTATATTTCATTATAAACTGTATATATTTAGGGGTGCAGCAGTCACTGTTAGTTACCCACACCCACCATTCTGTTGGCAGGAACCATGACCCTGAAACAAGCGGTTAATTGGTCAACTTAGAAGTGACGTAGTTAAAGCTGCATAGTCCGACAAAAGCATCAAATGTTCAAAACCAAAACAATTAACTAGATTTGATTCTACATATCTAACTTAGATACTGATGCACTGATTCAGCATTTATCGCCACATAGAAGGGAATGCTGGGTCAATTTAATAGGACCTGTTACTGCTGAAGCATTATGGTGTCAGAGCTTTGGCGTTCTTGCCTAAATTAATTTGGCATGTTTGCACTTCAAATATATCCAAAGTCAGCCATTTAAAATAGAAGTTGTGTCCAGCTAAAGAAAGGTAGATTATAACAGAAAACCTTATATATTTATCTCAGAAAATGACAGAAACTCAAAACCATCGGACTATGAAACTTTAAGGGAAGATGCAGGGCACAGCCAGTGACAGAACCAGTGACAGAACCCGCAAATGCCATTCGCGCTTCGATCCGGACAGAGGACCGAGACAGGCGTGGGAGGAAAGGGAAAGAGTTTTATTTCGGGAAACAAGGTGGTACAAGTCAAAGGTTTAACAATCTGAGTCGAGGTAAAATGTCAGTTAATCAACCTGATCAATGTCTGAGGATGGTGTATTGGGGACCTGGGAGCCTGAGGAGGTAGGCCCGGGAGCCGACCCCTACGTAGTGGCAGTAAAACAGAGGGTGCTTGGGTGTGGAAGAACAAGCTCGGTGTCTTGCTGGAGCCCGAATGCAGGTCAGAGGGGAGATAGGGGGGGGGGGGGGGGGGGGGGGGGGGAGGAGCGCGGCGCGAAAGGGGGCTCCCGGTGTCATGGTATAAAACCCCTGCCCGATCGCAGCCCCTGCCGTGAAGACAGTTGACTAAGCATTTATTTTTGTAAAATAAATTAAAAAACTTTCAGTGGATCGATTAAAAATATCTTAATGCGCGATTGAAGAGGAAGATCTGAAGTATTTAATGTAACCTAAGAGCAATTTATGCTGAAAGTATTAAAAACAGAGATAATAGACTAAATAGTGAAAGTTGGGATATTCTGAGTGTCAGTGCAATCTTCATACAGAAAAAGTGAAATATCTATGAAACTATACACCACCTAGAAACAAACCCCCTGGAACATATATAGAAAACATATCCAACGAACAGATTATATTAAATTTATATGGTTAGGGTTGTGCATTTCTATTAATCTTTAATAGACACTGGCAGTGTGTAGTCGTTCTGCAGCCGAGCTGAGCTTGTTTACAACCTCTGCGCATGCGCAGAAGCCACGACAGGGGCTGCGATCAGGCAGGGGTTGTATACCATGACACCGGCCTTCCCCCGCCGGATCAACCACAATTCGGAAATTATGGGCCAATCACAGAATGCGTGAACAGTGCTTTAAACTGTGTTAACGATGCATACATCAGGTGTATAATATATATATATATTATATATATAATACATATAATATATATAATACATATGGTACATATATTCCATATAATATATATAATATACATAATATATATATAATATATACACATACACTTAAGTAATACCAATCTTCTGGGTTTTTTTCAACCTACATAAGCATATAGACATATACATTATACACTTACTTAGTAGGTTAAACAAAAACAAATTTGGCATTTATATATTATGTGCTCTATACGGAACTTATGCGAATATAAACACGGACGTGTTCTCCACCTCTAACTTATATCCAGCAGTATTTATATGTAACTTATATTTCATTCATTATCCCAATGTATGCACAGGACAACTGCAATGAGGCATGACAAAGGCTTGCAGTTAGAGGTGGTAGGTGCCTGAAAGTAGGCCTTGCAACATACTGGTCTGCAAACCACAAGTGCGCATGCTCAATGTAGGTCATATTACACGGCCGGTGGTTGGTTACACCTATGTAATATCACGTGTGAAATCGCTGTGTAATACGCATTCGCCTACAACCAACAATGAATGTCATTCATGTGTGAGTTGTCAATGGAAGTTTATAATGATGTCGTCAGTTTGTTTTTAATTTGTTGTTTGTTGGGGTTTTATCTCCTGGCAACATATATGGTCATAGCATTATCAGCACGGGTACCGACTTGTGACAGTGCACACTCATGGTAACTTTATAGTGCTGTCCCACTGGGAAATCAGGCCGCCGGCACCATGACCTGATATCGAACTCAGTCACATTATCCTGACACTGAGCTAACCAGTCCTAGCCCTATCCTAATAATGCTGAGTGCCAGGCTGGGAAGCATTCAAATTGGAAAATGACTGAAGTGGGGGGTGGGCGTTTACCCACACATGGGCTTTTGAGGGGTAGGCATTTATGAAATATTGGCCAAGTGAGGGGTGGGCGTTTAACATTTTTTTAAATTTTTATTGAGGCAGTATTTATACTGTCCATAGCATATAACCCCGGGTACCCAGGCTTGTTTTCAATGCTGGCCAGTTGTAGTGTTGGTGTTATCTTACCACACAACATCTGCGGATAAGTTATTTGATTGCTTGGTATGGTTAGTAGCCTGGCGTTAACCTACACCTGGGCGTTAACCTGCAAGAATACAATATATATATATATATATATATATATAATATAGGTTTTAGGCCTATATACACATACACTCAGGCAGTACCGATCTTTTGGTTGTGTCAGATGACGCTGCAAACTTCTATTCTTATTCATGAACTTAGCTTGACGGCAACATTGGTTACATGAGGTCTGGCTAGCCCGGCATCTAAACCCAGTTAGCTGCCATGACAGAACACTATCTTACCGCTATTGACTGACTAGAATCATACAATTCGGGGAGGATAAGACATGAACAATCCCTCGTCCTGTGTTTGGGATTTGTACATTGTGGTTTGCTTATGTGTCTCCCAGATAGCACACAGCCGTCCGCCCGACGGCGGCTATTGGTCGCACCGTCGCCACCGACTTTCCACCGTCGGCTCACCATCGGGCCGACGATGGTGTCGAGCCACCGTCGAGCCAACGTCGGGTCGACGGTGGTGTTCCGACGTTGGGTTTCAATCCCTTTCCACCGTCGAGCCACCGTCGAGCCGACGGTGGTGGTTCGCCGCTGGTTTCCATTGATTTTCCACATGTAGGCCACCGTCGAGCCACCGTCGGGCCGACGGTGTAGCCCGCCGCTGGTTTGCATTCAGTTTCCACATTTGAGCCCCCATTGGCCCACCGTCGGGCCGACGGTGTTGATACGCGCATGCGCAGTTCGTTAAATATGTTTTCCAGCTCGAGTCGCCATCGGCACACGTGCGATCGTTGAGCAGCGTTCTTTTTCAACAAATAACTCCAGAAATCGGAGGAATTTTAAGGAATTATTTAACAGGTTTGTTTATTAATATGTTTAGATTATTTTGTAAAAGTTTTGTAATTTATTACGACGTATTAATGGAATTATTCGTGTTAATACGATTTGAATTACCCTGTACAAATGTTGACGAAGAACCGCCATCTTGGTTTTTTCCGAGAAGACACTGTCACTATAGTGTCAATACGTACAGTTGCAAAATATTAGTTTTATTCAAAATTAATAGATATCAAGAACCCTAACCATATAAATTTAATATAATCTTTTTGGTAACGATGTTGTCTATATGTGTACCAAGCAATTTGTTTCTACGTGGAGTGGTTGTAGAGATATCCCACTTTTTCTGTATTTAATTAAGCACTAACCCTAACCCTAACCCATACAGAAAAAGGAAAATATCTCTCCTGTCCTGTACGTATTGACACCAGAGTGACCGTGTCTTCTCGGAAAAAAAACATGATGGCCTTCGGGCCGACGGCATTTTGTCACCGTCGACTCATCGGCGGTTTCCGCCGTCGGGGCGACGGCGGCAGCCGCCGTCGGCTCATCGGCGGGAGGTTGGACAAAACAATGTCGGCCCGACGGCGGTTTCCACCGTCGGGCCGACCGAGCGACCGCTGTCGGGCCGCCATCGGGCCGACGGCTGTGTGCTATCTGGGCTATTATTACACGGTTATAACTATGGGTTTGTTTGATATATATATGGTATTATTGACAGCTAGACTGGATAGGAAAAAAACTAAGGCCAGCGCAGGTATGGACAGTACATCAACTTTGATCTCAAGTAAAGCGACCATCAAGTTTGATATAAAGGTTCCTCACCACTGCCAGTAAAGATTTAAATTAAGGAGCAGGTGGACAGTGGTGGAGGGGGTGGGGGCGGAGGGGGCATGGTTCGATTTACACCCCCTCCAAGTGGTGTCATTTCACCCGCGTTGAACTGCAACTACATGGCATTGAACGACAGTAAAACCTCTCTAACCGACCACCTCCACAGATCGACCACTTGGCTAAATCGATCTCTTTATTTGGGTCCCAAACCTTCGCCCATACAATACCATTGTAACGATTTTGTTTAAATCCCTAAATCAACCACCTCCCTAACTGGACCATTTAAAGTCGGTCCCATGGTATGTCGACTTAGAGAGGTTTTACTGTATGCAGTTCTGATATTGTCTGAAGCTGCCATTAGAGAAGTTCAGAAAGAGGCGGGTATTGGGGTGTTTGTTCAAGATGGCGGAAACAGTAGGTGTGTTGAACACAAAAGTAGAGACAACGAATTGTAGTAGCTGTACAAAAGGATTGCATGTGGCGGTACGAACACTGCGTGGTTAGCACTACAGGACACTACTAGTACTAGCCCTGTGTTATTATTATTAAACAGTACAACACAGGCCCACTATTTTATTGTGACATTGAAGCATTAGCTTACTTGTCATTTATGCTAATTTGTTTAAAGTACTAAACATGGAAAAATTAGGTAAACTATCGAATCAAATATTGACAAAAGCTGCTGAAACAGAGGCTCAAAAATGTCAAAGTGTAAGCGGTGTATGCATAGCATCTGTATTAGTGTGGGTTGTTGGGGTAAGGATTCATACAGGTTCAGATGGAGCACATGTGGGTGGGTATCTATGGCAATGCGCAGTTATAATACATTATATATATATATATTTACACATACAATATATACACAGTCAGTAATATTCAAAACCAAGCACATCCACTAAGCCGTTTTTGTTCAGCCATGTCCATTCACAATATGCAGACAGATTGAGAACGACAGAAGGAGCAGGAAGACAGGGTAGAAGTCAGAGAGACAAAGACAGTGTTACAGGAGGGACGGAGAGGCATGGGTATTGAACACCCAAGTGGCACTGTGACTATCTATCTATATTCGTTTAATTACTAATATTCACTAAGCGTCGTCTAGTTTCTATTAAAGGTCATTAGTGCTCCAATAGAAAAAATAAGATCAGTCTATATAATACTAAATAATGCCTGTTGTCACATTAAAGACCGCCTCACACTAAAGGTCATTGGTGTTCCAATAACAAATATAATATCAGTCTATGTATACTAAATAATGTCTGTTGTCGTTTTAAAGGTTGCCTCACACTAAATGTCATTGGTGTTCCAATAACAAATATAATATCAGTCTATATATACTAAATAATGTCTGTTGTCACTTTAAAGACCGCCTCACACTAAAGGTCATTGGTGTTCCAATAACAAATATATCAGTCTATATATACTAAATAATGTCTGTTGTCGCTTTAAAGTCTGCCTCACACTAAAGGACATTGGTGTTCCAATGGAAAATAGAAATGCAGTCTCTATATACTAATTAATGCCCATTATCGCTTTAAAGGTCGGCTCACACTAAAGGTTATTGGTGTTCCAATAGCAAATACATGTGTAGTGTCTACATACTAAATGATGTTTATTGTCACTTTAAAGTTCGCCACACACTAAAGGTTATTGGTGATCCAATAGAAAATATATGTGCAGTCTATATATACTAAATAATACCTATTGCCGCTTTAAAGGTCACCTTACAGTAAAGGTCATTGGTGTTCCAATAGAAAATAGAAGTGCAGTTTCTATATCCTAAATAATGTCTGTTGTCGCTTTAAAGGTCGCCTCACACTAAAGGTTATTGTTGTTCCAATAGAAAATATAAGATCAGTCTATATATATATATACTAAAGGTCGCCTAACACTAAAGGTCATTGCTGTTCCAATAGAAAATAGAAGTGCAGTCTATATATACTAAGTAATGTCTGTTTTCGCTTAAAAGACCACCTCACACTAAAGGTTATTGGTGTTTCAATAAAAAATATAAGATCAGTCTATATATACTAATGGTCGCCTCACACTAAAGGTCAGTGGTGTTCCAATAGGAAATATGGTGCAGTCTATAAATAATGCCTATTGTCGTTTTAAAGGTCACCTCACACTAAAGGTCATTGGTGTTTCAATGGAAAATAGAAGCGCATTCTATATATACTAAGTAATGTCTGTTGTCGCTTAAAAGACCACCTCACACTAAAAACATCAACCAACTTCATTGCCGGTATCACTCACATCAACCGGCTATTTCAACAGGAATTGGTGAATCAGTGAGACATTGTCAACTGGTCATGATGTGAGGCGGGCTTTACATGTAGAGCGGCAGACAACATTTTAATAACAGCTAGCAGGCTTATTAGGTCAGGTGCACAGAAACTTGAGCAAGGAAGGCAAGTCTGGCTTCATAAGTCTTCACGCTCAATCAAACACACTCTAGCCTAATTATAAAAAGCAGAACTTTAAATCACTTCATATATATATTATATATATATATATATGTAAATACATATTCTTACATATACAGACATATATAATATACACAGAACAAGCTACCTAATTAAGTTGACTACTGACTAATTACTAGCAACTAATCGCAACTAGCCTTGTGTTTACACCATCATTTTAAAGACGTCAGCCCGTCCTCACATGACCTTCGAAGGTACTAAGATGGAAGACCCCGATAGCCAAACTAATATGCTAGTCGAATCAGCTGTCCTACGGTCTCCCTCTTCACGCACATCGACACACACAAAACACACCAACACACCCACACAAAAGACACCAACTTCCACACAAAATGCATCCACACAAAACACACCAACACAAACTACATCAACTCCCACACAAAACACACCCATACAAACTCCCCCAACTCCCACACAAAATACACCCACACAAACACAAAATACACCCAAACAAAACGCACCAACTCCCATACAAAATACACACACAAAATACACCAACTCCCACACAAAATACCCCCACACAAAACACACCAACGCCCACACAACAACAATAACAACAACAAAATACCCCTCCCTGCCTGCCTCCCCCACCTCGCCATCGCCACGCCATCACAAGACGCGCATTAAAGGTGAAACAATTAGGAGAGTGACTGAGTGAGTGGAGTAAAGGACCGGGTGGGGACGCTGGGTTGGTGGGTGGGTGAATGAGTAAATGTGAGGGTGGGTGGGTGGGTGAAAGGTGCGGTTTAGTCGGTGGCCGAAAGACTGGTCGCTGTACTATAAGAGTGTCTGTATCAACCTGTGCCGGCCGGCGTGCCCTCTGCTGCCCCACCTTTACTCGCGCTGATGTACATCAGCACCATCTCCGCCACGCCGCGCTCCGCCAGCCGGGCCTGCTCAGACAACAGCTTCTGCCGCTCCATCTCTTGCTCCTACCACCGGGAAATAGGTGGGTGGGTGGGTGGGAGAAAGAGAGATCGAACACTGTAAGAATGCAACTAGAGAAAGTAAACATTGTAAGAATGCAACTAGACAAATGAAACAGTGTAGCAATGCAACTATTTTCCCTCTCCATTATTTATCTTACACCCTTTCTTTTTTTCTCATCAGTTTTCTCTTTTTCCTGTTTTTCTATCCCCTGTTTATCTGAAAGAATGCAATGAGAGAAATTAAACACTATAAGAATGCAACTAGAGAAAGGTAACATTGTAAGAATGCATTTAGAGAAATGAAGTAGTGTAACAATGCAACAATTCTTTGTCTCTGTTATTTATCTTACACTGTTTAATAAAAATCAATTTCCCCCATTTTCCTGTTTTTCTTTCCCGTTTTTTTCTGAAAGAATGCAACGAGAGAAATTAAACGCTTTAAGAATGCAACTAGAGAAAGAAACAGTAAAGGAATACAACTAGAGAAATGAAGCAGTGTAACACCTTTTTTCCTTCCGTTATTTACCTTTTATCCTTTTTAAATTAAAAAAACCCACAAAGTTTCCCCTTTTATTTTTGTTCATTTTTCATCCTCCGATATTTGTTCTTTTCTACTTTGTTTATATTTGTTATTTTCTTTCTCTTATTTTTCTTTGTCTTCTTTTAATTTCTATTTCTATTTTTTCAGTTTTTCTTTCTCATTTTTATTCCTCTCCTATTCCACCCTCCTTTCATCTCCACACCTCTTTCCTATTTCCTTTATTTTCATGATTCCCCTTTTCCCCATTTTTCCCCATTCTCTTTCCTGACATACTCCTGTCGAATATATCACAACCTAATCACTGACCTATGTTTCTAGGATTTTAAACCCCCAACAAACTAATCTAAATCAAGTTACACCTTGATTCAATATTTAGACTTTCAACTTTAATTTTGTTAATGAGAATCATTTATGTTAAAATTCCATTCTTTATTTGCAAGTGATAATCTAACTTCCATAAAGATCATCTTGAAATTTCTTTTCAGGAAAATAAAACCTATGCATTCTAATTTTAACACAAAATATAATCATCACAATCAGCATCTTACTTCAAATAATTTCTTTTAAAGAGTCAAACCCTATGAATTCTAATTTTAACTGAGAATGTAATCTCCACAGTCAATATGGTACTTCAAGCAATTAATTTTAAAGGGACTTAAACCCTATATATTGTAATTTTAATTGAGAAAGTAATCACAAAATCAATAATTAATCCCCGACTTTCCTTATTTCTAACTAAGAATCAATCATTCGTAATCAACATCTTACTTCAAAAGAATTTCTTTTAAAGAGAATTAAACCCGATATGTTCTTATTTCTAACTGAATATATGTCTTACTATCACACCATACCTGAAATAATAGGCCAACATGTTTTAATCAAATCAGTCAATCTAGCAATGAACCGGAATATTTTCAACCAAAACGCTCAAATTAAAAGAAAATCGACATTTATATATTGTCATTTGTAAAATGTGCATGCGCATACTAAAGCTAACTATTGCATTCTCCTCGCTTGTCGAAATCGATTGAAAAATGAAAATAATAATTATCTAAACATATATATTTTTTGCACCAGAAATGCCAACCTGACCTCTAAGGAATATTTCATGTCCAGTTGCTGCAATAGTTGGTGACACAGTGAATCACATGATACTAACTTAGCTATGACATGAAACCTAGTGAGCTATGCCCATGGCATGATAATTACTAAGCTATATCACATAATACCGACTTAGCTGTGGCATAATACCTACTTAGCTGAGGCATAATACCTACTTAGCTGTGGCATAATACCAACTTAGCTGGGGCATACTACCTACTTAGCTGTGGCATAATACCTACTTAGCTGGGGCATAATACCTACTTAGCTGGGGCATAATACCTACTTAATTATATTTCTCCAGTTTACTTTACCAGACCCTGATGACATTCTATGACAGACATGGATTTGGGTTTACTAACACATCACTAAGGGGCCATCCAACGTTGTCAATATTTTCACGGTCGTACAAAGAATACCACTTTCCATACCCAACCCCTGCCACCCCTCAAAATAAAGCACACACAAAAGTAGTACAGATCAACACTTTACATACGATTTAATTCACGTGATTAGTGTAAATTTAAATATCAACATTTTATTAAATGATAAACGTCATACATTACTGACACTCCCTCCTCCACGCACGACTGCTAGGACGTAAAACAACAACAAACAAACCCACGACCCATCGCACGCTTTGTACGATCGTGAAAATGATGACAACTTTGGACGGCCCCTAACATTGTAGGACAATGGAGGTTCAGAGTGACGACAATGGCGGCTGCATTTGACAACAAATAATACGGAACATCGCCGTCTGGGGAATGCAATGAATATTCCAGGGGTGATCAAGCACCCACCGCTTCATAGAGAGACATTGCAGTGTCATTGTGTGCCCTCTGAGGCATATACAGGCAGAGATAGCTAATCAGGGCCTCACATGACTGGGTATCAATGATATGCCTCAGTGGAGGGTGGGTGGGTGGGGAAAAAAAGTGATGTTTAAAAGGAGATGGCGATTGTCATTGTCTGTTGTTTATTTAGTTGCAGCAAGGAGCGGTTAAACAGGGGGAACAGAGAGCAAACGCAGCATGCATTATGTAAATAGATAGTCCACGAGGCACACACGGAGAAATGGTGGAGCTGCAAACCCAAGGAAGGAGCGCAATGCAAACAGGAACTTAGATAAGAAGATTCAACCCGTACTTGCAGTAGGGGTGAATGACAGCGTAGTCTAAATATGAGCCAAAATTGCTTTAGCATGGAACATGAAGTGGAATTCCTAGTTCCAGTATCAAATGGTTACTTATATCGGCATAGAGTTGGTGAAATGGGAGAGAATGCAAGAAGACAAGATGGTGACGATAGAATGGTGTCGATTTCACTTTTAATGTTCATTCAAATAGATGTTTCATTATATTTTTCAACTCAAAAGTAGCGGGTAAATATGATGATCTATTTGAAGAATATATTTTTCTTCGTAAATTAACAATTTATGCGCTGATTTCATTTACCCAGCCTTTCACCACTGTTTTCTAATGGGTTGTTTTTCACCCCTACTGTAGGTATGGGGTGATTCTTTGATCTAATGGGAACTAAGCAGAGCAGAGAGGAGGAGGGAGGGTTGACGGGGTCAATGGAAGGAATCAGTTAGTATGTAGCTAGTGGTAGTAGTAGTGGCCATGGTGGTGGGAAAGTAGCATATGTTGCACAAGAACAGTTTAGTATGGGCGGGTAGGTGACAATACACGAGATACCGTTACAGTACCCTGCGAGCTTTTCCGGCCAGCTGCATGCAAGGTCAAGGTCAATGTGAGGTCAAGGTCAAGCGGAAACGCCCAAGGTCAATGCAATGTTAGGTTATAATTCGGCTGAGAAGAATATGTAGCATGTGTATATTATACATATATATATGTATATATATATAAACACATATATATATGTTTGTATAATATGAGTATACATATATATATATGCATATATACATGCATATGTATATCTTAGAAAATAATCCCCACTATCACACCACACCTTAAATAATAGGCCAAGATATATTTTTAATTAAATCAGTCAATCTAGCAATGCACCGAAATATTCATATATGTCTATAATATATATATAATATATATATAATATATATATAATATATATATAATATATGCATGTATATGTGCAGTTCTGGTAATAGCACTGCATAAACACACACATATATATATATACTTATGCATGTATTTATTTATGTATTTAATTTCTTATATGCGGTTTTATTTTTGTAACGCATCTACCAGTACCAGTGGTGTGATTTTGCTCTTAAGTCTTACACTCCCCAATGTAAGCAGCTCATTCTGAGCACAAAATGAAAGTGTTTTACTCTCTTTATTATTCCAATTAGCGAAATTCAATTGACCGAGGAATGATGTTACGATTGTTGTTTACTTATGAGGTGGAGAAAGGTGGGAAGCGAATGAGGGGGAGGGTGTTACTCTTGCATAGAAGTGCATTTTTTTAGGCGAAAAGGATTTGAATACTAACCAGAGAAAGCCTATATATTTGTATATATACTATGTATTTACAATACAAGAGTTCTGAGACACGAGAAATTGTGAGTGAGGTATTTATGTCACCAAAGCATTGCTTTATCAGCTGAAGTAAACCTTATATAGTATTATCACAATTGCTATTAGATTCTCCAGTACAGTTAATATATATCACGGATGAAAATATATCACGGATGAAAGTGGTCTCCGGGAAAAAAACCCGGAAATGCGGATATTCTCCCATAGGCTTAGCATTGTCAGGGAATGACGGAAAAATCCCGGAAGTCAGGTCTCATACATATTGGTATATGCTGATAGGGCTGCGCCATTTGAAGCATGTATTATTACTATTGGTAGTATATGCTGATAGTGCTGCGGCTTTGGGGCATTTATTAGTAGTATACGCTGGTAGTGCTGCAGCGTCTGCACCACATATTAGTATACGCTGATGGTGCTGCGAGATTGAAAAATCCCGGAAATCTGCGAAATCGCGGAGATCTTTCATCCCTGATATATGGATATATATATATAAGACTATATATTCATATATTCGACTATATATTCATATATATGAATACATATGGATATATATGACTATATATGAATATATACGACTATATATGAATATATATGAATACATATGGATATATATGACTATATATGAATATATACGATTATATATGAATATATATGAATATACATGAATATATATGAATACATATGAATATATATGAATACATATGAATATATACAAATATATATATACACACCAAAACACAACCGTTAACATAGTAGTCACGACCTGTTATATATTTATGTGGTAGACACTTTTTTTAAATGATCAAATCGAATGTATGTTGTGTGATATGTAAACCGATACGGCCAATAGACGGGCAGCAAACCTAAATACGGAATAGGCCGCACACAGAATAGGCTGGGAGTTCTGGCAATAATAACAGCAAAGGCAGTTTGCTGCAGTGCGCTGCAAGTGTTTATGGGGTTGTTAATGCCATTTGAAACAAGGTGCATACGCAGGACGTGTCAGCTTGTGCATGCCGGTCTTAACGGGTTTGTGTATGCTGGTCAGAATGAATTGTGTATGCCGGTCTTAACAGGTTTGTGTATGCTGGTCAGAATGAGTTGTGTATCCCAGTCTGAACAGGTTTGTGTATGCTGGTCAGAATGAGTTGTGTATGCTGGTCATGACTTGTGTATCCCAGTCTGAACAGGTTTGTGTATGCTGGTCAGAATGAGTTGTGTATGCTGGCTATGACTTGTTTGTGTATGCTGGTCAGAATGATTTCTGTATGTCAGTCTTTACAGGTTTGTGTATGCTGGTCAGAATGAGTTGTATACACCAGTCTTTACAGGTTTGTGTATGCTGGTCACAATGAGTTGTGTATGCCAGTTATGACTTGTTTGTGTATGCTGGTCAGAATGATTTCTGTATGTCAGTCTTTACAGGTGTGTGTATGCTGGTCAGAATGAGTTGTATACACCAGTCTTTACAGGTTTGTGTATGCTGGTCACAATGAGTTGTGTATGCCAGTTATGACTTGTTTGTGTATGCTGGTCAGAATGATTTCTGTATGTCAGTCTTTACAGGTGTGTGTATGCTGGTCAGAATGAGTTGTATACACCAGTCTTTACAGGTTTGTGTATGCTGGTCACAATGAGTTGTGTATGCCGGTTATGACTTTTTTGTGTACGCTGGTCATAATGAGTTGTGTATGTCAGTCTTTACAGGTTTGTGTATGCTGGTCAGAATGAGTAGTGAATGTCAGTCTTTATAGGTGTGTGTATGCTGGTCAGAATGAGTTGTGTACACCAGTCTTTACAGGTTTGTGTATGCGGGTCACAATGAGTTGTGTATGCTGGTTATGACTTGTTTGTGTATGCTGGTCACAATGATTTCTGTATGTCAGTCTTTACAGGTTTGTGTATGCTGGTCAGAATGATTTGTGTACACTGGTTAAAATGGGTTTGTCTATGTCGGTCAGAATTGTGGTTACTGGTTAGTCATAAGCTTGTATTCAGTAATATGCTGTATATGCCAGTTTTACCGGCTATTAATATTAACGTATGAATGCCGATTGTAGGCCTAGTGAGTTTATGTATGCTAGGCGCAATGGTTGGGGGTGGGGGTGGGGGGCGGGGGTGTAAGACATGGATGATAGGATTTGTTTGCTACCAGCAAAAGGTTGTCCCTGCTGATTGCAATGGATCTATGTACGCTGTGCTGTGTGTGGCTTGTAAATGCTGGCCAAAGCGCATTTTGTACATCGAGTACAAAGGAATATTTACATTAGGCCTAACAGGGGTGTATGTCAGTCAAAATATGTTATATGTGGATTGCATAGTCTGCGTGGAATGGATGTATGTCAAGTGTAGTATAATGCGTGAATCAGTTATATATGTGCTTGTATGCCATGTATGAGGACAGAAATACATGTACAACAGGCGTAATCAAAGACCCTATAATACTAAGATGGCTCACTCCCTATCTCTCCCATGGTAATGTAAATTTCGCAGTGCCACCTTGTGGTGGGTTTGATCTGCCTGGCTGCTGGTTGGTGTTTCACATGTGAACACATACAATTATATTATACATGAGATAGGTAAGTATGAATACACATCAATATGAAATTGCTATGAACAAATACACATCATCATCAGCATCATCATCAGTATCGCCATCATCACACATCTTTCAGATTCATATATACATTTATACATATATTATAGCAACTGTGTAATCAAGAGAGCAGCCAGCGCACGAGGTGGTGGGTTTGATCATTTTGATTACACAGTACAGGCTGAGTGAGCCGTCTTAGTATTATAGGGTCTTTGGTGTAATGGATTGCGTATGTCGGGGCATGACGGAGAGTGTACACGCGTCATACTGGTCGCAATGTGAATGGCATATACCGGACACAATGGACTGTGTATGCAGGTCATAACAGAGTGCGTACGCCATGCGTAAGGGGTCGTGTATGCCCCACATCTCACCTGCAGGGAGGCTGCGGCGACTTCTTCTTCCTCTTCTCCCTCTTCTTCCTCATCCCCACCATGGCAACTCTGTTGACAAGACAACATCAGGGTTATTGGGAACAGAAGGGTAATTAGCGAGAACGGGCATTGACAGGAGTGATCAATAAGAAATAATTTAAGTGACTAAAACTAAAATAGAGACCCACAGAGTTATTGAAAGCAGAATAGCAATGTGTTTTTTTGTTTTTGTTTGTTTTGTTTTACGTCCTAGCAACATCTAAGGTCATATCAGGACGGGTACCGACTTGTGACAGTGCGCACTCATGGCAACTTTATAGTGCTGTCCCACTGGGAAACCAGGCCGCCAGCACCATGACCTGGTATCCCACTCAGTCACATTATCCTGACACTGAGCACACCAGTCCTTGCCCTATCCTAATAGTGCCGAGCGCCTGGCTAGGAAGCGACAAGTATCAATTTTAAAGTCATTGGTTTGACTCGACCGGGACTCGAACGCACGACCCCACGATCTACCAGCACGGGAGACGGACGCTCTAACTCATTCGGCCATCCCGTCTGCTGGTGAATAGCAATGTAAACAATGAAGACGGACAGGTAGCGGCTCTAAAAGTAAACACACACATTGTTTAAAACTGATCAACTCTACGGGCGTACAACATGATAATAGTCGGTCTCCCAATATCTGAAATTTGATAAGTATCGAAATTAATTTCATCACGAATAGAATAGTATAACTAACTACCTTACAGACAATTAGTAAAACGAATATGCAACACGTTATGCATGTAATGTCGGTACGTTCAACTGAGTGCATAGTTCAACTTAAATACATGAATTAAAAAAAGCTTTTAAGTCAATTCTCTAGTTAATTTACCTCCAGTTGTTTAACTAATATGCATGGCTAGAATTAGTAAATGGTGTTCATTACAGGATGTATATCAATAATCATAATACTATTACTATGAATAGAAGGTATGGCAGCCAGGGTAGCCTTCATAGCAAGTCGCCATTTTGTTCACTGCTGACTTTCCAGCATTACAATTCTGGAATATACCTTGTAATATATGGGATAAGCTCCAATAGGGAAGATGATTCCAACCTGTAAATGGGGTAAGCCAAGTAGTATCCGGATGTGGGCCTATATATTATATATATATATTATATATAATATATATATCTATATATATACATATATATAGTGATATATATATATATACATACATATATATAGTGATATATATATATATATATATATACAGTAAAACCTCTCTATACCGACCCCTCACAGATCGACCACTCCCCTATATCGATCGCTGTATTTGAGTCCCAAATACCATTGTAAGGATATTCTACCTCTCTAAATCGACCACCTCCCTAAGTGGACCACTTAAAGATGGTCCCATGGTTGGTCGATTTAGAGAGGTTTTACTGTATATGCACGGAAATATATTCAGATATATATACAGATATATATATCTGTATATATATCTGTATATATAATGAGAGAACCTGCAGTATATATATATATATATATATATCTGATCAGGCATATTCTGGATATGATATATATAATGAGACAAAGTAACTGTAATATATGTGAAAAGGCATATTCCGTATTATATATATATATACATATATAATGAGAGAACCCGCTACATACAGACTTATAGATTTAATTTGGTACAATAGTGGTTAGTAAGTCTACTCCTTCGTAAGCGATTACACCTGTTTAGTGCTGCATTTATGTTCTAACAAGCAAACACCCCCCTTTAGTAACCTACCTAACTAAGTATGGTTTAATCTACTGAGCACTGTACATACCCAAGCATACTGGTGTTGCGGTTTAAATTCTCAGTGAGTTTAGAGTCTATGCTCGGGGTTCTGCGCATGCATTAAAATCAAATGGCATTTCAGCATATTCAATTAATCAACGCAGGTGACCGTAGCAACTTTTTGACGCACAAATGTGATGTCATCGCTCCTAGCCAACCCCAGGCAAGAGGTGGTGGGTTAAACGTTTTGCACAAGGCACATGTTTTTGTCAACTCCACTCGTGATATTGTATTTGAATTTCTAGCAACTTGGGTGACCCGAGTCGCCCGGGTCATGTTAATCGAATATGCGCATGCGCATAACCCCGAGGGGTGACTCCACTGAGAACCTAAATCGCGACACCGGCCACCATATTGCTCGCACCGAAATGCTGAATACATAAAAAGAAAATTCCAATTCCAATAAAGTTTTGTTTGTTGTTGTTTTACGTCCTAGCAACATCTAGGGTCATATCAGGATGGTGACTTGTGACAGTGCACACTCACGGCGATTTTATAGTGCTGCCCTACTGGGAGACCATGATCTGATATCCCACTCAGTCACATTATCCTGATACTGAGCCAATTAGTCCTTGCCCTATCCTAATAAGGCCGAACGCCTGGCTAGGAAGCGACAAGTATACATTTTTAAGTCATTGATTTGACTCAACCAGGGTTCGAACCCCCAAACCCATGGGTTCGGATCCTGCGATCTCCCAAAACAGTAGACGGACACTCAATTCATTCAGCCATCCCGTGTGGTTAATTCCAATGAAAATCGGTAAGATTGACGTGTAGCTGAATCTGGCTATTCTGGTCATCGTACCAATGTCATGGAGAGTTATGGTAACGATATTGGTGGTGAGTTTGTACCTGTATCTGGGTATTCTGGTCATGGTACCAATGTCATGGAGGGTTATGGTAAGGATATCGGTGGTGACCGTGTACTTCTATCTGGATATTCTGGTCATGGTGCCAATGTCACGGAGGTCTATGGTAACGATGTTAGTGGTGTACTTGAATCTGGGTATTCTGGTCATGGTACAATGTCATGGAGAGTTATGGGAACGATGTTAGTGGTGAGTGTGTACCTGGATCTGGGTATTCTGGTCATGGTACCAATGTCATGGAGGTTTATGGTGACGATGTGGGCGTATACTTGGATCTGGGTATTCTGGTTATGGTACCAATGCCACGGAGGTTTATGGGAACAATGTTAGTGGTGAGCGTGTACCTGAATCTGGGTATTCTGGTCATGGTACCAATGTCATGGATGTTTATGTTAACGCTGTTTGTGCTGAGCGTGTACTTGAATCTGGGTATTCTGGTCATGGTTCCAATGTCACAGAGAGTTATGGGAATGATGTTAGTGGTGGCGTGTACCTGAATCTGGGTATTCTGGTCATGGTACCAATGTCATGGAGGTTTATGGTAACGATGTTAGTGGTGAGCGTTTACTTGAATCTGGGTATTCTGGTCATGGTACCAATGTCACAGAGTTATGGGAACGGTGTTAGTAGTGTACGTGTACCTGAATCTGGGTATTCTGGTCATGGTGCCAATGTCATGGAGAGTTATGGGAATGATGTTAGTGGGGAGCGTGTACGTGAATCTGGGTATTCTGGTCATGGTTCCAATGTCACGGAGGTTTACGGGAACAATATTAGTGGTGAGTATGTACCTGAATCTGGGTATTCTGGTCATGGTACCAATGTCATGGAGTTACGGTAAGGATATCGGTAGTGAGCATGTACCTGAATCTAGGTATTCTGGTCATGGAACTAATATCAGTGGCCTACATCCTTGGATTCAATCCTGGGTTTCTGCTATTCCAGGACGGGCGTTATAACTACTTAGTCAGCCAGCTTGTGTCTACCCAGCTTACCAGATGATGCCAAGATGCCGTATGTAGATAGCTGAGGTCAGAGCGAGTGCACAACTAGCCCTCATCATTTAACATCAACGTTTCCCCACGTTATCTCAGTGAGGTGAGTGTAAGCCTAAGCCTACGATAATTACACATTTCTTTATATCTAACAGTGTTTGGTACAGCCTTATTCCAGCATACGGCAGTTCTGGCAGAAGTTGCAATGAATTGGAATTTACCTTGTTGAATAGCTAGACATTCCAAATAAAAGAAAGCGTTTTACTAAATAAAGAACAAAGACACAAGCGCACACACCCAGACAAACAGTCGCCAAAACAACAACAAAAACCCACAAATATTGATGGGTATTAAACGATTTAAATAATAAGAATTGTTTTAACTACGCTAAGGAGATTCAAATTGTGTTAACGTAAATAGGAACATGAGTCATGTCAAATTATTAAGCAATAAATCACACATGTAGGGGTCACATTAAATATAAATTAACTAAAATGCACATTAAAATGATAACAACCCTGGTTTCATAATTTGAACAACGATAAAAAGAAAGACATACAACCCAATAACAGTAAGCTAACAATATTTAGTATTTAAATGGGAACAGATTTCAGAAGATTTTTGTTTGTTTATTGTTGTTTTACGTCCTAGCAACATCTAACATCATATCAGGACGGGTACCGACTTGTGAGAGTGTGCACTCATGGCGACTTTATAGTGCTGCCCCACTGGGATACCAGGCTGCCAGCAGCATGACCTGATATCCCACTCAGTCACATTATCCTGACACTGAGCCAACCAGTCCTTTCCCTATCCTGACAATGCTGATCACCTGGCTAGGAAGTGACAAGTATCAATTTTTAAGTCATTGGTTTGACTCGACCAGGGTTCGAACCCACGATCTTTCAGAAGAGTGGCAACATGATTTTCAATCTGAATGATCTCGTTTTACTTGTTGTATTAGTATTGAGAATAAGGCGAATTCGGTGTAAATACTAGCAAATCTAAAGTACAATGCTATATTTTGACATTTTGTCCAGATGGCGGCACTATATTGAAATGGGATTGTGCACGAGTCCAGAATATAGCAGAGAACGTAAATCTATATACAGTCTCTGAATATAGTCAGAGACCGTGAAGTTAACGTATATATATATATATATCTAAATATATATATATATATATATATATGTATATATATAGCCATATATAGTTTATACGAATCTTACCTGGGTTACAGATGAGGATAACCTCTTTGTTTTCCCGAGGTACAAGCCTCGGGTAGTCGTGGACTAGGGAGAAGGAAGCAACATCCGGGTTCAGCAATCTTCACCTAATTATTCAGGATAAAAATGAGCTTAATGATGGAAATCTGATGTTTTCGTTTGGCACAAGCGAACGTAATAGTCGTGGCAGGGCGTGGCGGGTGGGCCCTAGTCCACGACTACCCGAGGCTTGTACCTCGGGAAAACAAGAGTTATCCATCATCTGTACCCAGGTAAGATTCGTATAACTATACTATTTTACCTCGGTACTAAGCCTCGGCTACTCGAGGCCGAGGGAGACCTTTACGTAGCCTCATTTTTATCCCCAAATATCTGATAAACAATTTAATGTGTCAATAGTAATATCAAACTTTGTACATCTCACCCAATCTTGTTAGCTGGTGAGTAGGCGGGTTGCAATCCCGCTTTTCTTTTCCAGTCGTTTGTTGTAATGTTTTGCAAACGACTTGGCCGTCTTCCAGGCGGCGTGTGCTAGGATTCTCCTCACTGAGATTCCCAACTTTCTTGCTTTCGAGACCATAGCACCCCTTGTGGAGTGTGAAGCATAGCGTCCCGTGTCTATGCCCGCCAACTTGAGCACTTTAACCGTCCATCTGGCGAGCGTGTCTCTGGAGATTGCTTTATGTGGCTTGATAAAGCTCACCAAAAGCTGTCTGGAATTACGTATTCCCTTAGTCTTGGATATATACTCCTTAATGGCTGAAACTACACATAATTTCCTATTACGCGGGAAACTAGTTAAATGAATGGAGGAGAGGGGATCTCCTGTCCTGTTTGATTTGAACAATTTGTCCAAATCGAACGTAGCCTCGTTGTTATCGATGTCGAGGCCCTGTAACGAGAGGGCCACAATTGTCTGTCCTCTATGTCCGGTTACTAAAAGTAATAACACTGCTAACTTGTAGCCTAACTGTTTGATAGAAAGTAATTTGTTTTCCGGCCATTCCCGGAAAAGCTTGAACACAATCGAGACATCCCAGAACCGACTATATTTCGGTTTTGGGGGGTTCCTTATATATATAGATCTCATAATCCAATGAATGACTTCATGCTTGCCTATAGTCTGTCCGTTAATTCTAGGCAGAACGACAGAAAGTGCGCAACGAGCTGCATTAATGGCCCCGTAACCAAGCGCATCGTCTTCCACCATGCGTAAGAAACGGCCTACTTGGGCGATGGAGGGTAGCATTGGCTTTACTTTATGCAATAAACAATAGATTCCCCATTTCTTTAAGTAACTGGAATATAGCTTTACGGTACTTGGCCTCCAAGCATGTGAAATCAACCTGGCTTGGGTGATTTTGTCCAAACCATACTGTTTTAAATAAGTACTTAAAAAAGGAATGCCAATATTGGTGTTGTTGACACATCCCCTTGGCTTGTCACTTGCCCCTGATGTTGTAAATTTACTGGGCCTCTTGGGAATTCTAAAAAGTCTTTCACCTCCCACTGCACTGCCGCTCTCCAAGGCTGAGTGTTCCAGTCCGGCACTACCAACACTGCATGTGTTTGGTCGAGCCTGATCTTTCTGGCTACTCTGCTGATTAAGCTGAATGGGGGGAAAATATAATAAAAAGCGTTACTCCAGATTAAAGAGAAAGCATCCACTCGCCATGCTAGTGGCTCCGGATGCCAAGATACATATTTATCAAGTTTTGTGTTCCTACGAGAGGCAAAAAGATCTATATCTGGTTTTCCCCATTTTTGACAAATTGTTGTAAAAATGTGTGTACTTAAGGACCATTCCAAATGATCGTGGAAATGGCAGCTCTTTTTGTCTGCTAATGTATTTAAAGAGCCTGGAATGTGAGCAACTGTGATCCAAACCTTTTGTTTCTCAGCCCAGTCCCAAATGAGTTTCGCAATGGTGTTACAAGCTGGGGATCTTGTACCCCCCATGTTCCTAATATAGGCCATTGCAGTAGTGTTATCGGTTAACACCTGGACATTGAGTCTAGGGATTTTCACTAAACTTGTTAAACCTAAATAAACTGCCCGTAGCTCTAAAACGTTTATGTGGTCCTCTATCTCATCATCTAACCAACGGCCCCCTGTAGCTTCATTTTCCCTATGGGCACCCCAACCTTCTAAGGAGGCATCTGTAGTGACTATTGTGTTAGGTTCATTCATACGGATGGGATTGTTGCAATGCTCGACGTGTCGCAACCACCATTTAATATCTTCGTGGCCTTCCTTGGAAATGGTCATAAGCCTTTCAAAATTGCCTGTAGCTTTTGCTAGAGCCCTATTTTTATCTATTTCAAGAGATTTAATATGAGCCTTGCCATACAGCACAGCTGGTGCGTAAGCGACCATGAGTCCGATTAGGACTGCTACTTGTCGTATCTTAGGTCTTTTTATTTGCAATAAATTAGACGCTGTATTTTTAAATTTATCAACCTTGTCAACAGTCAAGGTGATAGTCATGTTGTCGGTGTTTATAAAAAATCCCAAAAATTTTAAATTTGTCGTAGGTGTTAGAACCGACTTTTTATCGTGAACATAAAACCCCAAACGGGTCAAAGTGTCACATAAATCAACTGCTAAGTGGCATTCATTTTCAGTGCGCGCTACGATAAACGAATCATCAATGTAAGGGAACATAACATGGCCTTTCTTGGCCATATCAGCAAACACAGGTTTCAAAAGTTTTGTGAAAAAACGTGGTGCACAAGCTAGACCATTAGGTAAACAAGTAAATTGATACAATTGATCACGCCAAATAAACCGAAGATATTTTCGGACTGTGTAATAAGCATCTTTTAAGTCTACACTTGCCAGCCAAGCTCCCGGCATTACTAGGTCCCTGGCCGTCTCTAAAGAAAACATTTTGAAATGTTTATATACTACTGAGTTATTAAGGATAGTTAAATCTAGGATCATCTTGATGTCCCCATTGGGTTTAGGCCTGGAAAATATATTTGAAATATATTCCCCATCAATATGCTGCACTAATGCAATAATACCTTTAGTTGCAAATTTTGTAACTTCTATGTCTAACGCCAGCTCTTCTTCTGACGCTAGGCGGTAAGGGAAAGGTACTCTTGTCTGTACGGGGGGTTCTATAAATGGAATAGCTACCCCTCTAACTATATCGAGCACCATCTGGTCAGTTGTAAGCTGTTCCCACTCATCCAGATAGTGGGTAATATTACCCGCGGTAAATGTGCTTACACTAGCCTGTAAGTCCGACTCTACTTGTTCCCCGGCTTGGGGAACTGCCTCTGTGAGGAGGAGTCTCTCTTGAAGGGGCGGTTCCCGTCGTTCCAGCCGTACTGGTTCCTCTGGCCGCGCCCCCTCTGCTGGTAGCCTTGGTTCCGGTTCGCGAATCGGCTGTTGGGTAGGCCGGTTCGCCGGCCCCGAAAATCCGATCTGGATTTCTTGAACTTGGCCGGGTTGGAATTCTTCTTCCCGTCCAGGTGCTTCGACTGTTTGGCAGCGGTTTCGACCTGTTTAAACAGGTATTGAAGTTGTCCTCCAAACATTTTAGTATTGTCTAGGGGCTTCCCTTTGACTGGTTTTGGGGGCAAGAAGAGGGTGTATTCCTTGCCGTCGTTGTCGACTACCTTCTTCGATCGCGCCACCTGTTTTCCTGCGTCGGTCGTGACTGACTTGAAAACATTCTCGAACCTTCGGTACGAGAGGAAATTGCTGGTTGCCGTAAGTGCAGCAATGGCTGAGTTCATGTCCGGAGTGACGGTGGTGAACTTATTCCCAACCATCATACGGTTAGCAACCGGCATGATGGCAGCGAGCGCTACCAGCACTCCTTTATGGACGGTATGCAGACACGTCTCGAACTTCCTCCGGTCCTCGCTCATGGTCACGTCTTCATCCATCTCTTTGATGGTTGCCTGCGGGATCCCTTTGATCCCGGTGTACTGTTCGGCGAGCTTGGTGCGCGTTTCCGCCGGCTTGAAGGTGTCAAAATGGCCCCTCAAGTTCTTACGCATCAAAGTGCAGGTGTTGATCCTCTTTTTCTTGACTGCCCTGATTTTCTTTGCGACTGTCTCGGTGATGTCGGCAAACGTACCCGCATGAGGGTCATCCGACTCAGAGTCGGTTGTAGTTGAGTCATTAGAGGAGTCCGACGAAGAGGAAATCGCTTTATTCTTCTTGGATTTAGACTTCTTTTTCGTCCTCTTGACTTTCCTAATTTTATTCCTTGCCTTGTAATACTCGTCGCCTCCTGACGAATACCGTTTGGAGTGTTTTCGCTTCTTCCCGAAAGCAATATCCGAATCGGTGGTCTGCTGGTCAGACAAATCCTCCCAATCGGATTCTTCCGACAGAGAGGCGTCCTTCGTGGGAGTTTTAGAGGGCGGCGTCGGAAGCAGTTGTTGTAGCTGCTCACGAATGAGCCGCACCATCTGTTCCGTGGCATCGGCTTTGGACGGCCCTGCCTCAGGCGAGCCGTCCCGTGACCACGCTGACACCCGTGCAGGGGTCGCGTCACCATCACTCGAGGCGTGTGGAGCACCCTTGGTACTCCGCTTCGCTGCCATCTCGAGTCGTCTGAAACCCAATCCAAAAACGGAATTAGGACGTACTCAAAGCGCAACTGAACATACAGAACAGTGCCACAAGCGCTAACGGCACTAAACAGGGTATTAAATCCGTATTTACAGCGGTTTAAACCAGGCGTGTGAAACTAGAAGCCAAACGAAAGAGCAACGGTCGGGTAACCCGAACCGACGCCAGTCGCGGGGTCGGGACCAGTGTAGTTCCCGCCCACACTCTCTGTAACACACACTTCTCCTTCCCGTGGCTACAACACCAACGAACTGGAGAAAATGCTATGAAACTCAGAGGTACGCCTCAGAAAAAACTATCTAGCGACGAAATGGCTCCTGCCAACATGTCTCTCCGTTCGGCAACGGGCGGCAAATAAGCTATCCTAAGCAACGAAATGGCTCCAACCAACATGTCTCTCCGTTGGGCAACGGGCGGCAAAAACAAAATGGATGCTTCAATATCTACAGCACTGGATAAGCACATGCTCCTAAACAACTAAGTAATTAATGCGAATTACTAATGTAAGCGTGAGCAAGAGTGTGCTATGAGGCTTTATAAATATATTACAAAGATCCTGTAGCGGTACTTACAGTAGAAATAGGTTAAATCCTTGGTAAAAACTGGTGAACTGCCTATAACGTCTTCTCGTTATAAGCGGAATATGCTAATTGCTGAACCCGGATGTTGCTTCCTTCTCCCTCGGCCTCGAGTAGCCGAGGCTTAGTACCGAGGTAATGAAGTGAGGCAAGAGGCAGACGGTGCCGGTACCGAGGCCGGGAGCGGAGAGAATGCCCAGACCAGGGTTCTGCTCAGAGTCATGGTGGTGGATAGAGGGGGGGGGGGGCCCAGAAGGGGCCCCGAAACATTATGGTCTATTCTTTATTTATATTCACATAATCACTTATATAGCACATATATATATATATATATATATATATATGTATATATATATATATATATGTATATATATATATATATAATGACAGTTCAACACAATATAGGTCATGGGATTGATGCGGAGCCTAGCTTCAACTCATGCACATCATGGTTAAAGCTAATATAATATATTTATCTCAGAAAATGACAGAAACTCAAAAAACCATCGGACTATGCCACTTATACTGCAGCGACAGTCAACAACCCGATGAGCTGAAAGGAAATAAAGCAAGCCCTTCTTTCTCTTCATCTATCAATAAAATAATGTTTCAAAGAGTGGCTCTCGCAGTGTGCTCACCTGACTCATGATGTTTGCGTAGGACACATACAGGAAGTCTTTCTCCAGGGTGTCAATGTTCTCAGTGGTGGCTGCGCGACTGAAAGCCGTGATGAGCTGAGACAGTGGTTGTGGTCCCTCAACCACTTCCTCTACCTCATCCACTTGCTCCTCCTCGGTGGAACCCTGCAGACAGACCTTGGTTGTTGGAGTTTTACATCCTTGTAACATCTAAGGTCATATTAGGATGTGTACCGATTTATGACAGTGCGCACTCATGGCGATTTTACTTTACAGTGCTTCCCCACTGGGAAATCAGGCTGCTGGAACCATGACCTGATATCCCACCGAGTCACATTATCCTGACGCCGAGCTAACCAGTCCTTGCCCTATCCTATTAATGCCGAGCACCAGGCTAGGAAGCAACAAGTATCAATTTGATAAGTCATTGGTTTGACTCGACCGGGAACCGAACTCCAGACCCTCCGCACGCAAGGCCCGCGCTCTACCGATTAGGCCACCGCGCCAGGTTTTACTTTTAGCAATCTGTTCCACCAGCAAATGGAACTTGAACGTCCAAGCAATATATAAAAACTTGGCAAGCCGCCGGGTAGAAAACTAGGTCATCAAGTCAGAATATTCTTAAAGGTCTCCATGTGTAAATACTTAAAGCTGCATAGTCCGATGAAACATCAAATTTTCAAAACCAAAACAATTATCTAAATTTGATCCTATGTATCTAACTTAGATATTGGTGCACTTATTAAGCATTTCTTGCCACACAGAAAGGAATACAAAGTCAATTTAATACAACCTGTTACTACAGAAGCCTGCAAAAGTGTTGAAGTGCTGCTGGCTTTTGCAAGTTACCAGCGGCACTCTCTCAGGGAGCAAATAGAGGTTTCACACCAGCACGAACATGTCCAGACAGGTGCAAAACTATTTGTCCCTGCAGTTGCTGGTCGGGAGATGTTGGGAGTTCCATACATCAACCACCCTTGATGCTGCCACAGTGACATGGTTTCCTGTTTGGGGTTTGCTCCCTTAGCCTTCGGTTCTGTCAAGAACCTGTACCACAAGGCAGTGGTTTACAACTCTACAGGGCAGGGGCATCAAACTCCCTGAGGTATTGTTATACCTGCAATACCTGCATACCAAATGTATACCTAGCTTCAGCATAAAGCGTACCTGACATCTAATGCATACCTCGCATTGACGTAAGGCATACAGATCTGGCATCGACATAATGCATACCTGACACTGCTCTGAGGCATACCTGGCTTCCTGACGCAGAAACCCTGACAGAATGCCTATCACCTATCAACAATCCTGTACACACCAATAATGAGAACAGCTTTAAGCTGAGCGTACCGTGATGTCCTCGATAAGGCTTCCGTGACCTGGCTCTTCCATGTTCAGCCATTGTGCCTTGTAACATTTCAGGAAAAGATTGATGGCACGGTGTCTGCAAGAAAACAACAAGATGACGTCAGGTTTATGGAGCTAACAGGGTGTAAAAATATACGGATTTTCGGTTACGAATTATATATTGGCAGAGAGCATTATTATTCTTGGACGACGGAGTGGGATCAAGGTCATGTAAACTAAAAGCAATAGAATCCCACTCCCATTGTGACATGATAGAAGCTGTGTGAAATATATGTTCATACATGATGCTTAAGATTAATGAAGAAATGGTTATATAAGAAACAGTTCCAGGTTGATGAAATCTTCCTCTATGTATTCATAAAGAATGCAATTGGAGAAAAAGGACATTTTTGGTAAATATATATATATATATATTTGTAACTGTTGCAACTACCTGTTCACCCTTGACCACTGTGCGGGCCCACCACAGCCTCATTTGCATATGCACCCAGGGCACCACCTGCAGCTGAGTTGAGTGACAGCCCCACCACTGGGGGGGTGGCTCCCACCCCGACTGTGGGGGTGCCTGATTGGCTGACTGTGGGACTGCTCAGTTACCCACATCTACCTTGGCCCTCTGACCACACTAGCCTCATTCTGAGATTAATTAATTATTCAAGACTCTGCTTCAGACACACTGTAGAGAGATCACTCTACCCCTGGCTCTGGAGTGAGACACACCTACTCTAGAGCAGGACCCCAGACACTCTGTCTGATGCTAGCAAAATTCATATATTCCAATTGAGTGTGGTCACAGCCAGAGGACTCCTGTCCCATGGGTTGTAGGCACTGCTTTCTGTACAGGCTAAAGTAGTAATGAGATACTGTGTGGAAAGAAGGTAAGGAGTGTGGATGATAGGTCACTAGTAGGTGGACAAGAGTTGATGCCAATAAAGCACAACTTCTCCACTGTTTATCTGTGTGACTTGTCTGCATTCTTCCTTAGTATTGGCTAATGAGTTGATAGTCGGTATTTGAATAACAGCATCACAGGTGATATGAAGGGGAAGAGTTTTATGGTATTATCTGGTGTTCATGCGGCCGAGCATCCAGTAATATTATAAGGGGATTATGCTGATTACGTGGTTCCTATTTATGAACATACATACAAATACACAGACAGTAAAACCTCTCTAACCGACCACCTCCACGATATCGATCGCTTTATTTGGGTCCCAAATGATCGCCCATACAATACCATTGTAATGATAGAAACTCCCTAAACCTCCCACCTCCCTAAATGGACCATTTAAAGTCGGTCCCATGGTCGATCGATTTAGAGAGGTTTTACTGTATATGAACAAGAATTCCTTTTTTATATTAAATATTTTACTTATCAACATCAAATTGCATATATTTTCTACATGCCTTAAGAACTATATGCACTCTTTCATCCAATGCACAAAAAGATGCACATTTATAATAAGGAATTAGTGACATAAACACTCTTTAAGATATCCTGATAATGATACGTTGGTTGTTTGGAGTTTTACGTCCTGGCAACATCTAAGGTCATATCAGGACGCGTACCAACTTGGTGGCAGTGTAAACTTGTTGAGGCTTCATTGTGCTGTCCCTAATAGGATACCGTTCTGTTGGCACCATGATCCAATAATCCCAACTTGGTCACATTATCCTAACATTGAGCCCAACCAGTCCTTACCTCATGCTATTAAAAGCAAGCACCAGGCAAGGTAGCAACAAGTACTCATTTTGTAAGTCTTTGGTTTAACTCAGCCGAGATTTATCTTATGGCCCTGTCACATTAAGACGCTTTTCGCTGGCACGCCGCCAACGCGCAAAAAAGTCGAGAAACGTGAAACTTTTCAGCACGGTGGGAAAAAAGTTTGATGTCAGCGCAATGTGTTGGTAGCGTGCGACCGACGTTGTACTAACGTATATCGACGTGTGAAAAAAAAAAAGAAGAAGTTTGGCTCACCATCCTGTTATGACCTTAGATGTTGCGAGGATGGAAAACAACAACAAACAAATAAAGCAAGAGTTTGGCGCAATGAGCATCACGCATGCAGTCTGTGCCTAGAGTTCGCATAACATTATTCCAGCGCGTTTAACGTATCTCGACGCACCCCTAACGTCGCCATAATGTTGGCACCTGTGCGTTGTCGCACGTCGAAAGTTTTGTGCAAGCACAAAACTTCACCGATCCCCTGACACGTGCCGCTGACCATCGCCGTCCATCAACGAATACCAACGCACGCTTAACGCGCGCATAATGCTTCCTGACCTATCCCGACGTTCCGCCAAAAAATCACATACATCGACATGCGTTGGCGAGCAGCATCGTAATGTGACAGCACCATTAGGGCCTGGAAAGTAGGCACCTTTCCCACTTGCTTTCTTGGCTGATGCGCGAAAAGGAAGAAAACAAGGCGGGGGTGGAAGAAAAGGCGTTTATTTTACGCCTCAACATAGTATACAGAGGAAAGCTCATGGGGAGCAACAATAATACAATAGGAGATAAAGGCTCATGAGGAGCAAGCAAGAGAAGCAATAAGAGGGGGCTCATAAGGAGCAAAGGTAATAATGGCTCATGAGGAGCAGGGGAAATGTACAAGGTAATGAGAGTTCAGCAGAGTCAGTGTCTGAGGGAGGTCAGTGAGGGGGTGCCGAGGAGCCCTCCACCAGAGAGAGAGGAGAAGGAGAGAAAGAGATGGGTGGGTGGGTGGAGAAAAAGGAGTAGAGCTGGAAGGCGGCAGGATGGCGAGTGCCATAGGAGGCCGCGGGCGGCACCTTATAAGGGGAGGGGGACGGACAGCACGTGAGGTGTGAATGCATGCGCCGGCCACGTGGAGGGCGTGATCCGTAGAGCAGCGGGCATCGGGATGAAGCGCAAATGCTGCGCGACAGGGGGCCAGGCGCGGGCCAGGAGCGAGCAGCGCGCGCGCGCTCGGGTGAAGTAGATGTCAGCGCAGTAGCGACAGCCCCCTCGGGCCGTGGGCCGAGGGTCTCTCCCTTTCCTCGCATCAAACGTAATGCTTCGCATTACGACCGGATGCGCGAAAAGGAAGAAAACAAGGCGGGGGTGGAGAAAGGGCGTTTATTTTACGCCTCAACATAGTATACAGAGGAAAGCTCATGGGGAGCAACAATAATACAAATAGGAGATAAAGGCTCATGAGGAGCAAGCAAAGAGAAGCAATAAGAGGGGGCTCATAAGGAGCAAAGGTAATAATGGCTCATGAGGAGCAGGGGAAATGTACAAGGTAATGAGAGTTCAGCAGAGTCAGTGTCTGAGGGAGGTCAGTGAGGGGGTGCCGAGGAGCCCTCCACCAAAGCGGCGGAGAGGGGTCGTGGCGCGCCTGAGGGGGCGAGGCGGGGCACGTAGGCGTGGACCGCCTCGGAGGTCCACGTGCCCTGTGCCATAATCTCCTGGAGGGGGACCCCAGCGTGCTGGCAGGCCTGGGCGCGCCTCGGCGGAGACTGTGGAGAGTGTACGCCTCGGGCGTCGGCACTCCTTGGGCCTGGAGGGCCCCCTGCAACAGCGCGGTGAGGGAGCGCGGGTCGAGCGGGCGGCCGGAGGGCATCAGGAAGGCAGGTGTGTCCGGGGCGGCGGGGCAGAGGGCGATGGCGCCATACCAGGCCGATACGGGGCAGAGGGTAGATCCGGGGATGGCAGGGACGAAGAGGGCGACCGCGCCCGAGGGGCTGGAGATCGTCTTTGAACTTCGGATCAGGAGGCGGAGCCCTCCGGGCACGGGGCAGACGTCGTCGCGGGTGAGGGTGTAGGGGCCGCCCCACCCCTCGGGGCTCGGGGCCAACAGGTTGGACTGTCGGAGCATCCCGAAGTACCCGAGGAGGAGCGCGGCCCGAGGAACGAGCGAGGCGGGGCCCGCTCGCTCGAGGTGGCTGATGGTCAGGGCGTGTTGCTGCGGCGAGAGGGGGGAGCCTGCCGTGGCACGTGGGTGGAGGACCGCTCCCCACCTCGGCAGACATCCTTTGGAAGGCGGGCATCAAAGCCCGAGGTGAGTCCCCCGGCGCCTCGACCCAGGACCGGGCCACGGAAGAGGGTGTTCTTTATGGAGGCGGGGGTGAGGCCGCGGAGGTAGAGGGCGGCGGTGAAGGCGGCCACATCGAAGGCCATGGGCGCGAGGGGGTCCGCGCCTCAGGCAACCGCGTAAGTGACGTACTCCTCAGCCTGGCGACGTCGGTTCCTCCAGGTCGCCGGGGCGAGGGCCGCGACTCGGAAGCGGGCGACTGCGGCAACCTCGGCGGGGGGGAAGCCTACAATCCGGGAAAGAAAGGGAAGGCGTCATGATTGGCTTCGGCCGGGAGAAGCCCGAGGTGGGCCACCTCGGTGCGGGCCGTCGCGGCCCAGGGCCCGGGTAGATGGGCGCGGCTGAGGGCATCGGCGAGGAGGAGGACCGCCCCGGGCTTGTGGGTGATCTGGAGGTGGCAGGAGCCGCTGGCCGCCATTAGCCACAGCTCCCACGCACACGTCCCGAGGGTAGGGTCTCGGGCGCGGCCCGACTCGAGCGCGATGGCGGAGGCCATGTTGTCGGTGTTGACCGTGACCGTCGCCCCTGCGACGTCGTCCGAGAGGAGGGCGCGGAGGGCGACGACAAGGTTGACTGCCTCGAGCTCATGTATGGTCGGGTACCGTGTCTGGAAGTCCTCGGAATACCCTCGGGCGTAGAAGTGCGTGGAGGAGAAGGCCCCTCCGCCGGTGAGACAGGAGTCGCACTCGATCACCAGCCGGCGACCCTCGGGCGCCCTGAGGAGGCAAAGGCCGTTTGTTATCCGCCCGTAGGCGGCGAACCACCTCAGGTCCCGGAGGGCGTCATCGGGGAGGGTGAGAGTGGAGGCCCCGAGGCAGCTGTGCAGCGCCCCGAGGAGGCGAGCCATAAACTTGCGGCCCGGGAGCACGCAGCTGCTCACATGGTTGAGGCGGCCGAGTAGACTCTGGAGCTCCTGTTTCCGGAGGGTGGGGCGGGCGATGCGGTTCTCGGAGTCTTCTACGATGACCTGGATCTTTCCGGGGGCGACCCGGATGGTCATCGCCTCGCTGTCGAGTGCGAACCCGAGCCAGGTCAGGCGGACAGCGGGCGGATGGCACTCTCCGGATGGCACTTTCTGCGGTGAGGGCGAGGAAGGCGTCGAAGGCCTGGCACGCCCTCAGGTAGGAGCCCTCGCACCCGATGAAATCGTCGACGTAGACGAGGGCGTGGAAGCCCTCGCGCCGGATGATCCAAGCCACCGCGGAGGTGACGCGGACGCAGGCCGCGCCCGAGGAGTGGCAACCGAATGGGAGGGCGAGGTCGACATAGGTCTTCCCATCAAGACATATTCCGAAGAGAGGGCAGGAGAGAGGGTCGGCACGGAGCTGGCGGTAGGCCCGGGATATGTCCGCCGACCAGACGACGGAAGGAAGGGTGTAGGCGTGGGGTTCCCCGAGGTACTCGCGTCGGGGGATGCCCGAGTTCACGCTGGTGCCTCGGGGATAGGAGAGGTCGACGATGACCCGCCTCTTTTCCGAGTCGGACTTGGGGCGGGTCATCATGGGGGAGACCTGCGTCCAGGGAGAGAAGGGGGGGATGGAGAAAGGGCCGATGAGGGCGCCGAGGGCGAGCTCCGTGTCGACGAATGTCTGGATGTGCTTCAGGAACTCGGGGGGCTCACGGTGGTTGGAGAAAGAAGGGCGGTGGAGGGTCGAGGCGGAGTAATTAGCAGGGAAGCCGAACTCAAGGAGGTCTAGGACGGCGGGGTCGGGGTAGCCCTGGAGGCGGGAGCGCCAAGCAGGGATGTGGAGGCCTGAGGGTAGGGGGATGCGGGCGGCCAAAAAATTAGGTAGGCCCGCTTCCCGGAGGGCGGTGTAGGTGTGGACGAAAGCGGGGTAGCGATCCCACGCCTCGCCGGAGATGTGGGGCCAGGAGGCGAGGATGGTAGGGCGGTAGTGGGAGGGGGTGGGGCCGCAGGAGGGGGCGGCGGGGAGGGTGGCCTGGAGGTCAGGGTCGATGACGTCGACGGTGGGCTCATCGAGGGTAGGCGGGGTGGGGGGTGGGGGGGCGGGGAGGGAGAGGAGGTGCGGCGGGGGCGGGCGAGGGGGGCAGTGAAATCCTGCGGGGTCGGAGGTGGGTCGGGGGCGAGGGGGCGGGCGGGGGGTCGGGGAGGTCGGGAGGGTGGTCGTCGGGGGGGGCAGAGAGAGGCGGTATCGCCGGGGTCGAGGTGGACTTCTGGGTCGAGGGTGATGGTGAGCAGCGGGTGCTGGGCGGCGGTGGGAGCCTTACAGGCGGGGCATTGAGCCCCGGGTGAGAGGTCGGTGCCGAGGCGGCGGTCAGGCCGCGCCTCGGGGGAGCTGATGGTGCTCCGGTGGGTGGTTTCAGGGGTGCTGGTAGGGGCGCACTGGGCGGCATGGATCGGGATCCTGGGCCGGTTAGGGGCCTCCGGGCTGGAGGTGGTGGACGGGGCGGCTTGGTCGAGGTGATAGGGCCGGTTAGGGGCCTCCAGGCCGGGCGAGAGGTGCCGGCTCACTGAAAATCCGGTGAGGCGGGGGCCGCCGGGCGGTCACATGCGCGCTTCGCCATGCAAGCGTCCTCGCTGTGCATGGTGAGCACTTTTCGCACATTTGCGCAGTAGGCGCACGTGTGACGCTGTTTGGCGGCCCCTTGGCCGTGGACCTCCCCAGGCCGGCTTGGGTGCAGGAGGTGGGGTCCCGGTTCCAAGGGTAGCAGGAGGCCCCGTGGAGATGCTTGCTATAGGTCACGCGGCTGTCGGTGTGGGCGCGGGGCTGGGGCCGGGCGGGCTAAAGTGGGCGGGCTGCGGTGTTGGCTGCTTGGTGGGCGGGCATGGCAAGGCACTCGACCCTCAGGAGGTTTAGTGCAACAGGGTCATGCCACCCGTGGGGGAGCCGTCCGTCCGCGATCCGGGTGAACACCGTCTCAGAGTAACGGCGGACGGTCGCCCACGGGTAGACGAGATTATCCTGGAGCACGGTGAGGTGGTGGTGGTGGAGTCCCTGGGCAGAGTGGGCGGGGAAGTCGGGGTGGTCGATGAGGGTGAGAAGGGCGAGGCTGTACTCGTCTTTCGTTGCCTCGCCCCTCTTCACTGACTTTCTCTCTGGCCCCCTCTGCACCAAATCCGACGGGAACACGTAATCGACTGGGATACCTTGTTGCCTGACTGAGTGTCGCGCCTCAGCGGAGGCCAAGATCTCCCGGACGGCGTCGGCCGCGGGAGCCGGGGTGTGCTGCGCCGGCTCCTCGTGGTAGGCCGGCGACGGAAGAGCTGCTGGTTGGGCGCCTAGGTGGTGATACTGCTGGTACTGCGGGTGGGCGGCTCCTGGGAGGGCCGCCGGCGGTGGCGGCGGGGGCCTGGGTCTGGCCGAGGCGTGCGCCCGAGGTGCGGGGGCGGGCGCGGCAGTGTAGGCGGCCTGACGTCTGGGCGCAGGAGAGGGCGCCTCGGGGGCGGGCCGAGCTCCCCCGGTCTCCAGACCGTCGATCCGGGCATGGATCTCCGTCGTAGTCTGGCGCTGTCCCAGTTGGAGACGTTGGAGCGCCTCCAGTATGGCGGAAGTCTCGGCGCCCGAGGTGCGGCCCGAGGACGATGAGGGGGACGCCGGGGCCGAGGCCGGGGACTCGTCCCGCCTCGGTGTTGAAGCCGGGCCCGGGGTGCCGTGGGCGGCCGCCCGGGAGCCCTTCCGTCCTTTGCCTTTTCCCTGAGGCATGGTGTAGAGGTCCGAGGCGGAGATAAGCCAAAGAAAAAGGAGTAGAGCTGGAAGGCGGCAGGATGGCGAGTGCCTGAGGGAGGCCGGCGGGCGGCCTTATAAGGGGAGGGGGACAGGCGACAGCAGGTGAGGTGTGAATGCTGCCAGCCCGGGGGAGGGCGTGAGGCGGTGAGCAGCGGGCGTCGGGTGAGGCGCGAATGCTGCGCGACAGGGGGGCGGGGGAGGGAGCGGTGGGCGTCGGCGTCGGGTGAGGTGTCAGCGCAGCGCGACAGCCCGGGGCGGGGGAGGGTCTCTCCCTTTCCTCGCATCAAACGTAATGCTTCGCATTACGACCAAAGATTCTAGCGTGTAAAATACCGCATGTTCAAGGAAAGTATATGTACTTTGCAGACACCCTGTCGCGCGTGCACTCTGCAAAGACGCACCAACTAATCTGTTTGACAAAGCTGTAACCGTGGCCGAGGTCAGCATCGGGAAAGACTACATGCACCAGCTAGCACATGAAACAAGTAACGATAGTGTACTAAAGCAAGTAGTAGCATTGACAAGAAATGGATGGCCAAATAAGAAGGATAATTTAAGAAATGTTGTAAGGCCGTATTACATGTTTAAAAATGAGATTACGGTAGAGAACAACAATGTTCTAGTAAAAAACGACAGTTTAATAACACCGAAATCGATGCAGAAGCAGATGTTGTGCAAAATCCATGAATCCCACATGGGGATAGTAAAGTGTAAGCAAATTGCAAGAGACGGTGGTTTTTGGCCTGGCATGAATGGTCAGATAGAAGACTTAATTAGTCGGTGTGAAGTATGCCAGCAATTCAGGAAAGCCCAACAATCTGAACCGATCATCCCGCATCCGATTCCAACGTTGCCCTTTCAGAAAGCTGGCATAGATTTCTTTCTTGTACAAGACCAACATTTTTTATTAATAGTAGACTATTACAGTAAATTCCCAGAAATATTCTAAATGGGGTCCATAACGAGCCGTAAGACAATTGCAGAATTAAAAAAGGTGTTTGGGAGATACTTATGGTATTCCGGAAAGTGTAATGGCTCACAATTTAGCAGCGCAGAGTACAGAAAATTCACCTCAGAGTATGGGTTCAAACCCATATACAGTAGCCCAATGTATGCCAAAGCCACGGGCAGTCTGAGCGATTTGTACAGATGGTAAAACGGTTAATAAAAAAATCGATCTCAGATAATGGGGATATCATTGCTACCTGGGGCCTAGAGAAGACAGAAGCAGGGTTGGGAATAACACAACTTTATTTCCATGACGGACAGGGTAACTGGCGGAGTAGTTGACTTCTATTCCTTGCAGGTATGAGTGGCCAGTAACAAGGCCCGACATGCACATGAAGTTATGGTATTTAATCAAATTGACATTTTAATCATGAGTACAGGACATTTCAAGGATGAAGACCGGCATTTTTCATCAGTCATCAATCAGTCATTAATCAATCATGAAACAATATAACAATCATCAAATCTACATCAAGGCAAACATATCAGTCATATTAGCTTCAAGTTTTTTCTCAGGTCAATGGTAGGTTTTTCAAGTTTTTCGTTCATTTTTTGTTTTTTGCTCGGGTTTATTTTTAAAGATCGAGTTAAGTGCCAGGCCAATACGTGTGTGTAGTGTGTGGTTATGTGATTGCCGCTATGAGTGTTTTGTTCACTTTTCTAGAGTCGGCTGTGCTGATGTAGGCGCGGTGGGCCTGTGATGCCCATCTGCCGAATAGCTGTACCTCGAGTTCGGTGTTGCCGGACATGTATGCCACCATTGCTGCCGTTTTCCTTATGGCATGCAGTGTATGTGGTATGGGCACCCCGATCTGTGTTTGCGTCGCCTTCCATGTCCTGGCGATGTACGGTACCGTCATCATCTGCCCGTCCGCGGGGAAGACCAGCAATGGCTGATCTGGGCGTGTGGTGGGGGCTTCCGCAATCATGCTCAGGTAGGCGGCATCTGGGCAGAACATTGGGTTCGCGACTGGAACCATTGTCAGTTCCCTGGACTGGTTGTTGGCTTGTATGTTCTTCGCCCACGTCTGGTGTAGTCGTAGTTTTCCCCTCCTCACCATCACATCGGCTCGTGTGGTGTGGCGGGTTGGGTCGAATGCCGCGAGTGTTCTTGGGGCCACCTCTGACTGCCTGGCACCCGTGTAGTACATGATTAGTATCGCGAACGATACTACCCGATGTTGTTTTTTGACTGTAGGGTGGCTACCACCTTCTTGATGGTTGGTAGTGGGACGTTCGTCGATGGTCGTGGTGTGTGTGCCTTCGATTGCTTCAGAGCATCCATCGCTAGCTTTACTCTTATGTCGTCCAGGGGGGCCCTACCGGCGTGCTGGAGGCGGAAGTGCATCCTTATGTGGGAGACTGTGTTGGCCACTGATGATGGGCACTGTCGGGCCGTGGTTTCTTCTATCCAGGAGCGCACTTGCAGCACTGTCGGTGCCAGCTGGTTTATGCTGTACTTGGTGCAGTGCTGCTCGTACGCTGCGACGGCCTAGTGGTAATTCGCCTAGGTGCCCGGTGCTCTTGCCTCTGCCTGTTGTGCTTCCGGGGCCCGTATCAGTTATCAGTACTCTGGGTCTGAAGGAAACAACATTGTTAGGTTGTTCATAGGTGAGTAAGCAGGGGCGGTCTGGAGCTATTTGCCTATCGACACATATGCGTACTGCTTGTTTCTTATAGTATTCGTTTATGTGGGCACGGCTTAGAGCGTCTGCTAGCTTATTGTCTCCACCTGGTATGTGTCTGAAAGTTACTTTCACTTCATGTATGGCCTGCAACATCCATGCCGACATGGCCGCATTTATGAGGCGGGGGTCATCTCCCCTGCCGGTGGTGAGGACATGGACGGCGGGCTGGTTATCGCACATGACTCGTATGTGGCCGCCTCGATCACTGGGCTTTATGAAGGTGTGTAGGGCTATGGTGATGTTCATAGCCTCGAGATGATTTATGTTGGTGTCCTCATGTGCAGTGGCCGCGTCTTGGAGCTGCATGGAGTAGGCCCTGGTGTCATCGGCTCCACCAATCCCACCCATACACGCGTCAACCTCTATGGTCCTGTGTGGGTTGTTGGGGGGAATGATGTAGGTTCCGTTCCAATCCCGAGCAAACTGTGGGAACCATGTGAGGTCTGCTCTCATTTCGTCGGTGACTGGGGTTCTGTCGGCTGTCATGGCTCGGAGTGTGTCTAGTAATCGACTGACAAATATTCGGGCGGGCTGTACACATTTCGACAGGTGAAAGAGGCGACCTAGTATGGACTGCAGTTGCTTCCTTGTCACGCTCTCCTTTCGGATGGTAGCATTCACCTGTCATATGGTTGCCTTGATCTTTTCATGTGGGATGGTGAGAGTCATCTGTGGGGCATCTATGGTGATGCCAAGCCATGTGACGACTGGGGCAGGGGGCTGAGTTTTTTCGACAGGCTCCGGCAGCCCCAGTGACCGAAACAGCTGCCTGGTGGTGTTGAAGTGGCGTGTAGACATATGTATGTCAGGAGCGACTACTATGAGGTCGTCGAGGTACATTAGTGCAGTGAACCCCCGTTGGCGTAGCTTGTAGACGACCGCATCGGCCACCCTTTGTATGTGCCAGCTTGAGCCACGGGCACCGAACGGGACGAAATATCCAGGTAGTATTTCTCGTCCCAGCGTGCGCCGAGTAGCAGCCAGTCCAGTGGACATGTCACAAAGTTCTTATATGCACGACTGATGTCCATTGTGAAGATGTAACTAGCGCTCCCCATGTGCCTTAATTCAGTGGTAAATTGGTCGACGGTGGGGAGGCCATGGTCACGTGTGTCCCCCAGCGCCGTATTTTTTATTATGTAGGCGTTCACTGAGGTGCTGGCTGGAAATGACATGTCGGTTATTATCCTGCGTTTCGTTGGATCTGCCTTCTCGCGTGTCATGATGGGCGAGACATGGTACCATGGTGTGAATGGTGGGGCATCATAGGGGCCGTATATGGCACCACAGTCGATCTCGTTGCTGAGGTACTGTTGAACCGCCGCTGGATGTTGACGGGCACTGGGGTGGTTGGGGCAGCCGGTGGTGTCAGATACGGGGCCCAGGTAACCCAGCGGGAAGCCGTACTCGATAAAGTCGACCAACTGTCCGTGATCGTGAGATGAGGTAAGCCTGCTCCTCCACTCGGCGACTTTGAGCACCGAGGGTACCGGTATTCTTGTGGTGATAGCATTTGGTAATCCGGTGGCCTTAACTTTCGCGTAGATGTCAGCTATCCCTGGGTTAAGGTCCTGTGCTGGTTCCGGCCAGTGGCATATCCGATGTCCGGTGAATGCCCCTGGAGCGGGGTCGATGACACTGTCGGGCATGATGGTAGCATCTGCAGCACAATGACGCCTTATCAATTCAAAATCAATATCATAATAGTCTTCACCAGTGTTGTGTTGGCGGGGCACGCCACCCTGTTTGTTTATGTTACAGGGCGCGTCCGGTTGAAGTGTGGTGTGAGGGCTGTGGGAGGGGGCTTGCGCTGTCGCCCCGCAGGTGTATTGTTCGCCGGTGCAGCACCTCACTGTGATGAGAGTTGCCTTTGAGCTTGGCCTGCCTCGAGGTAGGCGGTGGCGTGTTTGTTTTGTTGGTTACAGTGGCCGGTGTCAGTGACCTGGGGGCGGCTGGGCACAGATCCCCTCACTTGTTTGTTGTTGGAGTGGTTGGTGGCGGTGCCCCCGTGTGTGCGGGAGTCGCGTTGAGGGGGCAGGGTGCGACGTCAGTGTGTTTGTCATCACTGCCTCCCATGTGATGTTTGTGGGGATTATCTCCGTGGGCTCGGCGGCTGGTGATGATGGTGGGGGGGGGGGCTTCTGATCACGCTGCTGGTGTCTGTGTTCTGAGTGTTGTAATACAGAGATCTGAGGATTGTTGGGTGGCGGCGACACTTGTAGCTCGGGATATTGGGGCGTCTGTGGCTGTCAGCTCTCGGGGCAGGTGGTTTTGTTTGTTCTACATTTCTATGCGGGTGGCAGCTGTTACGGGGGGTGGTGCTGCGATGTTTAATTTCAGCATTTTTTGTTTCTACTTGCACTGCCCCCTTTTTTAGTTTTTTGAATAATCCCTGTTCTTCCTACGACATTGTTGTTCAGTGTGGTCATAGTATGTATGGGTGGTTCTGTAGCAGAACGCGCAAGCATGTACGCCATCGTTTACGCCATCTGCGTGATGTTGTTGCTGGTTGCAGCGGCGTCCCTAGTTATATGTTTGACACGGGTGTTCGTGGGATTCTGCCTCGATGCGGCCTCGCCCTACCACCCTGTTGTCGTTGTTTCCGTTGGGGTATGCCCTGTTGTCCCTGACTGTGGAGGAGTTCGGCTGGTTAGTGTAGCAGTATCGCATGCGGTCGTTTTGCATCACCTGCCACTGTGACCATGCCATTTTATTCTTCTCTATCCTGTCAAATACCCTCTGGGATCATGCCCTGACTGCGGGCCATGGGCATATCATGCAATCCTCCGTGACACAGCGTAGATGCTCGAACATATCGGGGAAGTCGGCGGGCTCATACGCGCCTACATCATCGAGCATTGACATGTACGCACACAAATATTCACGTTCAGTTATTGTGGCCCTGACGGCAAGATTTTGGGCGGCGGTCTGACAGTTCGTGCGTTCGAGATACATGTACGGCTTTGCAACGGGGTTTTTCACAAAAATGTCATGCATAACGGCACGCCTACCTTCGATCCTGCGGCTGGAGGCTCGTTCACGATCGAGCTCGTCGTCGTGGCTGTCGGTTTGCAGCTCCAGTTGCCGCCGCAGGCGTGGCCTGCCAGGGGCGTGTATACCCGCCCTCAGCTGGTGGACTTGTCGTTGTGGGCGATCGTGCTCTGGGTGTCGGGGTGGTGGGTCGGTCTCGTCGTCCTGGTCATCGTCGTCTGAGGAGGCGGGATGGGGCGCCCTCGCCCTGGGAGCTGCTCGCTGCTGGGGCTGTTGTGGTTGCAGGGCCGTAGGTAGTGGTGTGGGAGGCCTAGGTGTCCTCGGGGTAGGGGCCGGCACCCGTGGCATTGGGCGGTCGGGTGGTGCGGCCTGGTCGGGGCGGGTGATGTGAACAACCAGCTGCTGGAGGGTGTCGCTTATGGTGGCCATCTCCCTCACCATGTTGGCGACCTTGTGCTGGATGTCGATGGCGGGTGGCCGTGGCGGCGGCTGTGCCGCCGGTGGGTAGGAGGCATCCGACTCGGTGTCCGAGTCCTGCGGTGCCGCCGGGGGTGGCTGGATGTCGTCGAATGATGGGGCGGCCGTCCTCGGCGTGCTGCTATGCATCTCATGGCTATCCCATAGCTGGGTGGGTAGAGTGGATGAGGATCCGGCTGCCGTCCGTGAGAGCTTGGCCAGCTGGCCCCTACCCCTCTTCTTGGGCGAGTTGCTGTGCCTCGGCATGGTGCTAGCTTAAGGAGAAGAAGAGGTGTTGCTGCTACTGTGGGCCGGGTGCGACTGGCTGTGCGGGGCTCACCGGGGGAGTGTGGGGGTTGTTGGGAGGTCGAAGATGATTGATTGAGGGGTTTGAGGGGTTGGCCAATGGGATGGCCCGATGTGAGTGGCAGGTGGGAGGGGCTGCTTCCCAGTTCTCTGTGCCCCAGCAATGACAGCAAATGAGCGCCACCCGCTCATTTAACCCAAATATAGCATTGCTAAGCTATCGAAATGCACACATACCGGGATTAGACGCATCTCCCACACAATTACTGATGGCGAGAACACTTCCCAAAACAGCAAAGAAGTTGCAACCACACATACAGACGAACATGCACGTAAAAATGACCAAACGGCAGAGCGATAAAAAGAGACATATTGACAAGCGGGGCACTACCACCCACAACACACTTAAAAATGGGGATACGGTGAGGTATGCAGATCAAAACCAAAGATGGGCAAAGGGGACAGTCTTAAACCATTCCCAGTCTTACCCCAGAAGTTACTACATAGGCACACCAGACAACAGACGTATACGTCGGAATCGCAAACATATCATCAGACACCCTAGTCCGTAATGATCACATTGACAGACCAGTAGTCCGAGCACCAACAACACAGCATATGGACAGTCATCAAAACGATCGGGCAAGCCCGGCATGTAACCCTACAACGCATTACATAACACGACGTGGGCGACCCAGTAAACCGGTCGATAGATACACTGCTGTAGCATGACGGAGGTATCAGAAGAACATGTAAAACTGTTTTGACAGAGTGAACATGTTAGATATAAGATTAACAGAAATGAAATTTGTCTTGTTTAGTCGTTAAGTTCTTAAAAAAAAAAGAAAAAAAAAGAAGAAGAAAGAATTGATAATGAAATACAGAAAAAAGAGGAGCCTCAACCAGAGGAGAATGTTAGGTGTAAGTTGGTTTTTTCATTGTGATAAAAAAGGAGATGTATGATGTACTTTACAAATGGGCCCGGGCACGTCAGGAGTCACGTGACCGGGGGAGAGTTGTAGTGGTGAATCGGGAACGCTAATAAAGGCAGTCATGAACTAGATCTTGTTATGTACACGTCTCTAATACATTACACCCTACATCCGGGCCCACCATGCCTTCAATGCCCTCCTCGCACTGTGTGCGGACCTGGGCATCGACCTGGCCCCCCGACAAGTGCTTCCTCCCAGCGGTCAAGGTCACGTGGCTGGGCTTCGAGGTGTGGTGGAGGATTGCGGCCGCTGGCTGTCGAGGCCCTCCCTCACCAGTAAGGCCCTCCAGAGGCTGCTGGGGAAGCTCACCGACATCCATGGGTGCATCCCCTCGGCCCGTAAGTTCATGTGCCCCATACAGAGGAGCGTCCGCTCCCTCTCCCCCCGGGCGTCGCCGACATGGACCCCGACCTGCGGAAGGATGTCTGTTGGTTCTACGACTACGCCTCCAAACGGACACGGATTGTACCTCCTGCCAGCCCCAGTCGGGCCCACGTGGACCATCGAGTGCGACTTCGGCCTCACCAGTGGGAGCGCGTTCTCCCTGGAGAGCTGCTTCTCTGAGGCATACAACGACCACATGAGGGGCACATACCATACCATCCATGAGCTCGATGCCGTCAACATCGTCCTTGTGGTCAAGACCCTGAGGCCCACAGTGTCAAGTGGCATGGAGGTCATAGTGAGCACAGATAACGCGGCGTCTGCCGCCACCCACAAGTCTGGCTGCGCCACTGATACTGGGGTCGTGCCCGGGAGCTCGGGCTGATCGCGGCGATGGTTCCTTTACCTTCACGGTCAGGCACAAGCCTGCAGCTGCTGCTCGCCGATGCCCTCAGTCGAGCACACACTTCCCCGGTGGCACTGAGCTATGTCCGGCAGCAATGTAATGTTAACTCGTTATCCCGAATTTGGGTTGACCACTAGCCTGACATGTTTACCCATGATCTCTGACCTCACAGACCTCGACGACGGGGCACAGGCACATGTGATGACCCTCCACCGGGCGGCGCTGGCACCGGGGACATGGCGGAACCACGCGAGGCAGGCCACGCGTTACATCGAGTTCATGCTCGACCGGGACGTCGACCACATGAAGCCTCCTATGACGTCACACAATTCATCGCGCACCTCCACCACCTCCTGCCATCGCCCTCTTCAGTGGCCAACGCCCTCTTTGGCGCACGCTCCTGGCTCTGAGAGGCCGGTGGGGACCCCACTCCCTTCAACGCCCCCTTTGCTGAGCGGGTCTGGTGGGGCGGGGAGAGGCTCTTCACGGCCCCGGTCAGGCGCGCCCCCTCCATCACACCCCCCGATGATCGGCCAGTTCTACAGCTACCTCAGTAGTATAGAGGGCCGATATAGGTCCATATTACGTAATCGTGCTTGCAGGATGGCCATCTGTTTTAGGTTGAACTCATTTGACCTTTTTGACTGGATTGATGACGTCACTGTTCTACCTTGCAGGATGGATATCTGGTTTTGGTTGAACTCATTTGACCTTCGCTTGCAGGATGGATATCTGTTTTTGGTTGAACTCATTTGACTTTTTTGACTGGATTGATGACATCGATGATTCGAACAACACTGGATTATTTCTCGGATATCATTTTAATTTTAGTATAGATAATATAATAATAATAATGAATTCTTCATTAGGAGATGTCATACAACTTATTGTGCATGACACCGACCACACATTGATGGAGGATTTAACAAGATATAGGAATATACAAAGTATTCGCATTCCTTTGAATGAATATCATTTTCACAACTTCATTGCTGTCTGGAAGGAAAACAGTTTTCATTCTCTACCTGAAGATCTCCTTCCCCTGCTTACTGCATTGCAGGATTTTGAACAATGGATAAAGAATCACGATATCGATTATATCCTTTTATATCATTCTTCTTCTTCTTCTTGTTCTTCACATATTCGATCTTTCTCCCCAGGAAATCAATTAGATGTGAATAGAGCCAGCATTCATATCATAGTTCATTGTACCGGAATTGGGGTTTTTGCTAGAACTAGTGGTTCAAAAAGAATCTCCGGTGGACTGGAAACCTCAGGAGGATGTCATCAGACAGGCTACCAAAGCAGATCCTCTACTCTGAACTGTCTTCTGGTTACAGAAAGAGAGGCCGCCCTCGTTTCCGGTTCAAGGATACCATCAAGAGAAACCTGAAGCTGAGAGACATTAAGACCGACTCATGGACATCACTCTCACAGCAGAGAACTAAATGGAGAGTGGCTGTCAACAGCGGTGGTCAAGTAATGAAAGCAGTCTTTGTCGCATCGCGACAGACAGCATGATGATGATGATGAGTGGTGAATATTCACTACAACTCACAGACACTTTTCAATATAATAATCTAATTTGTTGTGCTCTTAATTACGCACATAGATACTTTTCCTGTATTTTACTACCAAATAAAGTTTTATTTTTTAAGGAGATTTCATTTGCCTTTAACCAAGCGTGTTTACTTTCATATGGAATGCATTCGAAGTGGCCATTCTACGGATGGAAGAGAATGATGATAGATGAAAATGAGTTGACTATCCCTCACTCCCTCTCTTCCCCCTTCCACCTCCCCGTCCCACCTATCCATACATCTCCAACCCTACCCACCCAAACCCCCCACTCCATTTGATTTGAACACTCCTCATTTCCATATCACCGAATTTGGTGAAGCATATAAAGCCTGCTTGTCCCCACCCTCCTCTCATCAGTATACCTTTCACCATGTTCATGCAGAAGGGGATTCTGAAACGTCCGAGATAGATTCCGATATCGATACCATCATCAGCATCGTCAGCACTGGATATGTCAGCAGAACCAGTGAGAGCTATCAATCTCAAGAGATTGAGTATGTACTTCTCCTCAGATAGTGAAAGGATCGAAGAAGAGGAGGGGGAGCTAACAATTATCGTTCTCTCCCCCTCTCCCTCTCCCTCTCCCTCTATACTTGAGGATGGAGTTGAAACCTTCAAGAGTCGAAAAATTGAGTTGAAGAAGAAGAAGGAGGAGGAGAGTAAGTTGCTGGGGAGTAAGAAGCGTCGCAAGATCGCTTCATTCTTAGTTATTCCCCGAGGAATTGATATTTCGCATTTTGATGCTGCCAACCTGCTGCTGGTGAACCAAGTTTTTGTGGAGCGTGTGAGAGGGGCTGGAGCAAAGCTTGGTATAAAGATTGCCCTATGGACTCATTCTGGAGGAGATGACTTTGCAGGGGATGTCAAGCGATATGACATCGAGGGGAGTGCAATGCAATCAGCAGAAACAGTTAATCCCGATGGTAGGACTCTGCTGATGAGCAGCAATCATTATTTTATGGATTTTGATGAAAACGCCATCGGCGTCTTGCTCGAGAGAATAGATAACATGATTCGGGCCCTCAAAACAGCTCAAACAGACAGTCGTTTTGGGGGCTTACACATCAACTTTGGACGTGGTGTGTTTGGTGTGATTGAACGCAACAGTTCCCACATCAACTTTCCTAAATGGTTTGTTTTAAGTTCAGAAAAGTTGAAGCCTGTGGAGAAAAGGGCGCTAACACCCTGCAAACAGGGGGTGTATTTGAATGTCGCACAACTGGAAAAGTTAAACAAGTTCCTGAAGGAACAGCTCCACTCATTCCTCTTTCCTAATGGAGACTTTGAGGTAAAGTGTGATGAACTATCCCACAAATCACCTGATATTGCAATATTATGTATATATTATGTATAACAATTATCGTTCTCTCCCCCTCTCCCTCTCCCTCTCCCTCTATTCTTGAGGATGGAGTTGAAACCTTCAAGAGTCGAAAAATTGAGTTGAAGAAGAAGAAGGAGGAGGAGAGTAAGTTGCTGGGGAGTAAGAAGCGTCGCAAGATCGCTTCATTCTTAGTTATTCCCCGAGGAATAATATATACATATGTATGTGCATATACGCATATATATATATAACTTTATAAGTATGTGTATGTGTACATGTACATGCATAATCAAAAATAAAATAAATAAAATATAAATGGAATATTATTTAGGGTAATGGGAATGCTTGGTTAAAATCTGAGGGTGAAAGTGTCAGAGCTTAGGCCCCTTGCATTGTTGCAATAAGTCTGATAGTGATACAGACTACATATGGATTAACTTAGCAGTGACAAATGGAGGACCACTCTGAGATATGTATTTATGTATACATATATGTATATATATATATATATGTATGTCTCCACTATATACATATACATGTATATATATGTATATATATATGTGTGTGTGTATGTATGTATATTCCGATAAAACGCATTGGTGGGGGAATGCAAATGGTCTATAATGGAATGCAAATGGTCTATAATGGTAAATGTTATATAGTGCCAGGTGAATGAATGTGTTTATGTAGTTGCTGGTGATCCTTTATTTATGGTCAATAGTCATTGTGTATTAGGTAGATAGTGTGAAAGAGGCACTAGAGATAGTGTGTAAGGGGCACTCGGAGCTCTACTCACTACCCCATGCACCCTCTGTTAGTCACGGATCACCACACACACAGCTCAGGCAGGTGGTGGCCAAGCAGCCACACCTCATGGTGGTGGTGGGCAGATCACAGTAGCCATGGTGACACAGGAATGCTTACTATTTATTGGTGGAACTGTAAATGCTTGATTCCTATTGGAGAACACGGTCAGGTGGTATGCCATACCAGATCCATGTACCACTATGTAAGAAGCAGAGGCTTAAGATGGTAAGGGCGACATCAGTTTATTCATTGCCCAGCAAGAAGTGGTGACAACCATTGGAAGGGCAATTAATGCATAACCTTCGAACCATAACAGTAACTTGAGGATCAGTTCAATAATCAATTAGCAAATCAATGTGAGTGGGTCATACTGACCATCAACTGACATCTGGCTGGACAATGCCTACCGTAAAAAAAAAAAAAACATACTGTAGCTGTTGTTCGGGTGGAGCCGGAGGACCGAGTGACACCTCCCCAGTCAGCGGCATGCAGCTGTGCATGCAGCGCCAATAGTCCCCTGGGTTCAAACCCGGGAACTAGAGTAGTCAGAAAGTAGTTTAGCCGGAGTCTGTTTTGGCCTTACAACCATATACAATCTTGTATACGAGTTATAATAATAAACCTGAAGGCATTGTCTCTCTCTACTTTCATTCTTTATACTCTTCCTTTCTCTTCTTGCCTTTATTGATTTCATTATAGCCTGCCTATGCAACCACAGATGCCAGCCATGGACTTTACACATGTGTATATATATATATGTATGTATATGTATGTATGTGTGTATTATGTATATGTTTGTTTATGTATGTATATGTATGCATATGGATGTGTATGCGTGTGTATGCATGTGTATACATGTGTATGCATGGGTATGCATGTGTATGTGTATGTATGTGTATGTATGTATATGTATATGTATGTATATGTATGTATATGTATGTATATGTATGTATGTATATGTATAATATTTATCCAGGTACATCCATATACATCCATGTATATCCATATACATCCATATATACATCCGTATTCATCCATATACATACACATACAAACACATACATACATATACAAATATATACATATACATACATACACACATACATACACATTCATATATCATATTTGTGGTGATTATGCTTCAGCATAATCACAGTTAATTATATATTATGCATACATATAGTGGTAAAAAAACTGGTATATAAAGAATACATCTCAGCAACGCGGAACCCGGTGGAAGCTCACAAGACAAAAGCTCACAAGGCATTTCTGGCACCGGCCTTCCCTAAAATAATATGAATAGAAATAAAAAGTGATAACCAACAATAAAATAAATCAAATACAATAATATTTAAGGTAGGTTTTTCTTAATGTTGTACCAGCAATACAAGCCATCTTTGTAGTGATTATGCATCAGATACATAATCACAGTGAATTATTTATGATGCATATATATATTGGTATGCAAAACATATATGTAAATGATGCACAACAGTCCCCACAGGACCTCCTCCCCAAGTGGCAAGTGGAAATATATGAGTGGGTCAAAGACCAGTATATACCCCCATGGTTGACTGGAGGTGCCCTATTGTTTGGGATTTACTGCTTTACCAACACAGTACTATCATGGGCAGTTCTAGCCTGTAGCCATATGTTGTAACTACTGAATTATTTTATAATATTCACTGCTAATTTACTCAATCCGCTTCCAACTAAATGGCCTGGAAATATTCAAGAAATTAGATATAATGTTTTGCTTTCTAGTGATCTTTTCCATTATGAAAACATCCCAAAACTCAGTGTGCCACAACAATATTTGTGAACCTGATCACTAATCCTATTTTCAATTCGACCTTGGTTATTGAACCGGGGGTCGAATTAGGTATTTAACCACCATAGCCCAATCGAGGTAAGCTCTCCAACCTGATCTTGTCATTTTGCATTCTCTCCCATTTCGCCAACTCTCTGCCAATATATGTAGCCATTTGATACTGGAACCAAGGATTCTACTTTCTGTTCCATACTAAAGCTATTCCCCCCAGTATTTAGACTACATTGTCGTTCACCCCTACTGTAAGTATGGGGTGAATCTTTTATCTGGGCCTATCCATGTTGTAGCATGGATAATTATGCCGGAAACCTGATTAATGTCGTGGCAGTGTTAGTAGATACTTGCTATGTGGAATAACACCTTTTATGGAAGCAAATGATTAACAAAAATCAAACACTCAAAATGTAGATAGTAAATTGCCGAATCATCACAGGAAATTAGAACTATTAGAATCAATTTTGTATCTTTTACATAGTTGACTTTCGATTACCATACACCCAAAATGGACTAAGTTTGCTAATCCAATCTGTTCCTTTATTCCCTCCAGTTGCACATTCAGCAGTGAGGCCACTCAGACACTTGACCTTCGCTTCAAGTTCATTGAAGAAGTCATCGTTAGGTGCGACGTGACTTATGATTCAGGAGAGACATTCACAATGACAGGTCAGTGAACCATGACACGCACCTCAATATATTGTGAGTGTTCTGTTAAATAATGATCATCATCATGCTGTCGGTTGCGATGCGACAAAGACTGCTTTCATTACTTGACTGCTGCTCTCCATTTAGTTCTCTGCTGTGAGATTGATGTCCATGAGTCGGTCTTAATGTCTCTCAGCTTCAGCTTTCTCTTGATGGTATCCTTGATGAGGGCGCCCTCTCTTTCTATAACCAGAATACAGTTGAGAGTAGAGGATCTGCTTTGGTAGCCTGTCCGATGACATCCTCATGAGGTGTCCAATCCACCGGAGATTCTTTTTGATCAGCAGATCTTCCATAGAGGGCAGCCCCGTCCGTTCGAGTATTTCCTTATGTTAAATAATACTCTGCATTAAATCACTAATAACAAATGAAATTAAGAAGTTCTGATAACATTGCACACAACCCCCTGCCCCGCGGCCCCGCCAATATGGATAGATAAATTAATTAACATAAAATAGGGTAAGAAATCAGATTTTTACTGTTTGCAATCTACAAATCACATAGTGAAAACCCATAAGCAAGAAACAACAACAACTGATACTAAAAACAAAATCTAAGCAGATTTGAATCAAACTGGTGTAGTAAGGGCCTACTGCACAACAGTGAAAACAAGTCTCAAAGAACTTATCCATTAAGGGCAGGGTCAATAAATTATTCAATAAAAAAACAACTAATTTGTGAATGACATGATTGTGCCTATCCTATGTGTGAGTTCATTAAAACCCATGCCTTGTATAATTACTTGCATTCATGATGGTTCCTGATTCCAACAGCAACATATGGCACTAAAAATAACACCTGCCATCTAGATCAACCATCTAGTAATAAATAAGACTGTCACTCTTAATTGAATATTGACAGAAGTGGACTTAACTGACGCTCACAGTTGCACATAATCCAACAAAATCATATTTTCAAACACAATCACACACATTTTTCTGAGGATATCTAAGTTAGATTCTAGTGTACATGATCATCACTTCTTTAAGGCTCTTAAAGAATCATAAGGAATATTGAAAGAAATGTTAAAGAATGTTAAATACTGCTAGAAATTGTCAACTAGCTTAAAGCTGCCTCGTCTGATGAAAGCATCACATTTTCACAACCAAACCAATTATCTAGACTTAATTTTGCACATCTGACTTCGATACTGGTCTCCTTACTAAGGATTTGTTGCTACATCGAAGGGATACTGAGTCAAATTAATTTATTAATATATGTTACTGCTGCGGCCTATGGCTTGATGTGAAAGCTTGCCAATATTAAATTACCATGTTTGCACTTCAAATACCTTCACAGTTAGCCATTTAAAGAAAAAGTTACGTCAAAACCAAAGTAAGGTAGATAATAATACTCAACCTAATAATATCTATCCCCAAAACATAATAGGAACTAAAAACAAAATACACATGAACATCAAACTATGCAACTTTAGGAAAAGAATGGTACATTACATTTTGATTCAACCAGTGCGTCTGCACAAGATACTTTGCATGATTACACTGCGAGTGTATGTGAAGTTAATCATAACTTGGTAATTTATTACTGCATACAAGGAATATTAATTCACTTTAATCGAACATGGCATTTCGATATGCATGCCAACATGCATTTTGCAACATTTCTCTTCAAATATCACCAAACTTACCCTTTTAAAATAAAAGTTGCATTCAAAGTAAATTAATGTAGATTATAATGATCAAACTTGTACATTTATATAAAATACATTGCTGAAACTCAAGAACCATAGCCCTATGTAATAAACAACGCGGTACCATCTGCCTACATGTAACTAATGGAATCTTTTTTCCTTATCAACCTTTTCTATGGTAAATACATAACCTCATCAGTTAGCGGGCAACGAAATACAACAGAAGAAGTCACGAGCTCTACTGCAGGTAAGCGGTGCTATTATATACTATAGCCAGTAACCACCAATAATACTAGTAAATGATGTGTTCCCGATTTGGTGTGGTGTTCTCTCTCTAAATCTTCTATCAATCAAATCAGCTGGATGTCATATCTATTATGACATTTGCATAACAAACACTATCAAAAAAGCAAACCCCAAAATATGGCTACTGCCAAAACTGAGATACAACATGACTGAGAACATGGCAATTAAAATATATAAAGGCATGATCCTCCCCTACTTCGACTGCGGTGATGTAGTATACATGGGGAGGGAAATACCAAACTACTAAACAAGCTACAGGTACTGCAAAATAAAGCGCTTAAAATATGTCTCCAAATACACTAAATATATCCTATAATAGAACTACACAAAAAATGCAACACAACACTATTAAGAAGTAGAAGGGAAACGCACCTGAAAATACTAGCACTCCACTACACCACAAAATCAGGTTACACAGTAATCCCCCACAGGGACACCAGGCACATGGCAGTCCCAATACTACTGATGGAAATGAGTAACACAACAATCTATGACAGAAGTGTACTGGCCATGGCAGCACATGCCTGGAATAAACAAAACACAAAACAACGAGCTGGTGTGAATCCAATAAAATAACCATCAATGCAAATAAATCTAAAACAGTACTCTTCTCACATACAGCAATCACAGGAAGAAACCTACAATGCACACTAGGAAACCAAACACTGGAAAGTGTAAATCACTACAAATATCTAGGCCTAGAACTAGATAGCCAGCTAAACTACAATCTGTGTGTAACAAAAATCATACAAAAAGTAAATCACAAACTATGGCTATTTGCTAAACTAAGAAACTATATGACACAAGATATGTCAATAAAAATCTTCAAAGGCATGGTACTCCCCTACTTTGACTATGGGGATGTAATCTACATGGGTGCTAAAAAAGAGCTACTTAACAAATTGCAGATACTACAAAATAGGGCCCTGAAAATATGCCTGAAAGTAGACAAACTACACCCCACTTATGACCTACACAAAAGAACTAAAGTAAAGCTACTAGAAAACAGAAGGCTAATCCACCTAAAAACATTAGCATATGGATATAGCCAAGACATTAAGCATCTAACCCAACCACTAAGGGACACCAGAGCAAGCAAGGTACCACTACTGAGGCAGACCAGAAGCCAGATCAAAGCCCATGAAAGGAGCACACTGGAAATGGCCGGCAAGCATGGAATGCGCAAACGGTGAAAGAAAGACAAATCCCTGACCTAAAAATATCCCTGACCTAAAAATATCTGTGCAAAATAAAAACTGGGAACCCCAACTGAACTGCACCACAAGGGGGCAGGTGATATGTTACGGCCCACCAACTGGACAGCCCAGGGCGGGATAACCGGAAATATAAAAGCCAGATAACATATCCAACAACAATATAAATCAAATCAAATCCAAACAAACATAACTCAACCACCTATTACGTACAAGCCTATGGACATGTAAATAAAATAGGCTAGTATAGAATTAAGTAGAAAAGAAAGAGGAAAACTCTTCCAAAGAAAACCACAAAACACTAACATAGAACCTTAAGAAAACAACTAACATAGTAATAAGAATAGAACAAAAATATAATGCCAAGAGGGCCCAAAAAACTAACATAGGCTACCAAGCGTACCAACAGACTATCTATCTGCTACTGAAATGCAGACAATCAAATATCTTATCAGCAGCTACTGTTTGGTAAGACAATACCTACACTACAGCTGGCCAGCATTGAAAACAAGCCTGGGTCCCCAGGCTTACATGCTATGGACAGAATAAATACAGCCACAATACAAAAAAAGAAAAAAGAAAAAAGAAAGGGAAATCTGTAACCCTGGCCACTACAAACAATTCCTAAATAAAACAACTACTTACTGACACATCAAAATCACATCTGCCCCTGAGAGCGGTCGCTGCTTGCTGTGTACTGGCACAACAATCAAAAGACAGGTCAGAGAAAATGGTAGGTATTAAAAATAGGACAATTAGCCCTCCTAAGAACAAGGGAAATCAGAAAAGCCATCACCACATGGCACAGTCCACCTGCCCGCAGGAGGCAGGTAGACTGTGCCATTTGGATTTAATGCATTGGTGGGGGAATGCAAATGTTCTATTACTGATCGGGTATACATGACCAGGTGCATGTATGTGTATATGTAGGTGCTGGTGGTGCCTGAGTGAGATGTAAATATACATAGTCGTGTTGGCAGGGCTGTGTGTGAGGGGCACTCAGAGCCTACCCCCTCCCCCCTCTGCTAGTTAGGATCACCACACTCAGGCTCAAGGCAGGTGGTGGCCAGGGTAGCCACACAGTTTGGTGGTGGTGGGCAGATCACTGGTAACCATGGGGACCAGGAATGCTGGATCCCTATTGGTAGAGCTAAGCATGCTTGTTTCCCATTGGGGTGGGGTGATACTCTACACTGAACCCCTGACCATATACATAATAAACCAGAGGGCTTCTTTCACACTTTATACTCTTCCTTTCTCTTTGTCTGTATTGATTTCATTATAGCCTGCCAACACAACCACAGATTTGAGCCGTAGACTTTACATACTGGTGACCACAAAAGGTGATCAATCTATTAGTTGGAGGAAGGATTCAACTTTACTTTATGGAGACCTAGTCTTTACATGGGTATGTGTAATGGCACAAATCAACACAGAAATGGACAGGCCACGGTCATGCATCTGATCCACCCTGAAATAGAAAATGGCTAATCAAACAACACAACCATCCCACCCGGTCACAGTCCTAAAGGGTCCGAGTGTGTTCTGGCACACTGGTGCACTATCTAAGGCCAGGGCTTGGGTGAAAGGATGCTGTAACAAATCAAAATGGGAAGGGATCCTCTCCCACAAGCCTGCGTGACACCCAAGTAGATGTACATAGTAGGTTAAGGTATCATACTCAGACTAGACAAAACTCTGGAAAATAAAAAAAAAACTAACATAGGCTACTAACACCCAAAATCACAAAAGGCTGGCCTGAGCAGAAACAGGTAAACCCTCTTGGGCGAGGGACCAGACAAAGAAAACAAGCACCCTGGCGGGAGCTTATATGTTATGGGCAGAGTAAATACCTTGTCAGTACAAAGAAAATATTCAAAAAAATATAGATATATAGAAATAAATGCTATTTGAAATTCATTATATAATGACACAATTACAAATATTAATACTGCACATTAAAAGGTGCATTCAGATGTAAAGTCCCCGGCTCGAATCTGTGGTTGTGTAGGCAGGCTATAGTGAAATCAATACAGGCAAAAAGATAAAGTACGAGTATAACAAGTGAAAAAAGAGAGAGATCCAACCCCTCAGGTTTATTATTTATATGGTACATGGATCCAGTATGGTATATCACCTGACCACAGTCTCCCAATGAGATTCAAGCATCAACAGCTCTACCAATGAGAATCAAGCATTTCCGGTCCCCACGGTTACAGTGATCTGCCCACCACCACCACGCGGTGTGGCTCCCTTGGCCACCACCTGCCCTGAGCTGAGTGTGTGGTGATCCATGAATAGCAGAGGGGTGAGGGTAGAGTGGGTAGAGCTCCAAGTGCCCCTTACACATTATCTGACTAACACACAATGACTATTTACCAATGAATCAAGCACGACCAGCAACTACATAAACATCTATGCATCTGGCCCTATATACCTGTTTCACAAATAGAACATTTGCATTCCCCCACCAATGCATCATTATCGGAATATTTTACACAGAGGTTTCTGGTGCTGGCATCTTGGTGGGTTATCTGGATGCCCCTATTTGTGGGGAACCCCCTCTAGGTCATGTGATGAGGTAATCCCACCTATGATGTCATTCATACATTACATACCTCAGGACTCCTCAACCCTAGCCCCACATGAAGTGAACAATTAAGCAAAGGTGTGCTTGGAGTGCTTTTGCTACCCGAATAGCCAGTGTCAACGATTAGAACTATTCAGAGTGTGGTTGTTTCTCAATTAATGGGGTATAGGATACCGGGTGACGTGAATGATTCTAATCATAATCTGGCTCAAACCCAAATGCCACTGAGTAGCTAATAATAACCCTGTTAAATTTTCTAACTGACAATCTTGCGCGATGCCTAGTAACAAATAATTCACAGCGATGCGCGAAAAGGAAGAGAGGAGGCGGGGGTGGAAATAAAGGGTTTTTAATTTCGCCTCAGACAAGCATACAGGGCATGCAGGGTAAAA
>CM059186.1:184339016-184444034 GCA_030323885.1 Branchipolynoe longqiensis
CACCTTTCCCACTTGCTTTCTTGGCTAATGATGGGGACGATGGTGATGATGATGCTGATCATATATAAAGGTCATCATCATCACCATCATTACCACTATCAGCATCATCACCACTATCAGCAGCATCACCACCACCACCACCATCAATGGACGCGGTGGCCGAATCAGTAGAGCACAGGCTTCCCGTGCGGAAGGTCTGGAGTTAGAATCCCAGCCGAGTCAAAACACTTACAAATTTGATACTTGTCGCTACCTAACCTGGCACTCGGCATTAACAGGATAGGGCAAGGATTGATTAGCACAGTACTTATCAGGATAATGTGACTGTGTGGGATATCAGGCCATGGTGCTGGTAGCCTGGTTTCCCAGTGGGGCAGCACGAAAATGTAGCCATGAGTGCGCACTGTCACAAGTCGGTACCCGCCCTGAGATGACCTTAGACATTGGTTGGACGTAAACCAACAACGGACAAACAATCACCATCACCATCACCATCACCATCACCATCATCGTCATCTGATTAGCACCTTACCTGGGTAGATTGTGTAGTGGGATCATTCTGAAGCAGGCCATGACGGCCCGCTTACGTTGTGAGGAGACCACTTTCTTCCAGGCTGTTCTCATTGAGAGTGGAGGGTGCTCCACCTAGGAAGAAGAGCAAAGTCTAACATGAGTGCGCAGGATGCGGCTGCATATTACACACCAATACAACTGCACACAGACATATATATATATATACATATATACATATATAACATGGGTATATGGCTAGCACGTGTATTACCCCTGTCACACCACGACGTAATGAGCGAATGTGAGCCTAACGTGGTGATTTTTCGTCATTACGTTGACGTACATTGGATTACGTTATGAGGACATCAGAATGATGTTAGACTGATGTCGAGCTACATCACATTACGTCGTGTTACGTCGAGTTACGTCAAGGTTTTGGACATGTTCAAAACTTTCGACGTAGCTCGAACGTAAGGGATTACGTTCACCTTACATTCTGTTCACGTTCAACGAACGTCAATGACGTTAAACGGACATTAGGCAAACGCTGCTCACTACGTTCAACTATGTTCCACTATGTTCCACTACGTTCCACTACATTGACCCACATTAAACCGGGTGGAAATGCCCACGTGGCGTAATGTGAACGTCAGGAGAACGTACATTCAACGTACGTTCAACGTCTCATGACATATGTAACGTCACGTAACATTCTTCTGCCGATGGAATAACGTTCATAACGTTCCGTGAGCATAATGACGTTGTCCTCTCTCGTTGAATGACGGTATCACTACGCTTTACCGACGTTACGCTCTCGTCCACTACGATGCATCCACGTTCAACTTGTGCCCAAATTTGCATACTACGCCGAGAAGTTCAACGTTCTTCACGTTCTCCCTACGTTGACGTTGTTACATCGTAGTGTGACAGGGCCTTTAATCTCGGGTGTAAGCCGGGCAGAGCAAGCCCCTGGTGTAGGACACTGAGTTTTGGCGGGATCAAATCCAAATTGCCAGTCGGTGCCTCAGTCCATGCAAGCTGCCTCTCAACGCGATCTCAGGTAGCATGGATCCACCTCAGAGCTTAGAGATCACTTTTTTTGTATCCTTGGCCAGAGCGAGGCTCAGCCAGAGACAGTGGTTATGTATTTATTATGTTATTGTCATTTATAGCCATTTATAGCCATTTATTGTCATTTATTGCCATTTATTGTCATTAATGTCATTCGTGTCACTAGACTGATGGTTAACACTCCACTAATAGTATCCTGATATTAACAAACAATGTGTCCTCCACCAGGTGGCCTTGTCTGCTTGTTTACATAATTTTTCAGCGGCGACTACCAGATAGAATACAGTACCGCACCTAGCCGCTGGTGGCGCCAGTGTCGCCATAGGCAGCAGCTGGGTGGTGCCAGGTAACGGCAGAAGCGGATACATAATAATGGTTTATTATTTATCTAATGAATGAATGTTATATGCCTATGATCAATTACAGGGTCCGTACACATGTGAAGATATGGAATTCAAGGCTATTTCAAGCCTTTTCAAGGCTGTTTTTGATAGGAATTCAAAACTATTTTCATTTAGATTTAGTCCGAAGTCGCCACACGACCAAATATGGTTCCCCACAGGCCAGGGAACACCAGAAAACCCCTTTACCTTATACTTATACACTAGCCAATGTGGCACTCTCCTTCCACGTATTCAGTTACGCAAACTGGAATGGTGTGCTGAGGAGAGCATTTGTCAGAGTTCAGTTCCAGTCTCAGCGGCCTATACCGGCACCCTTTAAGGCGGGACACTGGTGATTTTTGGGTGATTTCCGTATCTCAAAAACTATTAAAGATAGAGCTTTGAAAATTTGAGCACACATTCCTTTTACCGAGAGAAGAATATCTACAGAGTTTCAAAGCTCTATCTTGAGTAGGGGTCATATGATGAAGGATCTTGCACAAAGAAAAATCAAAATTTTACCCCCTTCCGGAAGTATACTGAATGTGCCTAGATTTGCCTGAATCAACTTATTATATGAAGAACTGGTCCAGTTGAGTGCAAGAAGGTGGTTTGTGAATTTATATATGTCATTACCAACATGTCCCTACATGACGAACCAGAGGGAAAAAAAATTCAATGGTCAATGTTTGTGTCTCCATCCCTAGCTCTTGAACTATGAAAGATACAGTGTTGTTAACCATCATATTGCACTCAGCAGCAGCTATTACATAAGACTGCCAAGTTTCAACTTTCTGCTACAATTATAACTTACATTTTTAGAGGGGGCAAATTGGCAAAACCCTGGGAAAAGCAGTTCTGAGAAAACAAGCTTCAAACTTCCCAAAGTGTTTCTTTCAAATGGTAAAGTCCAGTATCATCATCTAGAATCCCATATTATATACACAAATATCCAGTCAAGTAATTATCTGTCCAAAAAACATATCATTTACACCAAATTAGTCCACCAAAAACCAGAAATCACCAGTTTGACCCAAATTCATGTTCCAATCACCCGTGTCTGCCTTTAACGGGGGCAGGGAGGATCAGACAGAGGGGAGTGCAGACTGTGTGGGACGCTCACCCAGTGAAGCCCCTGCAGCACCTTCGCCATGGCAAGAATAGTGATGATCGAAGACTCCATATTGGTGTCGAAGGTGTTTCCCTCCTTGTCCTTCTTGGACCCAATCTTCTTGTAGAGCTGCTTCTGCCATTGCATTTTCTCATCGTCGTCCGTCTGCATAATGAGAGGAAGTTGTTATATGTACATCACATATATACCGAATGTATTTGTCTACCTATAATTCTCTGAGCTCACCTATGTATTTCTACTTAATTTGGATGAGCTGAGACATGGACAATCTCTAAGAAAATGTACAAACGTTTAGCAGCATTTGAGATGTGGACTTATCGAAGGATGATGAAAATATCATGGACAAAGAAGATCACCAACAAAGAAGTTCTCAGAAAAATTAAAAATAAGAAAAGCTTGTTTGCCACTATACAGACAAAGAAACTTATTTATTTTGGCCACATCATTCGTCAGAGTTCAATATACCGTACATTGTTGGAAGGGAAGGTGAATGGCAGCAGAGGGAGAGGGAGACCAAGAACATCATGGTTTACAAATATTTCACAGTGGACAGGCTTGAATTATTCACAGTCTATCAGAACAGCACACCATCGGGACAAGTGGAGAACCATTGCATCCAACCCTCGACTAGAGGACGGAACTATTGATTGATTGAGACTGACTACTCCTTTATAACCACCTGTTTTCTCTCTCACTATATCCATATCTTATGTACTCCTTTATCTGTTTATAATCATCTGGCTTTATATCTCACCATATATATCTTATGTCCTCCTTTAATGACCATCTGGCTTTGTTTCTCACTATATCCATATCTTATTACTTACTCCTTTATAACCATCTGGCTTTATATCTCGCAATATATATCTTATGTACTCCTTTATAACCTCGCCGTGAATATGGCCTATGCTGCCGACACGGCGTAAAACAACCACCAATCAATCAATCAATCAACCTTTATAACCACCTAGTTTTCTCTCTCACTATATCCATCTTATGTACTCCTTTATAACCATTTGGCTTTATATCTCACAATATATATATTACGTACTCATTTATAACCATCTGGCTTCATTTCTCACTATATCCATATCTTATGTACTCCTTTATAACCATTTGGCTTTATATCTCACAATATATATATATATATTAAATACTCATTTATAACCACCTGGCTTCATTTCTCACTATATCCATATCTTATGTACTCCTTTATAACCATCTGGCTTTATATCTCACAATATATACATTATGTACTCATTGATAACCATCTGGCCTTATATCTCAGTATATATATTTTTTTAAGAACTCCTTTATACCTATCTGGCTTTATACCTCACTATATAGAATTATACAAGTAAAATTGTAGGGGAATAATGTGTGTAAGATATTATTCATATATCTGGCTTTATTTTTATTTTTATTTTTTTTATTTTTTTGTGACGAGTTTTTTATTCTGCCCATAACGTATAAGCTCCCGTGAGGGTGCTTGTTTTCAACACTGGACAGCTGTGATACTGGATTGGTCTGGTCCCGTTCTCAGGAGTTTTTACCTGATCTTTCTTGGGCCAACCTTTGCGGTTTTGGGTGTTAGTAGTTTCTATATTATTTTTTTTTTTAATTTTCAAGTTTTTTCCTAACCTGTATATGATAACTTAGCCTACTATGTACATCTACGCAGATGACATATAGGCCTGTGGGAGAGGATCCCATCCCAATGTGGTTTGTTACAGCATCCTTTCACCCATGCCCTGTCCGTAGATAGTACACCAGTGTTCCAGAACACCCCTGGACCCTTCAGGACTGCGACTAGGTCGGATGGCTGTGTTGTATGGTTAGCCATTTTGTATTTCAGGGTGATTCGGATGCATGACCGTGGCCTGCCTGTTTTGCTTTGGTGTGTGCCAGTACACATACCTAGACGGACTGCGCCCTATGGTGATAGTCATTTCGAATTCCTTAGTACTTAGTAGGGCTAGTTTCCGTATTTGTAATATCTACCATCTTTTCTGGTCTGTCTTTTGCGTTTTGCTAATATACATGACACATTGGATATGTTGACGAGGTCAACCTGAGTAATTTGGCTACGAGGCAACTGGTCCCGCCCCCTTTCCTAATTAACATATAACCACGCTCTGGTCACTCTGCGCCCGGGCTCCTACCAGTCAACATCTCTTCCCACCCACCCACCTTACCGGGGTTGAGAGCTGCTACTAGTTTAAGTCCTGTACTATTTCGCACTTGCCACTATTATCCTAAATTGTCACGTTGTTAATATGTTGCGCTTTCTCATTGGTACTAGTATTCTCGGGCCTCCACGGTCGACTGCGCACACAACACATCAATGCTGAACATATTGACAAAACTCAATGACCACCCGATTATCCTGCCTTGTATGACCCGCAATCATGAATTTTCAAGTTATTAAGGCGCTGTTGCCCACATGTCGATTATCGCCCCTTGATTATAGATTACTTTTTGCTATAATAAAATCATATGTTATGTCCAATTTATTGTCTTGCCTTGTTGTCTCATAAGCCGAATTACGCATTATACAAGTATAAATTGTAGGGGAACAATGTGTCATTATTATTCATAGATCTAACTTTATAAGTATAACTAACCTTCTCCTCCATCATCAGTGACGTCTTGAGCCAATCTTCGATGTCGCCATCCGACTCCTTCTGAAACATGGAAAGGTTAGACACCGCCCCAGTTATAGTGTGTTAGTTCATGCCATGCCGTGCAAGTCCCACAATCCATTTCCGGTCAGTACAGATGGGGATGACTCCCAGCTAATCAACAGTCAACTTAGCTTTTTAATTGTTTTAATGTTTTATTTGTTTAAAAAAAATACAAATGAGGGATATTATCTGTGGTTGCTATAGTTACGACACAAATTGTGCGAGGCCTAGTATGACAAAGCGTGGGGATGTTTCAAAGCTATTAACATGTGCTCTTATTAATATGATTTAAACATTTATAAAGCAAAATAAATATAATTTCACTCATCGCGTTGACCACGGGAAAGTTATTTTGAGGAGAGAAAAAACAGCGATTTTTGTTTCTTTTCTTCTTTTACACACACAGTGTAGGACAAAGGGAAGAAAGGGTGCGTACATTTATATTCTGTGAATAATAATATATTTATAATATCCAGTGACTATCACACAGCATGTCTACTAAAGCAGATCGACATAATGAAGAATGTGGCATGATTAATGCAATGCGATGCAAGATAGTCAACACTGGGACTCGGAACAAACTTGCTCTAGCAACGCGATTTCTCGTTTGAAATCAATTAGAATATAATTAACACATTAGAATAGGTATTTGCAGTAATACCAAGAAATATATATATATCATAAATATATAAGAATATATATATATAATATATATTATATCTATATACAATTTTTTTTTTACACAGCAATTATCATAACTAATTAATTCTGAACGTTAGCGCTTTTGCTCTCAAACGATTTCTTGCTTCGAAAATCAAGAAATGACACTACTACTAGGAGTTGCCATGGCGAGCATGCCACAGTAAAAAGGAAAGCAATCGCCTCAAGATGACAAGAGAAAGCACTGCTCAGGCAAGCATCCACAAAGTGAGCTGAGCTATGCTGACTTCAGTTTCATTCAATTGGAGTATATTTTTTTTAAATATGCAGCTGGAATTTAAAAAAAAGTTAAGTACAAAAAACATAAAGGAAACACGCACTATTTTGTTATATATATTTTCCTTTTGATTTAAAGGGATAGGTGTAGTATTTTCGTGAATGTCAAGCACGATTTGGCTGGGTGTGTGTGGGGATTTGGTGTAGGGGAGAGATGGGGGCTAGGGGGTGTGTGTCTAGCTAGGAGGGTGGCTGGGAGGGAGAAATCATAAAACCATTCAAAGTGTGACAACTGAGAATATAATCTATTCACAACAGAAAGTGATGTCCAATAGTGGAGGGACGGGGTGTGTGTGTAAAGAGAAGAACAAATGAAGGAATACAATGTATACAAGTCGATTGATCTGGGTATGTACTGAGAGGGTAACACCTGAGTAGGGCCCTGTGTTTGATGTTTGGCGCTGGCGAATAATGGTGACCATGTATGCAGATCTAGTCAGTGAAGGGATGGGTGACGGGGTTTGTTCAGGATATGCGTTGGAAGGAATTTGACCTCTGAGTAGGCTCTTAGCACCCAGCGTAAAACCCGAAGTAACCTGTAGCAAAACAAATAATTCAACAACAATATATATATACTGTTATTGCATTATTATTCATATTCTTATTGTTCTTGATACTCTTAATTCTTATTACTATCATTCATATTCTTATTATTCTTAATGCTATTATTATTAACTGTAGAGCATATCTGATTAATTCTTAGTATTTCTAGTTGTTTCTTAGCATTCTTAGTAGTATATATTTGTATATTTATACAAATATAATATTTATATAATTGATTATTTATACAAATATAATAATACTATTATGATGTATATATGTATATACAGATAGGGCCCACGACTTGGATTTCAAAACGTCTTGAGAAAGCAAGACGTTTTGAAAAACCAAGACAATTTACATATAGAAACAAATAGGGGTGAGCTGTCACAGTCTGCAACTGATATATGCTATACTACTATTATATTTGTATATATAATACTAAAAATACTATTATATCTGTATATATACAATATAATAATAGTAAGAATACTAGGAATAACAATAATCATATAAATACTAAGATTAAAGAATAATATATATATACAAATATAATAACACTAAGAATATATATGACTTCTCTTTTATAAATCAACGGACTGCAGCTCTTAGCATGTATAGCAACTAGACGGCGTCACGAACAAGCTGCTATAATTAAATCCGACCATCCAATGCCCCAAATGCTTTATAACAGGCTCCTACGTGGGCATAACCGGGCTGGCCAATGCCTATCGAGAAGCGTGGAATCTCTCTGACAACATGTCTGGGTGGGTGGAGTTGGACAATGGGAGGAGGCGGGGAGACGCACCGACTAGTCATCACCTCCTATTTTGCAACATGATACACAAAAGGTGCTTCGCAAACGTCACTTCCGGTTTGACCGCTTCTGCGCTGGTTCCCCAAGACCCTGCGCTGGTTCCCGTATACATTGGTCACAGGAAAGTAGGGGTAGGGTAAGTATACACATAGTTGTCTAAGTAAATGATTTCACAATGAAATGAATTTTTCTCATTGTTGGTAAAAAAAAACACACCAAAAACCCCCTAAAAAAAACAACCCCAAAACTACCGCAATGACCTAATATTTGGTTTGTTCGAAGTATTTAAAGACACCACTGACAACTGTTTTGCGTAGTGTAATAATTTAATAATAATACTTTTTTAAAGTGCAATGTTTACACGCTACCCTTGTATCCGTGTATTAAGGAACCTGTGGGAGGTGAGAGGCAGCTTGGCAATGGTAAGAACCCGGAAGTGACGTAATTAGGTCAGGTGGTGTGTGTCAGGGAAATACATGTGTATGCGATATGACGACCCAGTTCGGGGCGAGGGGGTCGACTCGGAACGAAGAAGACATGCCGAATGGACGAGGGAGGGAAGTCCAACGAGAGAGAGGAGGCAATTAACCTGCGCTGAATATCATCAACACGTAAACAAATCAGTTCCACTATGCCATCTCCATCTATCGAGCCCGAGCCTATGCAGGTCAGCACCATCATCTATTGGACGGGATGGCTGAGTGCAGGGTCTATACACATACATGTGAAGATATGGAATTCAATGCTATTTCAAGGCTTTTCAAGGTTGTTTTTTTGCAGGAGTTCAAGACTATTAAATTATCATTTGGATTTCAGGAAAATAACAAAAATTGCAAATGAATGGTGATTTCAAACTAATTTAGATTTGTGGGGAGAATTTAATGGAATTCAATGCTTTTTTGAGACTAATGACCTAAAATAGGTTAAATTAAAGGCTTTGCACGGCCTTGGAATGGGACAAGACTTTCCAGCCCCCGTATGGACCCTGACTACGCCATCACCATCTATCAGTATCAAACCCAAGCCTAGTATGTAGGTCATCATCATCATCATATTGGACGTGATGCCCGAGTGGCTATAGTGGCACCCACTTCCCAAATGGAAGGCTGGGTACTTAATTCCACGCCAACTAAAAAGCAAGGCCTTACGAAACAGACTCTTGTCACTTCCTTGTCTGATGCTTACATTTACTGGGTTTGCTTCAGCATGAGGATAATATGACCGAGTGGGGAGGGGGTTATTGGGTCCCTCTCAGTGAGGCACTATAGTCACCGTCACTGCGCACTGTCACAAAACGGTACCCGTCCTCATATGATATCAGATGTTAGGATTCAAAGCTGCAATCAACCAATTATCACCATATTCGCTTTTATCAAATGTCAACATAGGCATCAATGCAATTCATGATCGCCAAGATGGTGTTCTCTGTGGCAGAGTGGTTAGAGTCTCTGGCTTTTTTTCTATGTCGGACTCCTAATCTGAAGGTTGCTGTTTCGATTCCTGGTGCCCCTCCTCACCCCCCCCCCCCCCCCCAGCCTCTGCCAATTTGGATTTCCTCTGGTGTGTATAACTTACAGCGTCATCAAAGGCTGGTTGCTCTCATACCATGTCTATGTGGTGTGGGAGGTTAAAAATCCCTTGGGTCGGTAAAACTAAAAGTGTAGACTCGGGCTTTCTATCGACAAACTGTCTAATGGTGAAAAAAAGCATATTCAGACTTATCCATGATAGGCAGTATAAATCTTCAAGAAAAAAAAAGGACATCAACTCGTACAATAACGCAAAATAATATTGCAATGCCTGACGGACTAATGAGTGCTTGTGTTATTTGTTACATTGAGTGTAATAGCTTGTTTACGGTATGCTCCTAGCCATCTTGGTCAATGATCTCTACCTGCTATTAGTATTACAGTGAATATATAATATATACTAGATACGTCATATATATCATTATATGTTCTACTTATGTCATATATATGTGATCATCATCATCATCGTGATGTCGGTCGCGATGCGACAAAGACTGCTTTCATTACTTGACTGCCGCTCTCTGAGTGGAATATATTACATGTATGATATGTATGTCACATATATCATATAGTAAGTCATACGTCATACATCATACACATGCCATATATGTCAGAGGGCTACACATGTAATGTATATGTAATAATACTAATAATACTAATATATATATATTTAATATATATATGTAATATATAGGGCATATATATGGCTTATATACATATGTATATCATATATATTAACAAAATTGGATGAGATTAAGAGAATAATCAAAGTCCCATCATTTTAATTGGAAAGGAGCACTCTTGGATGAAAATTAATAATGAAAAGGTTCAAACTGATCAAATCAATGGAATTTGTATTATGAAATCAGTGAATCACACTAGTTAGATGGACGTCCTATAAAGAGTGAAGAGATAACCGTAAACAACTTGGGGAAACATGTTAATTTGTACTTCGCCCTCTAGGAAGCTGAGTAAATTTGATTGCCAGTATCTATCTAGAATTAGCCAATTAATTATTAACAAGGTAAATGCCAGTCTAATTCAATATTTGATAAAGGTACCTAAAACACAAAAAAAGGAAATTATTTTAGTTGAAAAAAACCCACATTAGACACTTGTACGGTGTTGAAACCGAAGTAACCTAAAAGTAGTATCAAGAAACCAATTTAAAAGGAAAGTCATATTTGTGAAGTACAGCTGGTTGGAGTGACATGTCCTAGTTAACAGATGACCTCGCCGGTTTGTTAAAAGAGGTTGAATATAGACTTAATGTGCAGGTCCGTAACATAATACACTAGTCAGCAACAACGACAAAAATGTGTCTTTGAAAAGTACTAGAGAATTTTTCCCTAAGAACTAGTAATTATTTTTAACAAGAAAAAAAAAGAAAGCAATACTTTGTGTGTGTGGAGGTCTTTTCTGGGTGTTTTCTTTTTTGGGGACATCGAACTGTAACTGTCATTACAGGATACTATTATTGTGATGTGTTATAGAAACTATATTTGAAAAAAAACGAAGATTTTAACAGGAATATGAGATACTAAGTGCTTTACAACATCCTCCCACCTTTTATTTGACTATCTACCTCAAGATGTTTTTTTCCCTTTAAATGTAAAAAAAGTAATGTTTCATTGTTGCTGGAAGACCAGTACCTCATTGCTGACAAGAATTTGTTAACTGAATAAACATTAAAAAGGTTCCCCTTCCCCTCCAATCCCTTTTTTTTGTTTTTTTTAGTAAATATTAAACTTAAAGTTGCACCGTCCGATTAAAGCTTCAAGTTTTCGAACGCAAAACAACTATCTAGATTTGAACCTAAATATCTAACTTAGATACTGATGCGCATATTAAGCATTTGTTGCTACATAGAAGGGGCATACTAAGTCAATTTAATAGAACCTGCTACTGCTGAAACTTATGAAGTTTTGACAAGCATGTCAACATTAATTTAGAATGTTTACACTTTAAATATCTGCAAAGTTAGTCAGTGTAAATCGAAGCCACTTCAAAATGAAATAACGTAGATTATAACGACCAACCTAATATATTTATCACACACAAACTCCACATCATAACGATCAACCTAATATATATATATCACACACACAAATGACAGAAACTCCAAAACCATCGGATTATACCATTTTAAACTCAGCCACACAACAGATGCGCCACCTGTGGCAGCACTTGAGAACTAAATGCTTCAGTCTATATAGAACCTCGTTTCAACATGTAGGAAATGGACGAATTAATGAGGCAAAGGCGAGGATGGATTGGGGTGGGGGGGGGGGGGCAGATATGTTGTCAGGTCGATCTAAGGCAAGGAAGCGATGGACACTACTCAAGAGGAGGGGGGTGGGTGGGGGGGGTTGGAGAAATAATCAAGTGGTGTAACAGCAAAATTAGGGTAGGTCGCCAGTGTAACTTTGCAGTGGACAGAAGTGATGCTTGCATGTGAGATAGGCTGGCCAATTTCATCTACGCCACACTTCTGTCAGAAAAAGAGAAACAAAAGCGATTGGTCAGGCGATAACCGACAAGTGGGTGGCGATAGAGCACTGCGGAGATGCGGGATGAAAACAGGAGGGGGTGGGGGAGGGTAGTGTGGGTGGGTGGTGGTGCTTTTTGCAAGGGGTAGAATATATGTGTGTAGAATTGAGCAAAGGGATGGATGTGGGCGGGGGAGAAGGACCACCGGGATGGGGTATATGGGGATAATTAAAAACGGGTGCTCAACTGGGAAAACTCCACCAACTGTCACTGTTTTATCCAGATGTGGTTGCTTTGGTGTGGTTGTCATGGTGACAAAGATTTGCCACGTGCTTGCTTCTTTATTCATGGTAAGGGCCTAGCTTGGGGTTTTCAGGTTGTATGCAGATGGAAGGAAAAAATGCTATTGGAATAAAACGCGTTGGAATAAAACACATTGTATATTTTGTATTATTGTTAAAGTTGTAATCCAGGGTGGTACGAAGCTGCGTACCGGCATATATGGAAGCTAGACCCCCCGTTATGGTGTATATTGACTAAATATAATGCTTACCACTGTAATATATTTAGAAAGGGTGTTGGGGATTAGCTTAGTTATTCATCTGGATAAAAGAGTGAGTTGGCGCCAAAGTGTTTAAAAAAAAAAGAAAAAAAGAAGATTATTCTTGTGTGGGTTAATCTAGCTGAAGTCAGACAGATCACACCCAATGCTGGTGGCAACTGTTATGTGACAAGTATATGTACATGTAAGTGGCTATCACGCAAATGTTGTTGTGGTAAAGAGAGAGAGAGTGAGAGAGAGAGAGAGAGAGAGAGAGAGAGAGAGAAAGAAAGAAAGAAAGAAAGAGAGAGAAAGGAAAAAGAGAACAAAATGAATAAAACGAAAGGGGGGCGGGGTGAAAAGGTATAACAACTGCAAATGGAGAGATTACTCATTCTGGGTGGAGAGCAATATGGCGAATACGCAGTAAGACAGATCTGCTAAAGTAGTGCATTTCATCAAGGCCAAGGTCAAATTCAGTAGCATCCTTTAAAGGCTAATTAAAGGTCTAATTGACGTTTAATCGAATTGACTTAAGTGAATTTCACCCCAGGAACATGCTACCTGACCTGGAACAGAGACAATGAAGGCAGAGGTTGTAGACGCCGGTTAGCACTGCGCGAATAGCTGGGCGTCCGCACGTGACCATGTGACGTCACACAGACAAACACAACAGAAACGCCAACAGACAAACATTGCCGCATCACATCTGCGTCTTTACTTATCCGCTACTGATTTAGAAGACGATATAAGCCTGTGTCAGAATGTCTACGGCACCTTGCATTCCAAAGGTGGTCACCCATCAAAGTACTGACGAAGCTCAACATTGCTTAACTTTGGTGATCAGATGAGGAACTCGTGTTTGCAATGTGAATTTGTCCGTATAAAATCAATGAGTCTAAATGTGTTGAGAGGCTTTGTAAAGCATTTCGATAGTGACTTAATGAGCATTACACTGCTAGTAAGAATACAGAAAGCGGAGACAATACACTATGCGAAAACACCGGTCGGGTATTTTCACTGGTCAGTATGTCTATCTATGGGTGACCTTGTATTTTTGTTCTTCTTTATGCAACAAAAACTGCGACAACTGTTCTAGACAAAGCTATACATGTAAATGTACATACAAATAACACCTACGGTGGCCCATTCTTACGAATTTGTTTAAATATAAGGGATGGCTGTGAGCATGAATGGAAATGGCTGAACCTGTAATTTTGGACCACCGTACTATAAACCACGCCACTCAGCTGCATGTGTACACAGAGAGATTTTGTTCAAAATACTAACTTTGTCAAAAGCAAGACTGATCTGGATAAAAATTGGTTATGGAGCAATAGTTGAAACAGTTGGTTTTTCAAACAACACATATGGATAGATTATATATATAGTTAACGGTTATATTTAGTGATTGGATACCAACACACGGGTGACTCTCGACATCCATAGTTTAGATCAAACAAACCCCAGAAAACTAGGCAAATGGAAACCAAATGGGCGATAATAGGTGCATTGAGCGTGCTGCGCATAATCACATGCGCTAGGAGTTTACAAATTTCCATAAAATTTCCCACTCTTTAGGATTTGCATGTGACGTCACAGACCAGGTTTTTGTTTAGGAATCCATTGATGGCTACACTATTGGAAACTGACACACCACACCTTTTAGGCCTAGTTTTCCACTTATCAATCCTGAAATACAAGGTCAGGTGCGGGACCACTTGGCACACTCTATATTTAGCCATAATTTCCCCATGTATTTCAATGTAACTCTGCAACATTTATCATAGCATCCTTCGACAGATTCCTCAGGAATGGTTGATTACTCCCACATCCTGACACTCCTTGACTGTTCGATACACACGGATACTAAACTAATCATAGAAAAAGGGTTGTATCGCTGGGTTATGGGCACATTCAAACCAGGCCCATAATCTAAGAATCTAGATATAAACTGCTTACAAGTTACATGCCTAGATATACTGCTTTTAAAGTCCAGTTTTGATGAAATCATGTCGAGTAATAAATAGACTTTCAAAGTTGACTGGAGAGAATAATCCAGTGGCTATTATTTTGGTAGGGTGGCATTATCTTCCAGTTCACAAACTCTACAGCAATATACTTAAGCATATTCAGCGATGAAAGGAGAGGGACAACCAGCAACATTTGAACTCGTCTGAGCCCGACAAATGGCTGCCCCACATGGGGGCCGCCATTTGCAATAGAAAAGAAAAGCTCTCATTGGCTTAGAACAGCTCTCAGTGTCAGCCAATCAGAGCTGTTATTTTCAACTGCAAATGGCTGCCCCGGTTGCAAATGACCAGCCCCATAGAGGGAAGCCATTTGCAATCGAAAATAACAGCTCTGATTGGCTCAAATTATGGAAAGGTCCCAGTCGAATATGTCCATTATTGGTTTAGTAGTTTCTTGTTCAGACATAGTCACACATAAATGTATCTTTTGCACAGATTAAAGTGCTTGAAGTATATTTGAAATTTATCTACATCAACTTCTGTTTAAATACCACAATAGCAGTACTTAAAGAATTGGAAATTCATCCCGCAAGGGTCTGCTCAATATGGGTCAGTGGTCACCCGTTTTTCCTCCTTTCCTTGCTGTGGACCCTTCTCGCAATATAGATAACGAATGCTGCCTGGAACCAGTACCATCACATTCACAGGTCATTATGGTGTTCAACTGGCTGTTTGGGTATGCTATGCTATGCTATGCTATTTGGTTGGCTATTCCTATATCAGGATAGTCATCAATTAAAATATGTCATTGCAAATGACATCTTTATACTTATCTTAAGCTAATGTCACTTAAGCTTATGTCAATTTACTGCTATTTTCATATCTTAAACACCCATCACTTCTCAACGTATGGCTTTCACTAAACACAATTTCTGTCTTACAATAACATTGCTTTTGTCTTATTTACTACATTCATCTCAAATAATAATTATATCAGTCATATATGTGTTCATGTCAAATTATAAAAATATGTAGTAAATGTCCAAAGAATGAATTGACCAGCCTGTCTATGCTAGTTACAGAGTGTCGTCCAAAATGGCAGTATAAACAAAGGTCACGTGGTTTATGACGTAGTTGCAAATCCCCAAAGGATGTTTATATAGATATATTTTATATATCACTCGGATGCAAATTATAGTTTTGGGTTTGGGGTTTGGTACACCAAGATGGGTTCTTAGATGGGTGTTGGTAAAGATCCATGGTCATAAATGATTATTAACCACAAATTAATATGTTGAAATAGTGGAGATAACACAGGTTTCCCACTCGGATTCAGGGAAGTTCAACTGGATGACCACACGCACTCAACATGATATCAAATAGTATATATTACAGCGGTTGGTTCTCTTACAATTATTTAATATAATTTCATATATATATGTATAATAATTAATATAATACGCAGTTTTTATGCAAATTATTGTAGCAATAAATACACACATTAATATATGTATATACACATATAATTAACTTTAATGAACAGGTGTGAGCTAACAACTTTATGCGTTTGATATAATATCGCTTAACAAGCTTTAGGCTTAACTCATCATTTCATTACGATTATTTTATATGTAAATTGCTATCGTTACAAACAGCCATAGGCCTTTATCCTTTAATTAGATTCTACATTAATTATATATTAACAAAATAATGGCCAAATAGAGTGAATGCCTCCATTCAATAAACACTGTCCAATAAATACCCAACACATACTCCAACAAGCTTGTTATCTATCAGACCAGGTGTGTAATCTAGTTACTAACATCACTTATCTGACTGGTATGGATGTCTCAGGTGATCAATCCCCCCACACTGCTAACCACTGCAGGCATGCTGGTGCCTGCTAAGATTCATGAAGACTCCTGGTCACGTGATACATACAAAGTTATCACATCTGAATGTGATAGTGCATTGCGAATTACTCATATTGCCCTCCAATACAGTAAAACCTCTATAATCGACCATCTCCACAGATCGACCACTCCTCTATATCGATCGCTTTATTTGGATCCCAAATGATTGCCCATACAATACCATCGTAATGATAAAAAAAACTTCCTAAACCGACCCCCTCCCTAATTGGACAATTTAAAGTCGTCCCCTGCTCGGTTAAATTTAGAGAGGTTTTACTGTATATACTCGACTAGTATGCATCACTTAATCAAATGAGGAACATACGTAGAGAGCCAATGAGAGATCACATTGACTTTAACTTAAGGCCGTCAGCCTCAGTTCGCCATTAGAACGGTCAGTTTATATAGGATGCTGAATGAATATATTTCACCAAAAACACAATGCCTACATCACTCAATGTGTATGGGTGGTTCAAAGTCTTCTCCAATCCCTGAAATAACACAACTGTCCCAAATCATCCCTCGCTTCCCTACACTTCCCCTCCAAATTTCTTTCCTTATCCAATTTAGGGTGCTGCAAAATTCTCAATCCAGAAAACTCTAATGGCCGCCAAAGCCCCCATGGCAATCACTACTCTCCAGGCAAATAGAAAAATGTTGACAATCACATGAAGACACTCTTGCAGATCCCTCTCAGCTGGAGCCCTGATGCTAGCTCCAATGCTCTTGTGACTGGTATTCATGATAACACCTTTTAGATTCCCAACCTACAATAGACGGAACAGATAAACTTCACCCTGCCCCCCACTCCCACCCCCGGGACACACACATCACTAACTCTCTAATTGACATTCATGACACCATCTGCCTAATTGAATCCCTTTGCGTTGAGCAGCACTTCCAGGTGCCGGTGTGCGACATAATAACACACCTACGACCCACTGCTCATCAAGTATGTCTCTACCCCAAAAACAACACGGCTTCGCGACTGCGAAAAGCAGCCTGGCTTCATGACTGGACTGCAAGTACGAACCTCAATGAGTCGCTGCTTGGCCTGCTGCACGAGCTCCTGCTCCTGGCCACCAAACATGTTGAGGCCGATGGGCAACAGTCGCTTGAGGCAGGCGACGTTCAGGCTGGTGGTCGAGGACATCCTGGCACGCGGCTTCTTCTGGCCCGATGGCCCGTCCTGCTCCTTCCCCTCAGATGGCGAGCTGGGCGAGTTGCCCTGGTCACTGCTCGGCATGATCAGTGTCATGTTGTCGATCTCGTTCTGGAACACGAAGTTCTGCTCCTCCTTCCGGAAGATCTGGAAGTATATGTTTGAGGTTGGTTGAGTGGTTGGTTGGTTGGTTGTTGGAGTTTTTACGGCCTGGTTAATATCTAAGGTCATATAAGGATGGGTACCAACTTATGACAGTGTGCACTCATGGCGACTTAATAGTATTGTCCCACTGGGAGACCAGACCACCAGCACCATGATCTGATATCCCGATCAGTCACATTACTGAGCCAACAAGTCCTTGCCCTATCCTAATAATGCCGAGCGCCTGACTAGGAAGCGCCACGTATACATTTTAAAGTCATTCGTATGACTCGACCAGGGTTCGAACCCCTGGGTTCGAATCCCACCAGTATCTAAGTTGGATATATAGTTTGTTCATGGTTGGAGTTTTATATCCTTGCAAGTTACATATATATACACACTCAAATGTCGGTTAATGTAATTTCGATAAAATTATCTTTCAACGGACCATGCAACTTCAAGGCCACACCATTAACAAAGGTTTTACTTACAGCTGACTTTGACCACAGGTTGAAGATGTCGGCCACGCAGAGATAGAGCTGCTCGCTCTCAGGCACGGGGTTCTTCAGCCAGTATGACCGGTGTAGGTCCACATACTTGATAAGCAGTGGGTAGAAGGCGTACATGTCACGCACCAGCACCTGGAAGTGCTGCTCAACACAAAGGGATTCATTTAGACACCTAGCGACGATTGTATGTCAATTAGAGAGCCAATCATGTGCATCATTTAGAGAGTTGACTTATCTTATTTAGAGTTAGTCATGGGTGTCAATTAGAGAGATATCTGTGCATGTCATTTAGAGTTAATAGCATATCATTTAGAGAGTTAGTCATGCATGTCATTTAGAAAGTTAGTCATGCATGTCATTTAGAGAATTAGTCGTATGTGCCATTTAGAGAGATAGCTATAGATACCAATTACAGGTATAGCTACGCATGTCATTTAGAGAGTTATCCATCTGTGTCATATAGAGAGTTAATCTATATTATTTAGAGTTAGTCGTGTGTGTTAATTAGACATAGTTATGTGTCATTTAGAGTTAATAGTATCTCATTTAGAGAGCTAGTCATGTGTTATTTAGAGAGTTAATCAATGTTAAAGCAGCATAGTCCAATGAAATATAATTTTTTTTAAACCAAACCAATTATCTAGATTTAATTTTACATATCCAACTTAGATACTGATGCACTTATTAAGCATTTGTTTCTGCGTAGAAGCCAATACTGAGTCAATTTAACAGAACCTGTTACTGCAGAAGTCTATGGTCTCAGAGTTTTGGCAAGCTTGCCAAAACTAATTTTCCATGTTTGCACTCAAAATATCTCAAAAGTTTACCATTTAAAATAAAAGTAACTTTGAACTAACGTAAAGTAGATACTAGTGATCGATCTAATATATTTATCTCAGACAAAATACAGACATTCAAAACCATCGGACTACACAACCTTAATTAGAGAACATTAGCTAGGTATCCCATTTATAGGTAGATCTATAGCTATGTATGGCAATTAGAATTATCCATCTGTGTCATTTAGAGAGCTAATCTGTTATTTAGAGTGTTAGTCATGTGTGTCATTTAGAGTTAACACTGCATGTCATTTAGAGCGCTAGTCATGTGTGTCATTCAGAGAGTTAATTTATGTTAATTAGAGAGTTAGCTATGTATCCCAGTTATAGGCATATCTATACATGCCATTTAGAGAGCTAGCTAATTGTGTTATTTAGAGAGTTAATCTATATTACTTAGGGAGTTAGTCACGTGTGCCAGTTAGAGAGAGCTATGTATCTCGCTTAGAGTGCTAGTCATGGGTGTCATTTAGAAAGATGGGTATGTATGGTAATAATGAATGTCATTTAGAGAGCTAGCTATAGCTATGCATGTCATTTAGAGAAGTAATAATGTATTTTACTTACATAGCTGGCAATGTATATCATTTATACAGCTAGTCATGTAGGCCATTTATATAGCCAGTCATGCATAACATTTCAGGGATGAAAGTGATCTCCGGGGAAAAAAGCGGAAATGCGGATATTCTCCCAAAGGTTTAGCACTGTCAGGGAATTGCGGAAAATTTCCAGAAGTGAGGTTTCATATATATTGGTATACGCTGATAGTGCTGCATCGTTTGAAGCAGGTATGATAGCAGTATACACTGATAGTGCTGCAGCGTTTGGAGCATTTATTAGTGGTATACACTGATAGTGCTGCGGCGTCTCCACCACATATTAGTATAGATCTACACTGATGGTGCTGCGGAATTGAAAAATCCTGGAAATCCGCGGAATCGCGGAGATCTTTCATCCCTGACATTTAAAGAGCTAGTACTAAGTAGTAGCTTTAATGTGTTATTTAGAGAGCTAGTAGCTTTAATGTGTTATTTAGAGAGCTATTCATGTGTATCAGTTAGACAGCTAGTCATGTATGTCATTTAGTGAATTAGTAATATATTTTGCACTTATATATAGTGAATGTGTTTCATGCTGCGAAGTGGGAATGCATAACAGTGGTAGGATCATATACACATAATTTATATTCGCATACTATATTATACGACACTTACATATATAGCATTGCTCTGAATGTATGGCTACTGCATGATCACCACACTGCAACAGTTACTGCCACATACCGCTTGCACTTCAGACTCGGAGTCTCCATCGGATTTCCTGGAGCGCTTCGCAGTAAAGAACTCGTGTTCCTCCTTTTCCATCTTGCGCGCCTGGTCGCGCAGTTTCTCGGCCACAGGGAGGATGTGCTCCTTGAGCATGTCCGCTGTCGCGTTCACGATGATGGGCTGTGTGCGTGCTGGCAGAATGAGAGGCGGGCAAGTGGTTAGCGAAGGAACTTTGTTAGTTTCTTTTCTTGGGGAGGGGGATACATTAGTTGATTAAGCACAGGAAATTTCAATCACCGACAATTGGTCTTCCTCATTCCACTGTTCCTTGCCCTATCCTATTAATGCTGAGCATCAGACAAGGTAGCGACAAGTATACATTTTGAAGCCATTGGTTTGACTCGGCCGGGGTCTGAATCCCATGTCCTTCTAGAATGGAAGGCAGATGCTCAACTCATTCGGCTATCACATCTGGTCAACATCCTAGCAGCATCTAAGGTCATGATATCAAGATGGGTTGCAATTTATGATAGACAGTGCATACTCATGGCAATATTAATTAATTATAGATTTTGGGAGAAATTATGATATGTACAGACCATTCTATTATTCAGAGATCTAACCGATATCAATTATAGACTGAATTTCTGTCATCTTAGATAGAGCCTTCAAATTCTGAGACATCTTTGTGACCATGCATACTTATATTTAGTATTCCTCCAATTAGTAGGCCATAGTCCCGCTTAGTAGCGCACTTACTCGCAATCCTGGTCATCCAGGGTGCTTCAGCGGTACCGATGTTGTTCCTGATGAGTTTCAGCACATTGCCCAGCACGCCGTTCATGAGCTTGGCCGTTACGGTGGTCACGTGGGTTCTGGAAGAGACAGAGCTGTTGTCAGCAGACGCCTGTTTGGAAGCATTAACAGTGAGGTATGCGCTCATATCGTCTAAATAGAGGTTCTCATTGGTTTTTGTCGGTAATTTAATCAAGGATTTAGAGAACATATAGGGCCTACTTATAATGTATATGTGGGTATGCAGGTATTGCAGGTATTGCAGGAAGAGTTTGACGCCCCTGCCCTGCAGAGTTGGAAACAACTGCCTTGTGTTACAGGTTCTTGACAGAACCGAAGGCTAAGGGAGCAAACCCTAAACAGAAAACCATGTCACTGTGGCAGCATTAAGGGCGGTTGATGTATGGAACTCCCAACATCTCCCGACCAGCCACTGCAGGGACAAATAGTTTTGCGCCTGTCTTGACATGTTCTTGCCGGTGTGAAACCTCTATTTGCTCCCCGAGAGAGTGCCGCTGGTAACTTGCAAAAGCCAGCAGCACTTCAACACTTTTGCAGGCAGCTTTCATGAAATGAGAGCGGCAGTCAAGTAATGAAAGCAGTCTTTGTCACATCGTGACCAACAGCATGATGATGATGATGTATAACATATTATGCGAGTATAAAGATACATAAGGTAATATTAATTATTATTTTTATTGTTATGCTCCGTAAGATCCAACACTGTACTAGTGGCGCCATCTGGGCCCACCTCCCCCGGATGTTGACCAGTGTCAGTCACACTGGAGGATTTGAGGGGGGGGGGGGAGTGAGAACGACATGCAAGACGGGCCACACACCAATATACATATAATGGTGTATCAATACGTTATTTATATTCGCATAATAAATTACACAGCACATATATTGCCACACATATAGCTAGCTATACATAGATTAGATAAAAGATTCACCCCATACTTGCAGTAGGGGTACCAACCAACCCATTAGAAAAGGTGGTGAAAATTATCTACATCCTGGGTAAATGAAATGAGCAGATACCTTCTTAATTTAATAAGAAAAATATATTCTTCACATGTATCTTCACATATATCTTAATATATACCCACTACTTTTGATTTAATATAATAAAATATGTAGTTTAATGGACTTTCAAAGTGAAATCGACAGCATTCCATGGTTGTCATCTTGTCTTTTTGCATTCTCTCCCATTTCACCAACTCTGTGCTGATATAAGTAGCCTGGAACCAGGGATTCCACTTTTGTCTTCCAAACTAAAGTTATTTTCGCCCGTATTTAGACTACGTTGTCATTCACCCCTCCCTCCTGATATGACCTTAGATGTTGCTAGGACGTAAAACAACAACAAACAAACATTCACCCCTACTGCAAGTACAGCATGAGTCTTCTATCTATACATAAATACTTATATAAATTACTTAGTTTGAAGTGAGTGGAGAGAGACCGTTGGAGTCGGTTCCCAGGAGGAGGTAAGCAGAGAGTCCCGGTGTAACGATTTCAACTTCCCCCCTTCTCAAGTTCCCCCCCGGGAATCTGAAAACGTTTTCAACTTCCCTCCGGGGAACTTAAAAACGTTTTCAGATTCCTGGGGGGGAACTAAAAAACAGTTTTCAGATTCCTCCCCCTATTTTCAAATTCCCCCCTCTGGGAATTTAAAATTGTTTAAAAATAAAGAATTTCCCCAAAAATGTAAAAGTTTTAAAAAGATCGAAAATTTTGAAAAATAGTAATAGTAGTCACCAAAATTTTCCCAAAAAGATTTGTTGTTAATCGAACAATTTCACATAAAAAATTCACCAAAAAATGTATATTTCACGAAAATAACGAATTTCACACAAAGATTCTATATTTTTTTAATTATTCAAAAAAGCACAACAAATTGAAAATTTCACGGAAATAAAAAATTTCCAGACAATTTCCAGGGGGGTAGGGGAGTGGGGGAAGGAAAAAGGCAGCCTAAGGAGCCCAACCACAGTCCTCTGAGGGGCCTGGGAGGCTGGGTTGGGTAAGTTTACGCCGTTTTCAATTACCCGGGGGAGGGAAAGTTAAAACGAGGGAGGGAACTTGAAAACGTTTTGAATTCCCCTGGGAGGAATTTGAAAACGTTTTCAAGTTCCCGGGGGGGAACTTGAATATGGGGGGAATTTGAAATCTTTACACCGGTTAAAGAGGGGCTTATTGCAAAGAATAAGCTGATAAGAACTGCCACTTACCCGGCCTCAGGGGTCTCGCAGTTATCAGGCCCCTGGCACCACCAGAAGGGCAGGTAGGAGCAGAGCATGGGCAGCGTCACCTCGATCACGTGGGGCGCCTCGTTGTACTTGCCGCCCGACTCAGCCAGCTCCTCGATCTCCGCGACGATCTTCTCGAGGGGCGGCGTCGTCTCAGCGAGCTGGTCCATCACCTCTGTCAACAAGACGAGGAGCCGCGTGTCAGTGACTCCACACACCCTCCCACCACCTCTTTACACACACACACACACTCCTCCTGCCTTATACTTACTATCCGTCCTGATATGACCTTAGGCATTGCTAGGACGTAAAACAACAACAAACAAATCAGCTTGCTACTAGTACTGCTACTATTATTACTACTAGTAGAACTAGAGAATTTAACTTAAAAAGACACATGCTAATAATGACTTCACTGGTGGCTATTCTGACTTCACTAGTGACTATTCCGACTTAACTAATGGCTATTCTGATTTCAGTAGAAACTAGCCTGACTTCATTATTGACTATTCTAATTTCAGTAGTGTCCATTTTGACTTTAGTAATGACTTCCGATTTCAGTGGCAACTAGCCTGACTTCACTATTGACTATTCTGGTTTCGCTAGTGTCCATTTTGACTTTACTAATGACTTCCTATTTCAGTGGGAACTAGCCTGACTTCACTATTGACTATTCTAATTTCAGTAGTGTCCATTTTGACTTTACTAATGACTTCCGATTTCAGTGGGAACTAGCCTTACTTCACTATTGACTATTCTGGTTTCGCTAGTGACGATTCTGATTTCACTATTGACGATTTTTATTTCACTATTGACTATTCTGACTTCACCAGTGACTATTCTGATTTCAGTAGGGACTATTCTTACTTCACTATTGACTATTCTGACTTCACCAGTGACTATTCTGATTTCAGTAGGGACTATTCTTACTTCACTATTGACTATTCTGACTTCACCAGTGACTATTCTGATTTCAGTAGGGACTATTCTTACTTCACTATTGACTATTCTGACTTCACCAGTGACTATTCTGATTTCAGTAGGGACTAGTTTTATTTCACTATTGACTATTCTGACTTCACCAGTGACTATTCTGATTTCAGTAGGGACTATTCTTACTTCACTACTAACTATACTGACTTTACGAGTGACTATGCAGACTTCACCAATGGCTATTCTGATTTCAGTTGGAACTAGCCTGACTTGACTAGAATTATTCTGATTTCAGTGAGGACTATTCCGGCTCCAGGTTAAACTAAACTTAAAGTTGCCTCGTCCGATGAAACATTTTTTTCAAAACCAAAACATTTAATTATATATATCCAACTTAGATGCCGGTACATTAGCTAAGGATTTGGGACAGCACAAACAGAATAATCAGTGAAGTTATTACCCCACCAATGATCAATTTGATATATTTATCTAATAAAAACAAACAAGGTAAACAAATCCAAAAGCACTGTGGGTCAATTTGATGCCTTTTTTTCCATTGTCCCCCCGGGTTTTCAATCCCCACCCCCAGCACCAGCCCCCACCCCCACCCCCACATCGGACTGCAACTTTAATTTGTTCCAATATTTCCAACATGGTTATAATGATCAATTTGACATATTTATCTTGTTTTAAATCAGGCAACCCCCATCCCCCCCAAAAAAAAACCACACACAAAACAATCGGACTGTGCAACTTGAACTGTCACTCGGCGTGCCACTTGCCTTTGGCCTCCAGTGAGTGCGTGGCGATCTTGTCCTCGGCGATTCCGTAGAGGATGGAGTGCTTGTTGAACTTGTTGAGCTGCGGCTCCAGGAAGGCGACAGGGAAGGTGCTGGCGAACGACGCCACACACTCTCCAAGCGCGGGCCGGTGTCTGCAAACCAGAGGCGTCATGTAACCAAGGCAACCTATCTACCCGGGGTGCTGCGCGGTGAGGCCAGAGCACCTCATGTGTATGGAGAGGTAAGTTATCCAGGAGTAGTCAGTGAGTAGTTAGTCAGCCATTTAATAGCATAACCCTGGAATACTCAGAGCTTATCTCACCCCTTTTTGAGAAAATAACCCACCCCAAAACCCATCTGGTTGCGTTGTGTAATATTCAATTATAATTACTTATTTATTTATTAAATACTTTTTTTTTTCAATATTCTAAAATATAATCGGAAATTTGTAATTGATAAATAAACACGGCAGAACTATTTTTGCAATATTTCGATAGTAACCACTGTTAAAATTCACTTAACGAGAGCTCCGGTCGGCAAGTGAGCCTGAGGCTACTTACATCTATCACCACCTTCAGCGCACCCGGCGTCTCGTTAGCGAATTAATCATGTTAGCTGGGCCAACATAACCTATCAATTTCTTTAATTAATAATTTCATGACGGATCCTATGTTTATTATACCCTGCTATGAACTTTTATTGACCAAATTTGAATCTTTGTTGGTTGGTTATTAGAGTTTTAGGCCCTGGCAACATCTAAAGTTTTATGTTGCTATCATGGCGGTTGCCTTCGGCTCAGTTATTCAGCTAAATTAGTCATATTCATGGTTAAGGGGGGTATCAGAAAGATTCAAGCTTTCACGCATTGGATGCTTTAACTATTGAACGCGGAACTTGCACACACATACATTAACACACAGGTGCGCACGCACACTGTGGCGCTGTTATCGATTCCTACGTATTATCTCATAATCCTCAATCAACAAACACAAAGTGGACCAATGAAATGCATTGTTACCACTAGATGTTTGTAAACTTCTAATTGAAACCAATGCCATTGATGCAAAACGTGAAGGGCATCAATTACAACTGGAACTACAATCTGATAGTAAATTAATATGGTTAAGGGGGGGGGGGGGTATCAGAAAGATGCCAAGTTTTCACGCATTGGATGCTTTAACTATTAAACTCGGAACTTGCACACACATACATAAACACACATGTGCGCACGCACACTGTAGCGCTGTTATCGATTCCTACGTATTATCTCATAATCCTCAATCAACAAACACAAAGTGGACCAATGAAATGCATTGTCACCACTAGATGTTTGTAAACTTCTAACTGAAACCAACGCCATTGATGCAAAACGCGAAGGGCATCAATTACAACTGGAACTACAATGTGATAGTAAATGAATAGTGGCCTCGGCCGTTAGAGTGTCATCAGCCAGTGGCGCTGATGTGGGTGTTAGTAGAACTAATGGAATAGATTCAGTGTATCATTACTACTGAGGGGAGAATATAGCCGAAGGAAAACCGGCTGGAATAGCGTTCCTGGTTTATATTCCCACAATTTCATTATATATATGAAATATAAATATAATTATATCTATGCATAGCTGAAGATATAAATATATGTATAGTTATTTATATATCAATCCAATTGATATATTAATATATAATTTTGTTTATATATACAAAAATATACATATTATATATAAACATATATACATATAAATATTTTCATATAATAATATTATTATATATCTATATATATCTTAATAGATAATTATATATAGATATTCGTGGTTGGATTCGAGTCGCGAGGCCAAAACTAAGAGAATACACTGAACGAAGATAACATGCAAAATAAAGGGGAGGGGGGGGGGAGGGGGCAAAACCCATGCAGAAAACACGCATAGCGACATGTATGCAGATACTTCAAAATGCGATGACTTCTTTACCAATTCTCTCGCATTTACTACAGATTAAAGTAGGCCTGGTGCATAATACTATTTTTCTATTTATGTCTATTCCCACATATGTATACTTATATACATATATATGCATCTAAATATAAATATATACCGTATTCTCATGGGTTAACGCCCATGTGTGGGTTAACACCAACCCCCCACTTGGCCAATATTTCGTAAACGCCCACCCCTAAAATGCCACACTTCAGTTATTTGCCAATTTAAATGCCAAGCGCGTTAGCCAGTGAGAATAAGGTACATATAATCATATATATATATACATATATGTGAGCGGGACTTAGCTCACACAGTAGAGCGTCCACCTGTGAAGGTGTGGGTCATCCGATAGATCCTGCTCAGTGGACACATTTTCAGTTTGGGATATTTTCTGTTCCAACCAGTAGTCCACAACTGGTTCATCAAAGGATGTGGTATGTGCTGTCCTGTCTGTGGGAAAGTGCATATAAAAGACCCTTTGCTGCTTATCGGAAAGAGTAGCCTATGTGGCAGCAGCGGGTTTCCTCCATATGTTCTATGTCCAATAGCCGATGATAAAAATCGATGTGCTCTAGAGGCATCTTTAAATAAAACAAAAAAAACTAAATCTGTACATATATAAACCGGTAGTTGTGACATCAGTGCGATAGGATTTATTAATGACAAAGTGGCGGGACTGTCAAATGGACTGGGTTTCATTGGAGACGGCGGTAATCACCGTATGTAAAGCCTTCGTCTTGTGACCCTCATACGATTGCTAACCATATTGTTGTTCCACTGACTGTTGATTTATGTATTGCCTCTCATGTTGCCATAGGGAATTGCGTGAATGACCTCGACACTTCTAAGGTAGTCTCGGTCAAATCAATCCGCTGTTTGCAGATGATCGGTGATCGGGAATGTGGTGGGAGGTGGGTGGGGGGGGGGGGGGACTCAACTGTTGGTTCGGTTACTGACACCGTGCAATGGGCCGGGTATTATTTAAAGTTGCATCATCCGATTATTTTGAGTTTCTGTCATTTTCTGAGATATTAAGGGCAAGTGATCCCGGGTTCAGTAATCTGGTAATACATGATACCACTAGATGTAAGAAAAGACACCTGTCTAATCGTGCGTACGTTCATAAGATAGGCGGCAGGGTTGGCCAGCTCAAACCTTGTAGATGTCTTTTTTCATTGAATTCTTCTACCGAGGCGACACTGACCCCACTGTGGTGTTCTCTGTGGCGGAGTGGTTAGAGGGTCTGACTTTTTTCTAGGTCGGATGCCTGATCTGACGGTCGGCGGTTCGATTCCCTGTGCCCCCCCACCCCCCCACCTCTGCCAATTTGGATTTCCACCACTGTGTATAACTTACAGCGTCATCATAGGCCGGTTGCTCTCATGCCATGTCTATTTGGTGTGGGAGCTTAAAAATCCCTTGGGTCCGTAAAAGTGTAAGCCCGGGCTTTCTATCGACAAACTGGCCACAGCAGGAGCGTCCACATCGCGGCCCTGGGAATCAGCTATCTGATTGCAAATCCTGCTACCACCATCCACCACCGAGAGCACGTCCCACGAATAAAGATCATACCTCTGCTCGAAAATCCCTTGAGATAACTGGTGGAAGGACACAATGAAGAAGAACTGACCCCAATTGTACATCTAGTCGGGGATTGTCTGTGAGTTCAGGACAAGTGATCCCGGGTTAAGTAATACATGATAGCACCAGATGTAAGAAACCCGTCTAATAACAATTAGGCTGGCTGAATTAGTTGAGCAATTGCTTTCCATATGACAGTTGGTGGGTTTCAAACTAACCGAGTCAAAGCAATGACATAACAATGTACACATCTCACTTCCCACCTTGGGCACTCTGGATTTTATATACGGCAAGGACCAGTGGAATGAGGAAGACCAGGGCCGCGTTCAGGCTCCGACTCGGAGGCACCTCTGAGATGGCCATGACGTCACGCTAGTCTGAACGGCAAAAGCAGTTTGTTGTCTCGAAAATGGCTGCCCCCATAGCCGACAGCCATTTGCAATGGAAAAGCTGCGCTGTGATTGGCTGAAACCACTGAATGCAGCGTCATGCAACCCCCAATTCAATCAATTCGTTATTCTCAATATACCATGACCAGGCATAAATCAATTCGCTGGCGAGTCTGCGTGCACCTCGGTACATCCCGGAGTGCATGCAGTAAATATTCAGTTTAGCATAGGTCACGTGATATGTGATGCTATATTTCACACGTGTAACTCTGATACAGGTTTGTATCTGAAAACTATATAGCATATATTACATGATATATATATACTATATATAACATATAGATGATATATAACATACATGATAGCTAACATTATATACAATGCAGTTGAGCACCTGGCTGAATGGAACTAGTGTCATACAAAATCACCTGATCATAGTTCCATAGCATACGCGTGGAATAAAACATGAAACCACGATTGTACATCTTTGGGGGCATCATAATATTAATAGTCGTTGTGTGGGTGGAGTGATTTCAAACGGGCCTCAGCCTTCGGCTTCAACCAATTTGAGAACACTCTGTAAACACACTTGAACTATTAAATATATCCACATGTAGGTAAAGTATCTTTTGATTATAAATGATGTTATGATATTTGATGTGCAGAAATGGATATCCATTAATAAAAAGAAAGAACAAAAATCTACGGGAAATGATTGTTTCCCCCTTAAGCATCTTGGTGAGGCTAACCTGAGTAATTTGCGAATGAGGCTGTGCTATTTCTGGCCTCCTCGGTCCTGCTGGCCGGTTTCCCAGTCACTTCGCCTCTGAGGCTCCACCTGCGCACATCGCTTCCCCACCCTCCCACCCTCTTAACTGGGGGCTGAGCGCTGATCATCCACTACACTGTTTTCTGTCTGCGGTCATTTCTGTCAAAAATGTTTAACTAGGTCATCTCACCATATTGGATTATGCAGCGCCCCTGTAGGCGTACTCGATGAACTCTACGGTCATGTCACTGGCTTATTTACAAGTTGCTCAACCTCCTGCAGGTTACGATTACCTTTATTACAAAATTTCCAAATTAAATCTCTCGCTTGTTATTCTGTCCGAGTGAAGTGAATTACTTGAACACACGCTGGTTTTGGCCCGATCTTGTGAGCAAGGCATGCACACAATCAAATGTTTGGTCATGTGAGAAGTTAGTTGTTATGTTGGGGCGGGAATTGTAGATCACATTTAACAAGGCCCACACGCTGTGTACTATACCTAGCCAGTTCTCCCATTATTGACTCCCTGTAGCGAAAGAAGACGGACAATATTGACAATATTGACAGCATGAAGCAATTACTAATGATATACACATGGAATGGTAACTGCATAAATGATTGTTAGTCTCTTTATAAAAACAAAAGGCACCTCTAACGATGATGATTCGGTGATTACTCACATAACAACTGTTTTGTAAGTAGGCTACAGTAAAACCTCTCTAACCGACCACATCCACAGATCGACCACTCCCCTATATGGATCACTTCATTTGGGTCCCAAACGATCACCCATACAAGATCATTGTACGATAAAAAAAAAGAAACCTCCCTAAACCGACCACCTCCCAAAATAGACCATTTAAAGTCGGACACATGGTCGGTCGATTTAGAGAGGTTTAGTACTTTACTGTAGTTCCATAATGGATATAAAAATAGTTCTATACATATGTGTGCAATTAAAAAAGTCTCGAAAAACATGAGTGTACACACTAAGTCTTGTTGGCATCATAATACTGAATAGTGGTTGCGGACGGGTGGAGTGCTTTCACATGGGCCCTCAGCCTTCAGCGTTGACCCACTTGGAATCATTCCACCTTCCCGCTCAGACTATTACATACACACAGATGTAAAATTGTGTCTTTCAATTGTACAATGAACATCTGTTGGGAGACAGTGACGGAAAAAGCTAGTTAAATGTCTATATACGACACTGCTAGAACATAAAGAGAAAGTATCTGGAGCGCCACTATGCTGATATTCCTGTTATATGTAAATACATAGAGTGAAAAGAAAATGTACAGAACATGACTGTTAGACCACGCAATGCAACTCAACTCAGAAAACTGAGCATACTGATTATGAACCACCACATAAAGTAGGCTTTGCAATAAAGTGGAACGCTGTTTAACGGACAGACCAGAATAGCGGACAGCTTCACACAACGGACAATGCGTCTCAAAGTGGCGAGAATTCTTTTCTCCATGAATGGATCATGACCGCGGTAGCGGACAGATCGTGATAACAAACAAAAATAATACAGCACAATCCAACTGATGTCCGTTTAATGGCGGTTCACTGTATAACAAAATAAATAAATAAAATAGAAAATACACGTGATGACATTGCTACCACAGTTGCGCTTAGATTTTCTATGTCACGTGACTACGAAAACCCGAGTGTATATATATATATATGTACACACATCCATACACACATATAATAAATATATATATACACAGATCATAGTGTGCAACCTATTCAGTACAATCAATATATCAGCATCAGTGTATGAGAACTAATTTTGCTGTCTATACAGTGAAGAAGAAAAAAAATCGGTCACTTTTTTCCTCTGTGTACATTTTTGCGTGTGAGCGAGAAAATGATGAAGGTCAATGAGTGCAAACCTGTTGAATTCGTCTGCACCCAATCCGCTAGAAAAAGGCAAATGACAATGACATCTAGACATTATCAAAACTCGAATCGTTCTGACGAAACCTTTAATTACCCATTCAGCTCAATCTGGATGGACTGGTGGGTATCGACCGTATCTTAGGGTGGGGTCTCTTATTTCTTATAGCTTCATGTGATGTAAATTAAGGGTTTGATCTGATATTCCAAACTCACCCACATTTAGGCATAAATCGAGACATGTAAATATGTGTACATAATATATAGATACACATCTCGATTTATAAATATATACACATTTAGATATAGATAATTAGATATATATATACATCAATCGAGATTTACACATATCGATTTATACACAAAAGTGAATGGCTATATATATATGGCTATATATATATCGATATATATACCAATTTATATCATTATTTATAATTGAAAAATACTTGTTTCATTGATTTTATTGAAACCTTTCTAGAATGCATCGGTTTATATCGTTATGAATTCCATTTCATAAATTCTTTTTTACTTAACAAAAAAATACGCTAAGGCAGCTTGGTTCAAATTGGAAAGCAATTCGTCAGTGCCTATGACACAAATGTAAAAATGTTACGTTGTTTCATTTCATGTCCAAAGCTTCGCTGCTGTTCGCATTCCAAGATCGGTCCCGCGGGTAATATTTGGGGTCATATTGACATCGAGGTCACATGAAGGTCATATCTGGGAGGAGCATTAGGTCACGTAGGATTTTCGTCTGGATCAAGGCATGGGCCTCACATGTAATAGAATACCCCAGAGGGATGACCTAACAATGCACATAGTCCCCAATAGTGCCTAGTTTCTCCCACCAAGAACCCAGAAAGTAGGCCATTTGCACACAAGAGAAAAAGCAAGTGCATGATGACTGCCTGTTTGTTCTGATATAATATGGCGCATAAGGTGCAGAATAATATCAATAGAAATCAAACAATGAAAAGGTATAATCGCTGGAGATTTGATAATTAGATTATAAGAGGATTTAACTTAAAATGTAGAGCTGTTTAAACGAAGATCCAAACAATGAAAAGGTATAATCGCTGGAGATTTGATAATTAGATTATAAGAGGATTTAAATTGAAAGGCACAGCTGTTTAAATAAAGCTCGCCTCACACTAACCGAGAATCGGCAATCCCGAGTTCAGCTTACATTTTAAATATTGGTTGATGTAGGGCGGCGAATGAGCTTGAAATCAACAAGGGGTTGTGGGTGTGATGGTGAATAGAAACCTGGAAGTGTGAATCCTGAGCAATGGCTGTCCGCGTCAAATTGTCGGTTAGTATGAGGCTGACTTTTCAACTTCATTATTTTGAATTTGACGACTTGTTGGAGTTGGAGGTGGGGGGGGGGGGGAGGGAGTTGGTAGAGAAAGTTTGTTTAAATCCTGCCCACCATGGCTGGTGGGAATTAGCACTTGACACATAGTTGAGATAAGTAAATGTGTGACTAACATACCTCTGAACGAAGGTTGAACTGTTGGTGCCCAGGGCGTAGAGGGCATTCAGGATGCGATAACAGCACAGTTGTTGTTCTCCCACTGTCAAAGAACAAACGCGCAAGTTGTTCACAACCATCTTCAGCCCAAGTCACACCTACCTGGACTAGCCCCGGATTTTTAGCCGGACCACCCCCGGAACATTCCCCCGGACCATCCCGGATAAAATCGCTATTTTGGTAGTTTTGTGGCTTGCTCTCACACCTTCTCGGACGAGGCACGGTCTACCCACGGACCACAACATGGACAACCCCCAGACTACCCGGTGTAGCCACGGATTAGTCCCGGATTAGTCCCGGACAACCCCTGGACGACCCCCAGACTACTCCCGGATAGGCTGGAGTATAAAATGACCCAGACTGCCCCGGACGATGCCCGGACAACACACGGACTATCCAGATGAGTCACGGATCACACACGGATGATGCCGGTTAACCCCGGATTGCAATATCCCCCGGATCACCCCGGATGTATTAAACATTTTAAAACATCCAGGGCCGACCCTGGATGATGCTGGGTCACCAAGGACCAGCTATGGGTCACCAAGGACCACCAAGGACCAGCACGGATGAGCCACGGATGACGCCGGATCGCCACAGACCACACCGGATCATGGGTCAGGGCTCGTCCGGCCCCTGATCCGGGTAGGTGTGACTTAGGCTTTATCTGGATTTTGCTTTGCTTTATGGTAAACATCTCATTTGTTGGAATAAAGCCGAAGCCATGGCATCCCCGATTCTCCAAATTCTCCACGATTGAAACTGACCCATCGGCTTAATCAACAAATAACAACAAATATTGGAAAACTACTAATTGTAACAAACAATTCCCGAAAACTAACATTAATTATAAATTAGGCAACTAACCACCCTCTAGATATCAGGAGCCAGAGCATACTGGGTTGAGTCTGGGGACATCCCCACCACAAGTCCCCAGACTCAACCCAGGGGGTTGGGGGGGGGGGGGGGGAGGAGGGCTCATTTCTCACACCCACTCCCATCACATATACCATACCCATAATAGCAACACCTTTTTTGCAGCAACCCACCATCTTAACCCATAATACTGAACTTATTATGGCTAACCCACTAACACACTAACCTCCTTCATAATCTACTAATATGCTCTACCTAAGTATCCGCTGAACTACCTATTTACAATGTAATGTAAACAGCAGAAAGACCAATGCCTCGGCGCTGAAAAAAATCTAATTCTGATGAATAAACGGTTTCACCAAAAAATAAAACCCACAAAAAACAATGTACGATAGTTACCGAGTAGATGCAAGCCGAAGCCATGGCGTCCCAGATTGTCGAATATGGATGACAGGACAGGCAGCAGCACCATGTGCACGTAGTTGAGACTAGTGGCGCCCCTGGTGATGGTGCCCTTCACGTGGCTGAAGCGGCCCATCTTGAGGTTGGCGACGGTCTGCGTCAGGTCGTCCGCCGCAAACGTGAAGAACGGCAGCAGGGACGAGCGCACGATCTCGGGGCTGTTCCGCACCACCGCCCTGAGGGGGGAGGGCAGGGACAGTGGTGTAAAGGGAAATGTAATACTCCTGTCACACTACGACGTAACGAGCCAACGTGAGCCTGATGTGGTCACTTTTCTTCATTACGTTGCCGTACGTTGGCTTATGTTATGATGACGTCAGAATGATGTTAGACTGACGTCGAGCTACGTCACGTTATGTCGGAGCGTGTCAAGGTTTTGAACCTGTTCAAAACTTTCGACGTGACACAAACGTAAGGGTTTACGTTCGGCGTACATTCTGTACATGTTCGGCAAACATCAATGACGTTAAACGGACATTAGTCAAACGTTGCTCACTACATTCCACTACGTTCTACTACGTCGACCCACATTAACACCAGTGGAAACGTCCACGCGGCGTAATGGGAACGTAAACAGAATGTCAGGAGAACGTACACCGAACGTACTTCCAACGTACGTTCAGCGTTTGACCACCATGTCATGACGTATGTAACGTCATGTAACGTTCTTCTGGTGATGGAGTAACATTCCATGACCGTAATGACGTTGTCCTCTCTCGTTGAATGATGCTATCACTACGCTTTACCGACATTGTACTCTCGTCAACTACGCTGCATCCACGTTCAACTTGTGCTCAAATTTGCATACTACACTGAGAAGTTCGACGTTTTTCACGTTCTCCCTATGCTGACATCGTTACGTTGTAGTGTGACAGGGCCTTAACATCTAGAGTTCTCATATGACTGGCCTGATGGTTGAGACGCGAGTGTAGGAGTTGAATATAATGTGACAGTGCAAAGTTAAATTTAGAGTATTTGGGTGAGTGAATGGGATATATGGTAACAGTGTTGGCAGCCTGGTCTCCCAGTAGCACAGTACTATAAAGAAACTTAATAATATTTAATCTCAGAAAATGGTAGAAACTCTCAAAAGAGAATCGGCCTATGCAACTTCAATAAGACAAGGTGTCTCGGCCAGGCCTCTTCTGACTCCATTTTACATGAGTGTGTGTTTGTTTGTGTGTGAGTGTCAATAACAGGGCTCGCATCATTACCATTACCTATGGGAGACCCTGATATGAACACACACACACACACACAAAAGGGCGTGGGAAGAGGACAAATAAAAATAAAAATAGGAAAAAGGGAAAAAGGATTAAAGGAAAGATAGAAAAAAAGAAAAAAAGAAAAAGAAAGGAAAACAAAACAAAAAACAGGAGGAAAGGAAGAAATCGAAAAATTATGAAAGAAAAAATAAGGGGGAAAAGAAAGAAAAAAAAATGAAAAAGAGGGAAAAAGAAGAAAAGGGGGAAAAAAGAAGAAGAAAAAAAAAGAAGGAAGAGAACCCCCTTATGGCACCCCACACCCACTGTGAGCCACCTGGGCGCTGCTTACTTGGCGTCGATGGCCTGGACCAGGGTCTGCAGGCAGTGCACGGAGATCTGCACGTCGTGCCCGAAGGCGGTGATCCTCTGGCGCAGCAGGAGGGCGAGCTTGGAGAAGAGCATGGCCGTCATCTCCTTTTCCTTCACGGAGGCTGTGCCCTGCGCCGCCGCCGTCATGTTGGGCTGCGTGATGAAGTAGTCCTTGTGGGCCCGGAAGTACTGCTCCACAAGAGGCAGCACCACCTGGTGGCAGAAACAGGCGGAGGGGTGACAATCAGAGAAAACTCTTTTTTCCTCCCCTCCCCCCCTCCCTATTTAAAACAAATCTTTCTTTCTGTATTTCAGTCTTTCATTCATTCTGCCATTCTTTCTTTCTGTCAGTCTTTCTTTCTGTCATTTTTTCTTTCTGCCATTCTTTCTTTCTGCCATTCTTTCTTTTTGTCATTCTTTTTTTCATTCTTTCTGTCATTCTCTCACGTATTTCTTTCTTTCCTTTTTCTCCCTTTTTCATCACAGCCTCTTAGTTTTAGCTAAACGCAGTAATAATGTTTTTTCGGACACCATTTGCTTCATAATTTCATCTTGTGGGTGTTTGTAAATTAAAGTCTAACAAACTTAAGTCAGATATGCCTGGGAGCTAAACTGTTACTCCACTAGAGAGATTTTGATCTTGCACCGATGTGTAAAATAATTATGTTGGTTCTAGAAACACTGGTTGGTTCTTGACACTGAAGAAAGCTTGAAGAAAGCTTGAAGAAAGCTTGAAGGAAGATTGTTTTTTACAAAGTTTTCTACAAAGTTTTCTACAAATTTGAAATATTTACACAAATGTTGTTGTTATAAGCATGTCAAATTAATTTTGGCAAGCCCGCCAAAACTCTGACACCATAAGCTTCTGCAGTAACGGGTTCTGCTAAGTTATAAACAATAAAAGATAAATAAAGCAGACCTTGCGTGAATTCCCCAACCATCCCAAACCTACCTTTCCAAAGAATTTCACATCTTCGGTAGCAGTGCTGTAGCTATGTCTTCTGCTGAAGCGCGTAGCTGGCTTAGTGATTTTCATGTTGTAGGCCGCTTTGTCGACATACTCCAGAAGCTTCTCGAGGAGGCTATAGGCGAAGCGCTTGTCGAGGGTTGACACTCCCCCGCCGCCGTCACCCTCACCGTCCTTGCTCGGGCGGGAGGTGGCATCCCTCTTGTGTGCCGGGTGACCTTGTGGATTATTGCTGCAAGGAAGTGAAACTTTATAATGAAACTCAATTTCAACAGCAACATTTTAAAGATGGAGAATTTACCTGGGGAAATCTCCGTTTAGGTCACTTCGAGAATCATCAGACTTTCAATTATATTTGCTTGTATTGATGATTTATGTTGCCTATCATGGACAAGTCTGAATAGTCTTGTTTTCACCATTAGACAGTTACTCGATAGAAAGCCCGAGCCTACACTTTTACCGACCCAAGGGATTTTGAACCTCCCACACCACATAGACACAGTATAAGAGCAACTGGCCTTTGGTGACACTGTAAGTTATACACGGCGGTAGAAATCCAAATTGGCAGAGGTGATGGTATGGGGAATTGAACCATCGACCTTCAGATTAAGAGTTTGATATAGAAAAAAGTCAGATACTCTAACCCCTCCACCACAGAGAACACCAACACTAATTTGCACTTGTCTTATTGCTGCAACGGAGTGGAATTTTACAATGAAATACACGTTCAACGGCAACATTATGAAGATTAAACATGTACGTGGGAAAATCTCTGTTTAGTTCACTTCGAGAGTCCTCATACTTTCAATTTGCACTTGTATCGCCCACCAGTTAGTTTGATACAGGAGTGCTGCTTTCTGCTACGTGTGGCGTTCTCTGTGGCGGAGTGGTTAGAGTGTCTGACTTTTTTCTAGGTCAGACTCCTATTCTGAGGGTCGGCGGTTCGATTCCCTGTGCCCCCAGCTCTGCCAATTTGGATTTCCACCGCTGTGTATAACTTACAGCGTCATCAAAGGCAGGTTGCTCTCATACCATGTCTATGTGGTGTGGGAGGTTAAAAATCCCTTGGGTCGGTAAAAGTGTAGGCTCGGGCTTTCTATCGACCAGGGGCTGTATGCAGGAGTCAGTGTTAGCAAGGAAAAATGGTGTTTGGCAGGAATTCCGGTTTAGCGGCGAAAAATGGTATGCACGAGTCAGTGTTAGGCCTAACACCAAACGCTTAACCGGCGTTACGTTACCCCTAAAAACTATTAGGTTTAGCAAGTTTATTAGGCCCAAATCTATTCAATGCTGTCATATTTAACAGAATTACATACGCAATAAGTGAAATTTTATCAATTTAACCCTAAATCCGAAGCGTTATTTAGGCTACCGCCATATTGGCGGCAATATTTATATTTATATTTTCGAATCGACGAACGTAAAGTAAATAAATTGCCGCCGCCGCCGCATCGACGTCGCTTTCCATACTGGCGGCGGCGGTGGTTTGTTTACTTTACGTTCGTCGATTCAAAAACATAACTATTAATATCACTGCCAATGCGGCAGTAGCCTTAATAACGCTTCGAATTTAGGGTTAAATTGATAAAATTTCACTTATTGCGTATGTAATTCTGTTAAATATGATCGCATTCAGTAGATTTGAGCCTAATATATGGCTACAAACGCAGAGGGATTTCCCAAATCTATAAATAAATTCACGTTTAGCTATAATGAAAGTGTTACGCGCTCCTGCATACGACTTGACACAGTTCCCGACGTCGGTGATAGCTAAACGGTAACAGGCTCTAACACCAAATCCCGCTAACACTGACTCCTGCATACGGGCCCAGCAGTGGAATGAGGAAGACCAGTCGTCTATGAACAACACGAAGCGAACCAGTGTTTGCTATATTCTAGTACTAGTTTTAGTGCCGAGAATCAGTTAAAAGATAGCCATGTAGTATCAACTTTGTAAGTCTTTGACTTGACCTTTGACCTCCCTCTCAGGCACACCACCCGGTGAGATGATAATGATGATGATGATAATGATGATGATAATGATGATGAAGACTTTGTACCATCATAATGATGATGATAACAACTGACAGCGTGTGTACATATACCCAGTAAAACCTCTCTAACCAGTCACCTCAACAGACCGACCACTCCTCTATATCAATCGCTTCATTTGGGTCCCAACAATACTCCCTAAACCGACGACCTCCATATCTGGACCACTAAAAGTCGGTTCCAATGTCGGTCGACTTAGAGAGGTTTTACTGTACACTGTAGATACAAGTCAGCCCTCACCTGTGAATACGGAAGCCGTTCAGCTGCAGGAACCGGAGAATCTCCAGGGCTCGTTCGCGATCCTTGGCCTTTTCACAGTTGGTGAGCACTTCGTAGGGCACGAGCTGGGGGTGAATACCTCCACCTACAATGCAATATTCACCAACTGTACGTTGGCCACCGGCGAAGGGTGTTTGGAAATTAGTGTCACGGCAAACAAGGCAGCACAACCCGGTTAGGAAGGAGGGCGTGTTGAGGGGAACAGGGAGTGAGGTGGTCAATGAACTAGCAGATAACAGCATGCCACAGTTAGGTCAGGTTAGTTTAAGGTTGCAGAGCCCGATGGTTTTGAGTTTCTGCCATTTTTCTGAGATGAATATATTAATTTGATTGTTATAATGTATGTTATTTCAGTTTGAAATAACTTCATTTTAAATGGCTAGGTTTTGAGCTATTTGAAGTGCAAATATGTCAAATTAGTTTTGTCAAGCATGTCAAAACTCTGACACCATAGGCTTCAGTAGAAACAGGTTCTATTAAATTGGTTCAGTATTCGCTTCTATGTGGCAAGAAATGCTTAATAACATCAGCATCTAAGTTAGATATGTAGAATCAAATCTAGATGATTATTTTGGTTTTGAAAATTTGATGCTTCATCAGACTAAGCAGCTTTAATACAGACAGCACAACCAGTATTATGTTGGGGTTGTACATCCTTGCAACATATCAGGTCATATCAGGATGGGTACTGACTTGTGACAGTGCACATTCATGGTGACTTTATAGTGCTGCCCCACTGGGAGACCAGGCTGCTGACATGATGACCTCATTTACCATTCAGTCACATTATCCTGATACTGAGCAAACCAGTCCTTGCCCTATCCGATTAATGTCATGCACCATGCTTGTAAGTCATTGTTTTGTCAGCCGGATTTTGAACTCTTGAGCTTCCGCATTGCAAGCTTGCGCTCTACCGATTTAGCCATTGCGTCCGGTCACCAGCATTTTGTGAAGATCTAATTAATCAATATGGCACATTGCAATGTAGAGATGCAGCAGATATGCTGTTTGTTTGTTGTTCTTTTACGTCCTAGTAACATCTAAGGTCATCTCAGGACGGGTGCCGACTTGTGACAGTGCGCACTCATGGCGACTTTATAGTGCTGTCCCACTGGGAAATCAAGCCGCCAGCATCATGACCTGATATCCCACTCAATCACATTATCCTGACTCTTAGCTGACCAGTCCGTGCTCTATCTTTATAATGCCGAGCACCATGCTAGGAAGCAACAAGTATTAATCTTAAAGTCATCGGTTTGACTCGACCGGGAACCGAACTCCCGACCTTCCGCACGTGAGGCCCGCGTTCTTCCGATTAGGCCACGGCACCTGGTTAGACTTACAGTGATGCGGCATAAGGTAGTGGTGTTTGGTTAGGTGATGGATTATTCTTCTACGCTGGAAGGGTTTTTAAATTAACAACCGCAGAGTAGAGCAGTATGGTAATGTAATCCCAATGTCAACACCAACAATGCAATATCAACTATAGTTAGGTTAGATGTAGACGCCATGGCGTGATGCACACTGGAGGCATGCAATGCTTCATTTCTGTCATCACAAATATGGTGCATATCATGATTAGGTGGTAACTTAAAGTTTCATAGTCCGATGGATTTGAGTTTCTGTCATTTTTTTCTGAGATCAATATATTGAATTGATTGCTATAATCTATCTTTACTTTAGTTTGAAGTGAAATGACTAACTTTTCAGATATTTGAAGTGTAAGCATGTCAAATTAGTTTTGGCAAGCCCGCCAAAACTCTGACACCATAATCTTCTGCAGTAACGGGTTCTACTAAATTGGATCAGTATTCCCTTCTATATGGCAATGAATGCTTAATAAGTGCACCAGTATCTAAGTTAGATATGTAGAATCAAATCTAGATAATTGTTTTGGTTTTGAAAATGTAATGCTTCATCGGACTATGCAGCTTTAAATAAGCAATCAGCAAACACGTGCAAGGTATCAAAGGTAAACATTCTCTTTAGTACTGCATTAAACTCGCTCATCACCATAAACTACTATATATGGTATGTATACGCATATATATGCATATAAATATATAATATACATATGCATAAATATATTAGCATTAGTACGCACATCACATCGTCACTTAAGTTTAGGAAATGCAGGTGCTAAAAAACTTGGGTGGCATAATCATAATTAATAATCAATAATCAATACTAATTCCTGTACCGATGTACTGCTTGGTAGAATAACCAATTAGCAGATTAGCATAGACAACAACCAGAGACATACCGATCGATTCTAGTTCTTCCTTCTTCTTTTTCGCCCATGAATCATGGCCGTTCTCTGCCAGTTTCTCAGCCATTGTCTGCGGACGAGAATATCCAGATGAGAAAGTGAAATAGTCAGCTCATAATCAGATTTGGCAACAACAAATAATAGAGAAAATAAGACAAGTTACATTTTCTTCTTCAAAACTATTATTTTCAATTAACATCTTTCACAAATAAAGTCTATTTATCCAGTATATCGTCGAGTGGGGAAGCGTTCATGAATGTGGACTCATGGACATCACTCTCACAGCAGAGACCTAAATGGAGAGCGGCAGTCAAGTAATGAAAGCAGTCTTTGTCGCATCGCGACCGACAGCATGATGATGAGGATGATGCTCCAATTCACTCTCTCCAATTCAAACACTCCAATCGATGTGTTATTTCCTTTAAAGCATTTAGAGCAATCTGAGTAATTCTAAACCTGGGATTAATATTCGCCTACAATCATCTGAATAGAGACTACTATGTGAAGGGTTGGGGAGTAGAAATTTTTTTTCCTGTGGTGGTTATTTCTGTGCTCACAAGGTGGCGCCTGTAAGGGTAAGCTTTGTGTGAAAAGCGAGGGAAGGTTAGTTATTGGCCCCACCTGGAATATGGAAATATTATATGGCATTCCCGACATCACATTGATAAGCTACAAATTGAGAAGATTCAGAGGCAAGCCACTAAATTAATCCCCCACCTGAAACATTTACCATATGAGGAAAGATTACACGCCCTTAAACTACCATCGCTAGATTTCAGACATCGCCGTGGAGAAATGATCCAGGTATACAAGATCATGAATGGGCAGCGCTAGATCGGCTGGATCCCGAGTTATTCTTCCTGAGAGCTGAAGGACGATGTACCAGGGGGCACAGGACAAGCTCCTTATGCGTCACAATAGGCTTGAAATCCGTAAGAATGTATTCAGCCAAAGAATAATGCAAGACTGGAATTCACTCTCTGAAGTGACTGAAGCGGTCACTACCTCTAAATCTAGGCTTGATAAACAGTGGCAAGCAATAAGATAGGTGGCACCATAAGCGGAAAGAGCGGAATACCAGACATGCTCAGCCTTATATTCCGTATTTTGGTATTAAGGTATTGTGAGACATGGATAATGTTTCGGACTTCTCAGTACATCACAGGAAGGGCGATATTTGAGTTATTAGGGGACATGGACGCCATTATGGGCTTCTCAGTACATGACAGGGAGTGCAGCATTAGGGTCATTGAGATATATGGACACCATTCTGGGCTTCTTGGTTCACGACCGTGTGGGCGATATTAGAATCGTTGAGGGACATGGATGCCAGTTTAGGCTTCTTGGTACATGACAGGTAGGGCGATATTAGAGTCATTGAGGGACATGGACACCATTCTGGGCTTCTTGACACATGACATGGAGGGCGATATTAGAGTCATTGAGGGACATGGACACCATTCTGGGCTTCTTGACACATGACAGGGAGGGCGATATTAGAGTCATTGAGGGACATGGACACCATTCTGGGCTTCTTGACACATGACAGGGAGGGCGATATTAGAGTCATTGAGGGACATGGACACCATTCTTTTCTTCTCATCCACCGGAATGGCACACATTGCATCCAATACGATACAAAAAGAGGATGTTTTTTTTCTTTTACAAATAAATCTAAAGACATGTTACTTACAACTAGTATGTGTTTGTGCGCATGCTCTCACCGTATAGTGCTGCATGATAACATACCTGCATCTCCCTCGTTAGGGTGACGTTGCGCAAGTCCATAGGTCTTGGGACATAGTCGGGCTGCAATAGTGCACAGTGTCAGGTTACTGTCATGTAGAATGAATGCACCTTGTACTCAGTTAGCCGAAAGCATAAAACTCAAAATTCATCTCACTCTCTCGTCTTGCTTCTGAGCGAAACATAAAATAACGACATAAAATCAATACAGTATATAATCACTGCGCTCCTTTTTGATCAGATTTAACCATATTTTACTCCTGAAAGCCTCATCATATCCCATCCTCTGATTATGGTTTCGATTTATAAAAGTTCAAATGATAGAGGCAAATTAATTAATTGCAAAATGTAAAAATAATGACTACATTTTATAGGATTAAAACAAAAATGAAGACAAGGAAATTATCATCATTGAATTGTGGATGTGGTGTAAAAATATTATTGTCTTAATTTATGTGTCATTCAAGATTAACATATTTATCAACCCACTGAGGATGGAACCAACATTAATACAAGAACTGGGTCATTTCACAACTAAACTGTTAATGTTGCCATTAAGTTTTGTCCCCTCCATGATTATACATATAGATAAAAATGAAGTGTTCCACTTTTAACACATGTACATAGCCAAAGTGTGGATTTTTGTTTGGTGTGGGAAGATTTGTTTGAGGGAACAAGATACATTCTTGGACCCAATGAGTGCCAAAGGCACGAGGCACCAGGGGGTTCTGGAGGCATGCCCCTGGGATATTTTGAAATCAAACGGCTCTGAAATGTCATTTCCAGCCATATCAGGGAGGTTACATACACATACATATTGTGGGGGGGGGGGGAATTTTTCCCACTTTCCCCCAAGCTGGCCACAGCTCTCAAGTACATTTACATTTAATGCAAAGAGCGATAATAGATCAATTAAATTAAATCGAAACTGGTCAGATATGTAAATGCACGCACCCTTCTCACAAGGGCTGCATCAATAATGCAAACACGGTCTTTAATTGGTTAAACAAAAATCTGAAAAATTACTGGAAGGACCTCTGAAAAAATATCAATAAGATAACGAAATGTCGTTTTATGTTGCAAAGTGCAACATCTGTTTCCATCTAGAAGACTTAGTCTTTCTACTTGTATATCTTGTAGTCATAAGCAGTTTTCAAAGCACCAACATATATCACCAGCTTGCTATGATTTATCATTGACGTGACGGGTTTAGTTGTTAGATTGATGGAAAGAGCTGCCACATTCCATGAATTGAGAACCAAATCCGGCGTGCTTGGTCATCAATAAGAATGCGCATCAAACAACTACACTAACCGATTCGAAAAAGCGCATTCTGAGAAAAAAAAACCATAACAACAAGATCCCTGCGCAAAATATGCTTAATTAGAGCTATACCAATACACGCTATTTCCATAAGCTTAACAATAGCTCTTCCAAGTAACGCTATTTGCTTAATGAGAGGCATTCGGAGGAATGCCGCCAACTCCGATTATGCATGAATTTCAGAATCAACAACCAGAACATGGCTTCCGCCACAACCGTGCATCCATGCACTTTTGTTAAGTTCCACTTTTGCAAGCCATTCTCCAAACTACTTTAGCTATGGTAAAAACGCCGTAGGAGATTCAGTTATGTCACCAGATAGACATGAAACTTTCAACCCGCTGGCAGTAAACCTAGAAAGGAACAAACTGTTTGTAAGTTATGTCGGTCAGCGCCTTGTAATTCATACAGGCGCCATTGACTACCCGCCGAAAGTAAGGTCAACTCCGCAAACCATGCACTACGGCTAGCAAAACGCACCTGTCGGCTTCCCATATTAGGTCCGCTCTAGAAAATTACCAAAAGTTTAAATCAAACAAGTAGAATCAGGCTTGATGCGAATTATACGGGGTCCGTACACATGTGAGGATATGGAATTCAAGGCTATTTCAAGGTGGTTTAACAAAAATAGGAATTCAAGACTATTTTCATTTGGATTTAAGGAAAAAAGAACAACAGTGAATGGCAATTTCAGCCTAATTTAGATCAGTGGGGACAGTTATTGGAATTCAAGGCTTTTGAAGACTAATTGCGCAAAATAGGTTAAATCCAAGGCTTTTTTTTAGGTCTTGAATTGGGGCAAATTAACTTCAAGACTTTTCAAGACCCTGTGAATAACAATGAAACCACAACTATTTCAATCAATCAATAGTTCCGTCCTCTAGTCGAGGGTTGGATGCAATGGTTCTCCACTTGTCCCGATGTTGTGCTGTTCTGATAGACTGTGAATAATTCAAGCCTGTACACTGTGAAATATTTGTAAACCATGATGTTCTTGGTCTCCCTCTCCCTCTGCTGCCATTCACCTTCCCTTCCAACAATGTACAGTATATTGAACTCTGACGAATGATGTGGCCAAAATAAATAAGTTTCTTTGTCTGTATAGTGGCAAACAAGCTTTTCTTATTTTTAATTTTTCTGAGAACTTCTTTGTTGGTGATCTTCTTTGTCCATGATATTTTCATCATCCTTCGATAAGTCCACATCTCAAATGCTGCTAAACGTTTGTACATTTTCTTAGAGATTGTCCATGTCTCAGCCCCATACATTAGAGTAGACCACACATAACACTGAAGAATACGCTTCCTTGTTTGTATTAATATCTTACTTGATGTTAACACTCTATACATTTTGGAGAATGTTGTTCGGGCTATTGTTATCCTTCTTTTAATTTCTTCCTCACATCTCCCATCATTTGTAATCTTTTGTCCGAGATATATGAATTCGGATACTTGTTCTATGTTTGTGCCATCTATGGTTATATTGACATTTGGTTTATCTGTCTTTTTACTTATAACCATTGTTTTGGTCTTCCTGGCATTCATCTTCATGTTGAATAGTATTCCAGCTTTATTGATTCTATTCACTATATCTTGTAGGTTTTTCTCACTGTCTGCTAGTATTACACTGTCATCGGCATATCTAAGATTGTTGACGTTCATGCCACCTATTGTCACTCCCTTGCAATCTTCAATGTGTCTGAAAATCATCTCTGTGTACAGGTTAAATAGACATGGTGACAATACACACCCCTGTCGAACTCCTCGTTTAAGTATCCAAATTAACACAGGAGAAATTATATACAGATCCACATCCCCTTATCCGAAATCCATGGGTGCCTGTTGCGTTTCGGAATTCACATTTTTTGGGTTAGATTTCAGAATAAAGATGGCAATCAAACGTTAATACTCCAGTAAATACTCGCGTACATTTGATTTCCAACAAAAACACTTGGTAAAGGTTATGCATATAAAGCTTCAGATGAACCATAATGAAACACATTACTAATTTTCAAAAGTGTTCTTCCCATTGAATTACAAGAGCACTAGTTGATTTGAGTGGCTATACCGGTGTATACTATTCGTGGGAGTGTATAGTTTGATAGTAATATCACAGGTATCATGGCTCATACTTACCAGCGTCATTTTGGACATCTTGCGCTTGAGGTTGGACTTGTTGATGCTTCGTGCTGAGTCCAACTCGATGGACCAGCCCCAGGCAATCATCGCCTTGATAGCTTCCTGGACCGGACGAATTGTCTTAATCTGGTCCTGAGGATGCAATCACAAATGGGTCTTCCTTCAGCACATCTCATCACCAACACAAATGGAGGCCTAAAGCTAAGATCCCTTATATGCGGTCTGCGGTATGCAGTAGGATATTGCGACAAAAGATGGAAAAGCATGTAAATGCATGGTGATGCTTCCATGTCTGGATTCAAGCTTGTTTTATTTAATGACGCCTCCAGAGCACATTGATTTTTATTATCAGCTATTGGACGTCAAACATATGGTCATTCTGACATATCCCTTTGGGGGAATCCTGCTGCCGCCACATAGGATACTCATTCCGATAAGCAACAAGGGATCTTTTATATACAATTTCATACAAACCGGACAGCCTTTGATGAACCAGTTGTGGACCACTGGTTGAAATATATATAATATATACATGTTGGCTCTACAAAGGTGGGGATATTATAATAGACAGTGTTACGTACCCGTTCTGCCAAGTATTTGAACTGCTTCAAGTTGGGGTGGACCTTGTTATCCTCTTCGTACCCCGGGCCGGCTCTCCAGCCCAAATCGATCTGCACACAAAGCAACATGCGGCATTGCGTTACATAGTACCAGGTCATCAACTATACAACCACAGCTCATCTTTTCCTCCTCACAATACTTATCGCAATATATTTATTTGTTGGAGTTTTACATCCTGGCAACATCCAAGGTCATATCAGGACGGGCACCGACTTGTGACAGTGCACAGTCATGGCAACTTTATAGTCCTACCCCACTGGGACACCAAGCCGCTAGCACCATGACCCAATTTTCTAGCCAGTCATGTTATCCCGATAATGAGCTGACCAGTCCTTTTCATATCCTAGTAATACCGAGCGCCAGGCTAGGTAGCGACAAGTATAAATTTTGTAAGTCATTGGTTTCACCCAACCGGGTTTCAAAATCCTGACCTTCCACATGGGAAGCCTGTGCTCCTACCGATACAGCGCTGCGTCCGGCTATAGTGCTGCTGTACATCAATGGAACAAAATAACTTCAACTAAATTGCTACAGTGTCTGGAAATGGTGCTACGCTAGCAATTCGGTCTGGTTCTCCTGCTGCAAGTGACCACTCAGATCTGATTCAGGCAATTTCATCAGAGTTATATGAATTGGGTAACCCCCTAGTGGCCATATTAGGTACTTGGAATTGACACACACTGCATCACTCACTCAGCAAACTTGCTGCATGTCCCTTTCAGGGTTTATTTTCAACCCAGTGAATCCGCATAAGTCGGCTAAGCAGCACTGCTAATGTGCCTGCTTGGGGTATTGCAACATGCCTCTGGTGACACTGTATCACAATAGGCAACCCTATAAAACTATCATGTGAGTTGGTATACATCCTGATCTGACCTCAAGCAAAGCAGTCGCAGCTAGGAAATACTGCTTGTGGTCATATGAGGATGTCATGACAGTGTACCCACATGATATCTTTATAGTCTCGCGCATTAGGATACAGTGTCACCAGACATCGCGATTTAACTTCAACTAAGCCATTCACAGCTAGAAACACTGATTTAGGGCATATCAGGATGTCTACTGACTCATGACACTGTACCGGTCTGATAGCTTTATAGTCTCGCCCATTAGGATACAGTGTCAACAGACAACATGATATAACTTCAACCAAGCCATTCACAGCTAGAAACACTGGTCGAGGTCATATCAGGATGTCTCCTGACTCATGACAGTGCACCCTTCTGATAGCTGTATAGTGTTTCCCATTAAGGAGACAGTGTCATCTGATAGCATGCCACAATATCTCACTCAGGCACATTAGCACTGATGCTGAGTTAACCAGCCTTTATGCTAGTAATGCTGAAGGTAAAATAGGATTGATTGTTTGTTTGTTGTTTTACGTCCTAGCAACATCTTAGGTCATATCACGACGTGGGATAAAACAGGATGTAGGTCAACAAGTTTAATATGACACTATACACATGAAGGACTACACAACGCACAAGACAAGCCATCCTGAATCACCATGCCTGAATGTTAATTACATATATGCCCATATTTCCAGTTGCATACTGCTACTTACACCTGCAAGACAAATAAAAAGTGCTGACTCACCTTGTTCATTGACCAGGTATCGTGCTGGTGTTCAGCAAAGTCTCTGCAGATGCTGGCCAATTGTTCAGTCAGCTTTATCCTGTAAGCAGAATAGATGTTGGTTGGTTGATTGTTGGAGTTTTACGACCTGTCAACATCTAAGGTCATATCAGGACGGGTACTAACTTGTGACAGTGCACATTCATGGTGAGTTTATAGTGCTGCCCCATTGGAAAATCAGGCTGTCGGCACCGTGATCCGCTATCCCACTCAGTCACATTATCCTGATACTGTGCTAACCAGTCCTTGCCCTATCCTATTATTGGCGAGCGCCAGGCTAGGAAGCGACAAGTATCAATTTTATAAGTCATTGGTTTGACTCGACTGGAAGCCAAACTCCCGATCTCCCACACGTGAGCCCGCGCTCTACCGATTCAGCGACTGTGCCCAGTAAAGCAGAATAGATTATTCAGTAAATGCATAGCTTCTGCACATCAGGCAGAACAGAGTGAAGCACAGAGGAAGCATATCCTGTCACAAGCTTGGAGTTCGGCATGACACTCACAAACGCTTTGCTTACACTCATCTTAATTATCGACATATGATATCCCAGTCACACTACTGCTTGCGACCGCTTGCAACCACTTTCCAACCACAAAAAAAGGTTGGTCGCAAAGAGATTGCACGTGGTTGCAAAATAGTTGCAAGTGGTCTCAAAATGGTCCTCAGTAGTTGCCGACCCCCTTGCAACCATTTTGGTCGCAAAGAGATCGGCCACCATTGCTTTGGTCACAAGGAGGTCGCTGGTGATTGTGGGTTCTTTGGTCCAAAGTGGTTGCAAGCCATAGTGTGGGACTTAAACCTTGACTTGAACACTTTAGCCATCGGCAAACAGAAAGAACGATAACGAATACGTGAGTTTAGTCAGAATCACACCGATGTCACATCAAACACCAAGTATACATATATAATCCCATATCCACATAGATTTATATGTGATTATTTATAGCCATATCTAGGATTGTTGTTTGGATAGGCAGATTCGTTTGTGGGTGTGGGTGTGGGGGGGGTACATTTTTTTAATAAATCAGTGCCGAAGGCATAATGCATTAGGAGGGGAGGGGGTCTGGAGGTAAGGTCCTCCGACCCCAGGAAATCTTTTAATCTAAAGGCTGAAATTGCATTTTGAGCCATTTTAAAAAGGTTACATGCTGTTTAAAAAAAATTGAGTTGTGTGTGTGTGGGGGGGGGGGCGTCCACATTTCACCCCGCTAGCTACGGCCCTGATATTTAGAACAATATGGTCAAATAAACCTCATTTGTACTCAGCAGAAAATATCAATTTCTTACATGAAGAACATTGCCCACCTACAACACAACCCACACACACTCCATACACGAAACACTCTGGATGTGCCAATCGCAAATCTGAATTGAATATTGTTTAGCGACAAATGAACAGAAGCGCTTACTTTACGATGTCTGCAGGTTTTGGATCGTACGAACTGTCGGCCACGTTAGAATACTGTCGATACATGTTGCCGTCCTGGTGGCTGAGCGAGTACTCGGGTGACAGTGCGCAGGCGATTGCGGACAGGCATGGCAGAGCTTTAGAGAAGAGCTCCGGGTCGTACGCCTGTAAGAAGCGACAAGGTGAGACTAAATGGAACAGACTGCTTCATAGCATCAGTCAGTGGGCGATAATCTAGTAAAGCATTGACATTTATTGTTGTTTGTTGATTATGTTGGAGTTTTACGTCCTGGCAACATCTAAGGTCAAATAATGACGGGCACCGATTTGTGACCTTGCACACTCATGGCGACATGATAGTGCTGCCTGACTGGGAAATCAGGCCATCAGCACCATGACGCAATATCCCACTAGGCCACATTATCCTGACACTGAGCTAACCAGTCCTTGCCTTATCCTATTAATGCAGAGTGCGCCAGGCTAGGAAGCGACAAGTATCAATTTAGTAAATCATTGGTTTGACTCAACTGGGAATTTGACTCCCGATCTCCCACACGGGAGGCCTGCGCTCTACCGATTCGGCCACCACGTCCGGTACCCAGCTTTAATAATGTTACATCATACAAATCACACGGGCTATAATAAATCTAATTAGATAACTTTGCATTGATCGTTCATTATTTTAAACTTACCCGCTGGGCCAGCGAGTCAAAGATGCCGCTGAAGAGCATCATGGTGAGTCGCTTCTCCTCGTCTGTCGCCGTGCCGTGGCTCCCCCAGCCTCCACTGCCGTAGTAGTACCCGCAACGCTCGTAGTGGTTGGTCAGCACCTGGCGGCACACACGCGCAACAATGTAAACATCCGGCGCAAGTCTGTACCCGGCAGGCAACGGGGGCGAGGATGACGTCACACGTAACGGTAAGAACGCTGCTAGTGCTTGGTGGACCAGGTGTAGCGGAATAAAACTACCCCTTCTGATTCACGCCCCCCGATGATGATAATGATAATGATGATGATGATGATACATAATAATACCAAAAAAATTAAAAGCCGCCCCTTGAATCAATAATATTCCAGTATTATACTGCCCCCTTCGGGATTAAAAGAACCCCCACCCCGTGTTTTCTAGCCTACAACAAATGTTTCTAATATGGTCAGTATTATATTGCCCCATCCAATATCAAAGAGCCACCGCCCCCCCCCCCACTGTTTTTTCTAGCCTACAACAAGTGGTTGTAATATACCAGTATTATATTGCCTCTTCCAATATAGGGACGCCAACAATATACTGGCATAAGATTGCTCGCCCCTGGCAGTGTTATTCCGGTATAATAATGAATATTATCACGGGGGGGGGGGCAGGCAAAACTATTCAGTGGGCAATATTATTCCTCAACACCGAGGGGTGGAGAAGTTAGGTCCATGTACATACTTACCTTTAAATGCTAGACGGAATAACCATTTAATTCAATAATAACAAAGATATGTGCCGCGTTTCTCCCGATTAGTAGCGACATCGAAAATAATTAAAATTGCCTTCCTCGAAAAATCCCCCGCATCTCTGCCTCAACCACAAGTCCACTGATGTTGGCCAATGAGAGACGAGTTTGTCTAGGAGTCTCTTTGCTTAGAACCATTTATCAATGTGTGATAAGATTTTTTAAAGCAAAAAATACAACCACAGGAGTTCCAGAAGTAATGCAACTCGAGGCACTAAAGAAGAAATATGTAGGTCCAAACTTCCTTTTTTTAAACTTGGAATGTTGTATTACACAAAAATAATATGTGTACTAATTGGAGTAGAGTTGGTTACCCTCCCCCCTAAAAAAAGGTGCCCATACTTCAGGTGTACCAATGCTTGACTAGAGACTAACAAATTGGAAGTTTTCATTTGATTAAATCCCTTTCAGTAGGATTCAGTTACTTTTCTTCACATTAACTTAAGTACCAAATTCCTTTAAATGATTGTTTAAAAGATATATAATAATAATTTAATTTTCAAATGAAATTTGCATGAACTTGAACTTAAAAACCAATCTCCCCAATACTATAGCTATCATCTTCTATTCTTTCCCCTTCCTTCCCCATCTCCCATACACACATACACATGTCTATGTGAAGTACAAAGAATTAATAATCAGCCTGGATACTAAGGGGGTGGTGGTGGTGTAACGGTCAAGGACCGACTGGAAATGTGCATTAGAAAATGATCGGTAGTTGGTTGGTATCACAGGTGGGGGAGGAGGTGGGGAGGCGGCAATATCCAGGATGTGTTTTTTGGTTTCTGTTGCGTTTCAATGTACTGTGAATAGGTACCGGCAGCACCCATTAAAAGTCCAGGAATGGTGCTTTTTTCATCAATATTCACATGCTTGTAACTATTTCTGTATGTATATGATTTAGATGAAATTACATAACCTAGAAAATCAACATATGTTCTATCTGATGGTGTTGTTGGATATAATATATAGTAAGTTTGTATTTAAATAAACTTCATTTGTATGATGAGTGTATTTAGTGAATATTCCTTCATTACTGATGTAAATGAAAACGACTGTGAAAACAGGGTATCTTTAATGGGCTCGCGCTTCCTTGCACTACCTCATAGAAAGTCATGGATGGTACCAGAAGAGGCGCAATGACGTCGGCTTTCTAACCATGTAGGTTTGCCCTAGGTAAAAAAGGTCAATCAGGTCAAATTCTGCAATTTAAATAACTTTGAAAGTTTAAAGCCCATCTACTGAATTAAAAAAATACTTGTAACCTAATAAGATTTGGTATGTATAGATAGACAATTTGATTCCCTTTCCAATAATACCAATCTTAGTGTAGTCTGAAGGAAATCCATTTCCAGAGTTGGTTATATGGGAAGGGGCTAGGGATGAGCGAGCAAACGCCATAGCCAATAATTAGGGGAGGGAGGAGTGCTCATCGTTCTGATGGCGAGCAACAATTGAACAATTAAAAATGTTATTAGATTATAGAACAAACCAGCTGTGCCAACAAAATCAAAAATATAATACATGATTGAATGATAAACTTGCTACGTGAATAACTTCGTGTGAAAGCTTGAATCGTGGATATATTTAAGCAGTTTTAGATGAAAGGGAATGAGCTGGGAGAAAATTTGAGGAATCGATGGAAGAGAGAAAGTTGTAATGTATTATATATGTGTTCTACTCGCATTAAATGACACTGCCATGTCGGTGAGCACACTGATAGTTGTATTCTGTCGCCATGTAGTAAGTACTAGCATGCTCATTACAACTGCAACCTATGGACTGCCCTAGCACTTTAACTTGCATCACAACGGGTCCTATTTTTGGTTGCACACTACTAACTCTTATTCGATTTAACATTATTGATTAACCGTGCAAAAAGAAAACACCCCACATTACTCATTAAATGGTGGCGCTAATTAATATATGCATATACATATATATGTATATGTGTATGTATATATACACATGTATGTATACACATGTATGTATACCTATATATGTATGTATATAAATGTGTATACATATATGTATATTTGTGTATATATGTACATATACGTGTATATATAAATATGCAGTAAAACCTCTCTAAATAGACCGACCTTGGGACCTATTTTAAGTGGTCCATTTAGGGAAGTGGTCGGTTTAGGGAGTTAGAATATGGTTACAATGGTAGTGTTAGGACGCAAATAAAGCGATCGATACAGCACAACCCCGTTAAACCAAGCTCGGTTAAACCAAACGATCGGTTAATCAAAACTTTTTTCGGCGCCCCGGCAAAATACTACCATTTATCATATAAAAAAAAGTTGGTTAAACCAAAGTCGGTTAATCCAAATTATCGGTTATTCCAAACAAAATTGTCATACCCCAGGCCACTCCAGTATGGTTAAACCAAACTTTCATGTGTTATAAGGTCATCTGAGATTTTGTTGATATGATAAATGGTATTATTTTGCCCGGCCGCCGAAATAGTTTGGATTAACCGATCGTTTGGTTTAACTGAGCTTGGTTTAACCGGGTTAAACTGTATATACATTAAAAAAACAATAATCAGTGTCCACATACATTGTATATTACATGTGAAATACACTCTTACTCAAAGTCAAGCCAAAGCTCGGTTAAACCAATGATCGGTTAATCCAAACAAATTTCTAGGGTCCTTCAAGTTTGGTTTAACGGGGTTATACTGTATAGGGTAGTGGTCAATCTGTGGAGGTGGTCGGTTAGAGAGGTTTTCACTGTATATGTATATACATATATATGTGTGTATATGCATACATATATATGTATAGTGATAAGCCTGTTATCGCATGTAATAATACCTGGAGTGGGTGGCACTCCCCCTCCCCCCTCCCCGGGGTAGCAGCAGGCCCGCCCCCTCCTGCGCGGGGCCTCTCCTTCACTAGCTCGGAGGGATTGTAGATACACATATATGTTTATACGTATATATAGAGTAAAACCTCCTTAACGGACCATATCCACAGATCAACCATTCCCCTATACCGACCACCTCCCTAAATGGACCACTTAAATTCGGACCCAAGGTCGGTCGGTTTAGAGAGGATTTACTGTATATATAATATACATATACATATATATATATGTAAGATGGGCACGAAGCAAACTCGGATGGTAGATATATTTATTTCAGCATTAAATAGTACATGCAGTGTATATATAAATAATCTGGCATACAGAAAAAATAAAAGCGAACGGAAGTAGCTGCAGTGCCGGCTGGAGCGAACTAGCGCGAACCCAGGCTCTGGTTTGTATATATAGGCCCTGAGCGGGCCGTCCACGCCTAGCAGACGAGTGTCCGCGCACCACGCGAGAGGAGCAGTGCGGATCTTACACGCGCATATACGCTGGCGTATATACGTGGCTATATATATATATATATATATATATATATATATATATATATATATATATATATATATATATATATATACATATATTGCTCATTCCTTCCAATGTTAGTCTGTACCTATCGAACTAAAGAAATGCACTGTACTCATCAACAAAACTAAGTATTGCAAGACAAATTCTTTGTTAGCTTTCTATGGTGATGTTATTTGTGGAGATTGTCTATGTTTTGGTTGTGGTTCTGTGATCTGTGCTTGGCATAGCGGATTATTCTCATGTGTCTGCCAGGACTTTGGTTGTGGATTACTTCTGAAAGGATGAGATTTCAATTCCATCCCGGGAAGACTGTTGTATGAAGATAACGATGGTGCTTCAATGGGATAATGAAAAGTAACTATAAATTAATATTCTTGTTTAGATACCTGTCCACAAAGTGGGTTATGAATCTAGGTCAAACACAAAATGCCCATGTCATCAGATTTGGTAAAAAAAAAAAAAGGTTGTTGGATATAAATTTTACTGCTTTTTATTTCTGCTCATATTAATTTGTACATTTAAAACTGCATAGTCCGATAGTTTTGAGTTAGTCATTTTCTTAGATAAATATAGAAGTTTGATTGTTATAATCATCATTGCTTTAGTTTGGGAGTAACTATGATTGAAAACGACTAATTTCTGAGATATTTTAAATGTAAAAATCGCGAAGAATAATTTTGGCATGCTTGTCAAAACTTTGATCCAATAGTTTTCAACAGTAACACGTTCTATTAAATTGACAGAGTGTTCCATTATATGTAGTATATTAGTAAGAAATACTTTATAAGTGCACTAGTATCAAAGTTGGATATGTAGGTTCAAATCTAGATACATGATTTGCTTTAGAAAATTTGATGCTATTATCGGACTATCCAACGTTAATGCATTGAAGTTTTAGAATTGGTATCTAGATCAATAGTTTGCTAAAAAAAGGTGTAAGCAACCTGAATAAATAATAATTAATGATACATTCCAAAGATTCCTATCGATACGCCAATCAGTAAATATCAAATCCGTTTATTTCTTATTAAAGCCTCTAAAAATAAAGAGCAAAAGAAGTCAGCTGAGTTGAAATTTGAGACATCAATTAATTTGGATTAACTGTCTATACCACATGTGAATCTACTCAGCTCATGGGCGTTTTGGTCTTGTCATATGAGAATTGATTGGGAAACATCTGAAAATTCACCTGCGATTTATCTAGGGAGCAAAATAAACAAGAGTAGAACAGCTATATGGTCCTTGTCTAAAGGCAAACCCTTTACCTGAAGGTACATGATAAGCTGGTTGTACATCTGCAGCAAAGAAATTTCAACAAAAGGATGACAACTGAAACATATTGACAATATGTCAAATCTGAGAAAACAAAAACATTAATGTTTGTTTGCCGTATATGGGGTGGGGGGTTGGGATTGAACACCATCCTATTGACGCTATTCACACCGCGGCCATGTTGAAACCATAAGAGGCCATGTACGCATCTGTGAGGCACCACTGTATGAAAAGTAATGTGAATACTTTTTCGTTGATCAATACCTCTCGAAATCACTCAAATTTGAGGGTATTCATTTTTGAAACTACCATATTAATCTTTGCATACCTGTTTTCTATCTATTGCCCAATTTTCACGAAGATTAGCCATGGAACAGCATAGATATTACAGATATATATACTCAAAGAAATCCCTGAAAGAAAGTCGCATATAAACACACACAGCCTATGGATTCACACATGAGTGCACGGAATATTAATGTCCTAAAATGCAATCTTATTGAGAGAATTGACAATATTTTTAATTAATCCACATTTGGTTTTTGTCTTTGTTTGTTTAACGACCCCCCTCCCCCCACCAGCACAAACAGTTTGAAAAAGTAAACATCGGCTATTGGGGTCCCATATTTGGTTTCACGGATTACAAAAAGAAACCCTCAAGACTTCACATCAATTTTTAGAGAACCGTTTTCACAACAACGAAAATAACATTTATTTACAGTTTACTGTAATGTTTCAAGTGGAAATGAGAAACTGCCTGCAATTGGCACATAAGGCTCACCCTGAGAGGCACGACTGTATTCTCAGTAAGCGCTGGTACGTCGATCACAAGTTTTCGCAGTAGACTCGTCATCATTGGTGCCCGCAGTTGACTGAGGGGAGGGGAGGGGAAGAAAAATGCATGTTACTATTTATTAGTAGCTTTATAAAAATTTCAATTTACATCCTCGGTATGGTTAGTGACTCCGTAAGGCTGTGTATCCATAGACATTTCCTTTGTGGCATGTTCCTTTGTTCCATGTTCACTCGTGACCTCGTGACGTGCCACACAGACAATGAACCTGTGTTTTGTTTAGTGGCCGTTCGCATAGGTTGGACCCAGGGACTGTATGGCCTTGTGCACGGCACATGTGACGTACTGTCTGGGAACATAGAGAATGAACATGTTCATTGTTAGTGTGGGGTGTCACAAGGTCACAAGCGAACATGGAACATGCCACAAGGGAACAGTCTATCAGTACACAACCTAATAATTCATAATATTACAGTATTCAGGTCTCGCTCTCTCCACAGGAACCGAAAATAAATAATATACAATTATCTATGTTCTGCTACACAATCAGCGAAATTTAATGCATGCGGCGCGAGGGGGTTGGGGTTGGGGTTGGGGGGGTTGGGGGTCACCCATATACAATTACCCCGACAGATGGGGGGAGGGCACTCCCCCACGGTGCCTATGGAGGAATAATAGTGATTACATTGGTGGCCCTAGCATAACAAGAAATGTGGATTTGAATCCCGCTCTCGGCACAATATTTCCAACTTTCTTCACCCCCATGATACTGATTGTTCTGATGTGACCTGGATCCCATACAAGCTACGTGCGCTGTATGGTTGTTGAACCTGTGTATGTGTATGTAAGTGCATTGCCTGTATATATGTAATGGTAAGCATTAAATGACTGATGGACATAAACCATTTAAAAGACTTACAATTCCAGGCGGACGAGTGTAGTCGTCTGCACTGACCTCTCAAGAAGCAATTAGCCACATAAACAGGTATGCATGTTCAGGGTGATTACATCAGGGAGCCTCGGTGATGTAATGGTTCGCACGCCAGCCCCAAACATGGCAAGAAGTGTGGGCTCGAAACCTGCTCTAGGCGCAATATTTCCCATTTTCAACACCCATCTACCCACAACATATACTAATATTATTATGTCCAACAATGTACCTTGTCAGAGACACGAGGAAATCTGAGACCATGTCTCGCTGGTTTTTGGTGAGTGACTTGCACTTGGAGAGTCTGTAGACTGTGTGCAGAGTCGAGTCAACCAGAGCCGTGGCGTGGTCTGCATCGTTGAAGAAGTCCGCGTTTGTAGTCAACAGTGGCAGCACCGAGTTGCACAGGTACCGATTCAGGGCCAGGGCCATGTCAGACTCTGACGCGGACGCCTGCCAATGGAATAAGCCCTATATGTTATCGCGCCAGGGGAAAAAAGGGTGCGTATCATGCTTATCCGCTACTGATTTGGTAGACGGAGACGTCTGTATCAGGATGTCTATAGCACCTTGTATTTATTCCCAGGTCGTCACCCATCCAAGTACTGACAAGGCTCAAAGTTGCTTAAATTCAAGTGATCGGACGATAACCTGTGTTTTCCAAATTTAGCTTGTGTTAAAATGGCTCTTCAGGCAATATGAGTTTTACACAGAACTTCTTTTCTTTTCAGAGTTGAGAAAACAAGTCTGTAAAATTCAGAATTACAATGATAGGCATATTTGAATTTTCGCCATCTTTCCGATTTGAGCACACTCTGACTTGGATAAGTTTATCGGAAGCAATTCTTGCAGAATTCTGTTCTGCGCATGCTCATTGAGTCTTATGTGTGTGTACGGCTATACACCAGTGTTAAATAGTATATTTAAAATGCGTCTGGTATAGTCTCTCTCTCCCATTAATATTACCCTTAAACAATTGCAATATATCAATTTAATTACCGTTTAATAAATAATAATTACTTAAAACATTAACACATGTGTATATTGTAAGACAAATATTGGTGTCAAATTCCATTACAATTGGCTTGTAGCTTGATATAACACCATAAAGAGTAATTACAATTACGGCGTTAGTTAACTCCCAGAATCAACTGGTTGGTTACATGACAAAATGGAATCGGCGTCGTTATTGCAGAACAAAGGGAATGTGAGTTGATGAAGCGGGCACTCGGTCTCTGTTGAGGTAGTACTACTAACTAACTGACTCCACAGTGAGGGTACACTCGTCATCATTTTTTTGTTTAAAGTCAACATTATCATGCCTGGGGACCTGATCGTTATTAAGTTAAGAAAATCAACTTTTTAGTGTCCTAAAGACTCCTGGTATAACGCGCATATACTTCGATATCTTGGGAAATGTCTTCTTCTACTGTTTGTGCGATGTTTGAATTCTAGAGGTGAACACACACGGAATCTTTGGTTTTGTTTAACACAGAAAACCAACTGCTGGATAAACAGCACGCGGAAGAGTTAACAAAGAAAGCACTACAGTGCACAGGGAGTCAAAGCAGACCTAAGTCCATGCCGTGTTAGGAAAGCAGAGAGAGTGAGTCATCAAAATAGAAGGAAGCAGTGAGCATGCGCTTTTTCTTCTTCCCTTTTGTGTGTTAACAGTGTGTTTTGTTTGCTGGTTGGCGCTTTACGTCCTAGCAACATCTAAGGTCACACCAAGATGGGTACCGATTTGTGACAGTATGCACCAGGGATACTTTATATTGCTGCGCCATTGGCAGACCGGTGTGGCGGTTTCAGATCTCAGTGGGTTTGGAGTCTTCGCTCGGGGTTTTGCGCATGCGTCAAAATAGAACAGCATTTCAGCGTATTCGATTAACCCACTCGGGTGACCCGAGCGACTTTTTGACGCATAAATGTGGTCAAGGCATTAACTCTTCCATTCGCTAAATTTATAGTATTGAGCTAAAATACTTTTAACACATGGCACTTGTTTTGTCAACTCCACTCGCGGTGTTCTATTTGAATTTCTAGCAACTCGGGTGACCCAAGTCGCTCGGGTCGTGTTAGTTGAATACGCGCATGTGCAAAACCCCGAGCGAAGACTCCAAACCCACTGAGATCTGAAACCGCCAAACCGGTGTCGCAGTTTGAGCGCCCTGCCAGTTTGAGTGCCCTGCCAGTGGTTGTATACTTTTTTTGTAAAATAGATTTAAAAGCTTTCATTGGATCGATTACAAATATCTTAATGCGCAATTGAAGAGGAAGATCTGAAGTATTTAATGTAACCTAAGCGAAATTTACTCTGAAAGTATTAAAAACAGAGCTAATATTGAAAGTTGGGATATTCTGAGTGTCAGTGCCAGTGTTAGCCTTACCAGATCATCGCCTCAAAAACTATTTTCGCAAAATAAATTCAAGAACTTCCAATTGGCTGATGAAAAAAAAGCTGGATGTGAAATTGTAGAGAAAGATCTGAACTATTTAATAGAAACAAGAGAAATTTGCTTTCTAAGAACCACAAATCACAAATTACTGTGATAGTTAGGATGGTTTTAATGTTGTCTCTATCCGCGCATGCGCAGAAGCAACAGAAGGGCGCTCAAACTGGCAGGGCGCTCAAACTGCGACACCAGGCTGCCAACATCATGACCAAATATCCCACTCAGTCACATTATCCTGATTCGGCCATTCTATCCTGTCTTGAACAGTGTCAAACATGATTTTTTTATTGCTTAAAGTTTAGGCTGATTTCTGTTTATGGTGTGTGGTGGGTGCGAGGGGAATGAAAGGCTCAAAGTACACCACATATTTTTTCTCCTTTTAAACCCACAATGGCCATTTTTACTGAGACACCAGCACTACGGGTATTCCCACACAAAACACAGAGTTCGGCACACCGCAATACACTGGAACTACTGACATTCTGACAGCAGTGGTTTTGTTCACATCCTACCCTATTATATTATCTATTTATTCTCTATTTAAATGTGCATAGTCCGATGGTTTTGAGTTTCTGCTTTAACAAAAGATAATTATAATAGATAGATTTTTATAATCTACCTTATTTTATTTTGAAATAATTTATTATAAATGGCTAATTTTGGAGATATTTAATTTTGAAGTGAATACATGCAAAATTCTAATTTTACATGCCAATCGAAATGTTGACACCATTGTTCTTTAACATTAGATTTATATTTCATTATATGCAGCAAATAGTTCATGTTACAAATATCTAATTTGGATATGTTTGATCAAATCTCGGTAAGTGTCTTAGTCTCGAAAATGCTGAGATAAAAGATTAACCTCTCACTTGAGTCAGAGTACTGTAGTACGTGGTGAATGTTTTATCTAGAAAATGTTATGCTTTCATCGGTGGTTTGGTTGTTGGAGTTTTACGTCCTGGCAACATCTAAGGTCATATCAGAATAGGTACAGACTTGTGACAGTGCATACTCATGGTGACTTTATAGTGCTGCCCCACTGGGAGACTAGGCCACCAGCACCATGATCTGCTATCCCACTCAGTCAAATTATCCTGACACTGAGCCAACCAGTCCTCTGGTCCTTGCCCTATCCTAGTAATGTCAAGCACCTGGCTAGGAAGCGACAAACATACATTTCTAAGTCATTGGTTTGACTCGACCAGGGTTCGAATCCATGGGTTCGAATTCCTACGATCTACCAAAGCTTTCATCGGACTCTGACAGAAAGAATGAGACAAAAAACATGATTTGAATGTTGTTATATGTCCTAGCAAGATCTAAGGTCATATCATGACGGGGCAAAAAAAAAGAGAAAAAAAGGTGATCGTTGCTTTGGAAACAAAGACCACCCGCATCACATAATTATTGATAATGCTTAATAGCATTTCACAGCCACACATGTCAACAGCAGTCAATCAAAATTGTAACCATCTCTACCGCTTTTCTCCCCTCCAAATCAGCATTCTCTCAGGCGGGGATAACAAATAGGTAGCACAACAGTGAACGGAACAACAGTTGGCTGAACTGACTATGTGAAATAAAGCATACGCCGAAACAGTTATGCTTTGATTATCGCATAACAGCTCTACGCGTCTAGTATTATTACGGGAGCTACAGTTTACACTCAAATATAACTTGGAGTGAAGTCGCGCCTGCCCGTCCGGGCGCCACCTAGCGGGTTAGTTGGAAGTTATCTGACGCCGCTCAATGGCGGTTTGAAAGGGATGCAGGTACCTGGGGATAGGCTGGTAACTGCAGGGTATGTGTTGGTTTTTGTTGTTGTTCCGGGGAAAATAGCACCCACTTCACACAGGCCGAAAGATAGGGCTTGGAAATCTCCAATGGTTTGGGTTTTGGGAATCCTGTGGCCAGGTAGACGTTCAAGTAATCGGTTGATATATGAGCGATATCTAAGATGGGGAGTACACGAGCATCATATGTAGGCATACTAATAGTACTATATATATATATGACATATATGTGATATATACCATGCGTCATATATATCATACTATATAAAATACCCATCTTAGATATACATGATATATAGCATATATCATGTATATAGTGTACATGTATCATATATAGTCTGATCATATACATGATATTTATATTATATATATACCATACATAAATAATATACATATAGTAATTCATTGCGCCAATATTTCCCCATCTGTGAGATATATTCATATATATGTATACTATATAATGCATTATGTACATGTATAAACGGCAGAATCACTCAAATGGGTGCTTAAAAAACCCAAAATGATCAATTACAGGATGTAGCACTGGCCCTCCACCTGTGCTCATCATTCCGCTTCACTGAACCAGCACCGTTCCTGGGTCTAAAATATTTATATTCACATAATATATTATATAGACTACATAGATTTTCTTTCTAAAATATATACTCACATACTAAGTTACATATACTGCAAATTTTGTACTTTCTAAAATATATACTCACAAAATATATAATATATGCTACACACAGTGAAACCCCGTTATAACACCCCCAAATTAACGTGAATTCGGATATAACGCGATGATTCATTGGACCCAGAATTCTTCAATTCAAAGGTAATTTAGCAAACTAATCTCCGATACAACGCGACCCCGCTGTTTTCGCGATGACATTGTATGGACTCCAAAGATCGCATTATAATGTGGTTTCACTGTACTTGATAAAAAAAACGATTACTTGGCGGTATTAATGATACAAGATTCCAAATCCCTGATAAACCGGATTCAGACTAAATTATTGGCGAGTGTGAGGCAGACTTTGGGTTTTAGGATTGTAGGCTGCCAGCAAGGCATGGTCTGGCATGGCATGCTTTACTCTAGCATATATATGTGGGATTGGGGGGGGGGCGGAGGTAGAAATCAGGATGGGGGGGGGAACAACTGGAGAAGCAACACCGTTTGTCTCTGCGGGGTTAGAACTCCTTCCGAAGCAGGCGAGCCACCACGGCTCCAACCCTACCCGCGTCTGTCATTTACCTGTCGCTGTAAACATAGACATGACCAACATGAGCATATGGCAATGTCTGCTAGGCACTGCGAAATACAGCTATATTTTCTCCTTTTTCTTCTGTCTACTATGCACTGCGAAATCCAGCTATATATATTTTTTTTTTTTCTAGTAGCACTGCTCCGAAGTGCTTGCCTTAGAATTGCCGATTAGGCAGGAACATGTTTTCATAGTGGGATTGCTGTCTTCACTACTTATGAGAGGGATAGATAGATAATACATGAGCTCAAATATACAAGAGGAGACTGAATAGGGTTCTACTAGTCAGCATAGAGACACAGAGAGAGTGCACTGGGCATACGATGTGATATGAGAACAGCCAAAAAGCACAGGGGTCAAGTGTAAGACGATAATGAATTGTCCACAGCAAGGCTCACTTATTCTAATCTATGTAGAAGGAGTAGACTGATACGACAGGATAACACCACATGAGAGCAGTTGTGTCTTTACATAGATAGAGAAGCGTAAAAGGTACATTCTTTGGTACATTCTAATAATGAAGCAGTTAGGAATGCCAGGTGAAAAAAAGAGAACATTCTTCTTCGATCGACTTCTTCTTTCGACTTCTTCATTGAACTTCTTCGTTCAACTTCTTTGTTCAACTTCTTCATTCAATTTCTTCGTTCAACTTCTTCGATAAATTTCTCTGATTAACTTCTTTGCGAAGCACCAAGAATGCACTCTTATTGGAATCAGGAATGCGTGGTCCTGGAGGTAGTTACCTTGGTTACCACTGGTTGACTGAATACAGCAGCCAGCAACGACACCTAGCAATTTGCAACTCTAAGAATCCAACACATTGGGATTCTCGGAGGTGACTAACTGCCCCGACTAACTGCCCCGGAGGTGACTAATTGCCCCGACAGGTCAATTACACCTGGCGACTTGTCACCACTGAGAATCTATCACACCAGGATTCCTTGAGGTGTCCAATCACAGTGAGATTCATGTCGGCCACGAGTCAGGGCTAATTTGATCAGCAATGAGATCTGGCAACGAGTCACAGATAACTAGTCACAGTGACTACACATGGTGAATATTGCCGCCATGAATGCAATGCACTCGGATTTCCGCGAGGTGACTTAATTGCAACACATCTGAGAATCCATCACATTGTGATCTCGGAGGCAATTAGTCACACAAGTGACTGATTGCAGCAGTATCAATGCCTGGTGACTAGTCGCCTCCAAGAATTCAACGCATCGGGATTCTCAGAAATAACTTGTTGCGGTGACTAGTTGCAATAACACCAACAACAGCTGGTGACTAATCATCTCCCGCAAATGCAATTACGCTCAGCATCTCAGAGGTGACCAATCGTGCAGCGACTGGTGGCAACACAAGAACCACACCAGGCAACTCATCACGGGGTGCCAAGCGTGAATCTAACCTGTGTCTACTTCTTGAGACTTGTGTCGAACTTACCGCGTCCAGAGTGGTTGCTGCTCTCAGGTCCGGCAGGAAGCCGTTCTCCAGGATTCTGAAGAAGGTCTGCTGGTCTGGTATGCCGTACACGCGCTCCAGGAAGAGCACGATGGACGACTTGTGTTGTGGGAGCAAGCCGGGTGGCATTGCTGCTGAGACCACTACTTCTGTCTCACCTGGTAACCGAATATATTTATTACTACACTTGACAAGTCAGAAGATGCTATAAAACAGGGACTTGTGAAAATAGAAGAGAGTGATCTCCGATTTACGTCTGCCATATGGAGGCATTGGTACAAACTATTGTATGTAGACCAACATTTTGATATTGGTTAGTATGGTAGTATTCATACTATTACATACATCCTATTCACATTTATTTGTATATCTACCTACTATGGACCAAATTATGTAGCTACCATAATCATGAGTCTGAAGTAAAGATTTGAATTGAATTGAATACAGTAAAACCTCTCTAACCGACTCTAATTCTCTCCCATTTTGATCAACTCTACTTCAATATAGATAAACACAGGTTGCTAGAACCAGGAGCTTCACCTCTAATTTACAGTTGATTCAAACCAAAGCAGTTTTTCCTCAGACTATCACTTAGACATAGTAGTCATTTACCCTCCTGTTGGTAGGAGAGAATATTCGATCTACATAAGACATTGAAACACTGACGACAAGTCGTTACATCACGGACACTAGATAAGTGGTCTTTTCTTTTTTTATAAATGATGATTTCATCAGATTATGCAACTCTAAGTAGACCTTTAGGAGGTTACTTTTATTTCAGTAGATTTTTAACTTACTTTTACTGAGTCTCTTTTTATGGATTAGTTGTTCCGACACTGCAACCTCATTACAAGCATGTACTCCTCCATTATTAGGTCGTCGTTTGTTTGTCTTTTACATCCTGGCAACATCTAATGTCATATCAGCATGAGTACCGACTGCTGATAGTGCACACTTGTGGCAATTTTATAGTGCTGCCCCACTGGGAGACCAAGCCCCTGACACCATGACCCAATTTCCCACTCAATCACATTATCCTGATACTGAGCTAACCAGTCCTTGTTCTACCCTAGTAATGGCAAGTGCCAGGCTAGGGAGCGACAAGTATAAATTTGGTAAGTCATTGCTTTGACTCGGCCAGCTTTCAAACTCCCGACCTTCCACACGGGAAGCCTGTGCTCCACCAATTCAGCCACCGTGCCCGGTCCCATCACCATGTACATTTATTATTACCAAAGACAATGTATGACAAGACACACCACTTAGCGCATTCCAGTGAAATACAGCAAACAAGGTAATTGGACAGGTTCCCATGCCCAGCTTGACTGCTATACCATTAAAACAAGGTAACAGTTTCCCTAGCCCACCCTGACTGCTGTACCATCAAAGACAATGTACAACAATTACGGTGTACTACCTCCTAATATTAATAATGAAAACACACCATAGCATAATAAAGTTCAAACGTACTATAACCACTTTAATCTGTGCCCATACATAAATAAAATGTGTGATTATATCTGAGTAAGAAAACCATGACTGCCCAATGGAAGGTAACCATGCCAAGAATAGGCAGATAACACACCACACAGCTACGTACAAGCCTATGATATGTAAATAGGAGTAGGCTAGTCTAGTAATAAGAGTAGAACAAAATAAAATACATATATGCCAAGAAAACCCAAAAAGAACTAACATGGGCTATTAACCATACCAACCAATTATCTATCTGCTACTGAAATGCAGGCAATCAAATACCTTATCAGCAGCTACTGTGTGGTAAGATAACACCAACACTACAACTGGCCAGCATTGAAAACAAGCCTGGGTACCCGGGCTTATATGCTATGGACAGTATAAATACAGCCTCAATAAAAAATGAAAAAAAAAAAAATGACAACACTTGATCAAAGAAAATGCAACTTCTTTGCCATGAGATGGCGCCACTGCATGATTATTTCACAAATTCCTATATATATGAAAGCGGTGAGTGGCACACCCGTCTTGTTGTACATTATCTTGTGCTATTACCCAACAGAGAGGACCAGTGTGCTGCACGTACCGTCATCTTTGACAATAGTTTCAGCTTTACTTAGTGGAAGGACAAAACGCAGGCCGAGCACGCCCTCCAGGTCCTCTGTGGACACGAGGGACCTGAGTATGGCACGTGCACGCAGTGAATCGCTTCTTCCAGCTTTGATGGTCTCTGCGTCCGGGGCACAGCGGCCCATCAACTCCACTAGCGTTGAGTAGAAGTTGAGTACGGCCCCACCCATGTCGATGTAGTCTTCGTCATCGCTTGGCGGCAATGTGGAGAAGTCGTATTTTCTGTTTTTTTAAAAGAATAAAAAAATTTTTTTTTTAAATTTATTAATTTAGTAATTGTATGAATACTACAATACTAACCATGATCAAAATAGTGGCCTAGATACGGAAGTTTGTACTAATCAATGCCTCCATATGGCAGAGCTAAATCTGAGATCACTCTCTCCTATTTTCACAAGTCATGCATTATAGCATTTTCTGACTTGGTGTACAGTCCTGGTAGATTATAACAATTAATTTAATATTTTTATCTCAGAAAAATGACAGAAACTCAAAATCACCGGACTATGCAACTTTAATTCAAAAACACTAACTTTAAAATAAAAACTACTTCAAGCTAAAGTAAGGTAGATCATAACAATTTTTATTTTTTTTAAGTACATGCACAATCCACCAAAGCCACCTCCAGACGTTTAGCGCAAAACAAGTTTTAGCAATCAGTTTGAATACATCGGTGCAATTAACCCTGGTTCTATCCGGTATATTTGTTTGCTTGTTGTTTTACATCCTCGCAACATTTAAGGTGATATCAGGATGGGAACCGACTTCCCACCCAACATGCCCTGGTGGGCACTACATGGGTTGTCAATGGGCTAGCTGGGCACAGCTCCAGGTGGGCTCTGAAGTGGGCGTGAGATGGGCCCCACATGGGCTAGATTCCCAACTTAAAACAAAAAAAAATCATATTTTGTCTAAGATATAGAGAACATATTCAATAACTGAGATAGGCCCACCTGGGCTAGCCCAGGTGGGTCCCACTTGGAGCCTGTGGCCAAATTTAGCTGGGCCCCAGATGGGCTGCCCATGTGGGGCCCACCCAGGGCCCAGCTGGGAATGCTGGCTGGGTTGTGACAGTGTACACTATTGGTGACTTTACAGTGCTGCCCCACTGGGAAACCAGGCTGCTGGCACCATGACCCACTATCCCACACAGACACATTTTCCTGATACTGTGCTAACCAGTCCTTGGCCTGTGATTAACCTATTAATGCCTTGTCCTATCCAATTAACGCAGGCTCGGTAGCGACAATTATCAATTTGATAAGTCATTGGTTTTTACACTGCTACCGATATGGTGTGATTTAAACGTAGGCAGAAGTATAGTAAATTTAAAACATACTTCAAACATTTTACAAGTTTTATCTGTGCTATACATGAATAAAATTTGTGATTATTTCTGAATACGAAACTACTACATCTGATTTCAGAGGAGGTGGACCTAGAGGCAAACCTCTGTGCAAACAAAGGCCAATGAACCAGGTTAATCGACCTAACAGTAACAAGCTCAGACAGACCCAATCAGCGTCACGTGCTGGTTGAGTCTTCCTCGTTGCAGCGCTTACAAGGCCCCTATGCCTATGACCTATGACCGAAGCGTGACTCACGTCTGTGCTAGCATGTTCCCGCGGTCGTCATCCTCCTCGGTGACGGCATTCAGGAAGCGCATCATCTCGGCATCGTGAGAGGCGGCGATCTGGAGCGACATGAGGATGCCGTCCTTCATGGCCTTCAGGAGGCCACCGCCCTCTCCTCGCAATGCCGGGCCCAGACACTCGGGGCGCCTGATGAGCAGGCGCACCACCAGGTTAGCATTCTCCTCCACGCTTTCGCCTGTTGGAGACAAGCGCAAAGTATTCCGGTAAACTCACTAGATAAAACATGCATTCACAGACCTGCCACGTTTTATTTGGATGGCAATCTGTATTTTTCACCGACAATTCTGAATGGGTCAGTATGAATCTGCATCACCGTTGGTGTTGCCTAGATTTCCTTCCCAGATTGCACCATTCTCACCCATTTCGGCACCTGCGGTACTTGTCAGAACTACAATTTACGAGCATGCCATCTATTGCGCAAAACAATGAATTAATTGGTGATTTAGTTGGTTCGTTTATAATCGATTTATTTAAGCAATAACAATAAATAATTGTTCCATTATACTGTACCGTTGTGAAATGCATACAAGGGAATAATGTGGTTACACATTTATATTTCCATAAATTTAGCTAAAAATCCATATCAAAATGGAGTATGGCCGTATCACTGAAAATAACACCAAAATCTGTGTTATCTCAGAAAAATGACAGAAACTCAAAACCACCGCACTATGCAGCTTTAATCCATACACAAAGCTCATAGGAAACACTACCTTCAATGAACCTCCTTAACTTATAATTACAGTAACTCCTCTCTAAATCGAGTAACCATGGGACCCACTTTAAATGGTCCATTTAGGGAGGTGGTCGGTTTAGGGAGTTTTTACAAAATCGTTACAATGATATTGCATGGGCGATCGTTTGGGACCCAAATAAAATGCTCGATATAGGGGAGTGGTCGATCTGTGGAGGTGGTCAATTAGAGAGGTTTTACCATATATAAATCCAGAAATTGAAGCAGACGATAATTCGATCAATAAGACAGAATCACACCATACCATGCGACAAATAGCGGAATACAACTAAACTAAGCACTCACCATTAACCCATACGCAGAATCGCAGGAAGTCGAGGAAGCGTTCCCCTTCCACAGGGTCCCAGCCGATATCTGGGTATCCTTTCGTAAGGAGCTCAGCGTTACTCTGCTGGCCGCAGCGGGATAGGTAGACGGCCACTTTGTCCAGGTCAGACTCCCGCAGAGCCAGAGCGAGCTCATTGTTATCCATCAGTGATGAGTAGGCCACATCCAGTGGACACGACCCCCTCAGTGATGGACGGGCTGCAAGGAGAAGTACTTTATTTTTTTTTTTTTTTTTTGGTGATGAATTTATTTATCCTGCTCATAACGAATTTGAGTGTGTTAACACTTGTTTTCACCACTGGGCAGCACTGAGTCATATGTATTCATTCAATTCAATACTTTATTTCAGCCTCAGCATTATGACAGTTGCATAAATTGGTCCATAGTACTATAGGTACATAGACAAATAAATGTGAATAACATCAAAGTAATAGTATGAATACTACAATACTAATCATGATCAAAATAGTGGCCTACATACGGAAGTTTGTACTAATCAATGCCTCCATATGGCAGAGGTAAATCTTAGATCACTCTCTCCTATTTTCACAAGTCGTGTATTATAGCATTTTCTGACTTGGTGTACAGTCCGATGGTAGATTATAACAATCAGTTTAAAATTTGTATCTCAGAAAAATGACAGAAACTCAAAATCACCGGACTATGCAACGTTAATTCAAAACCTTTTTAAAAAACACTTCAAAATAAAAACAACTTCGAGCTAAAGTAAGGTAGATCATAACAAATCAATTTAATATTTTTATCTCAGAAAAAAGACATAAGCTCAAAATCAGCGGACTATGCAACTTTAACTACAAATCTAAAAAGATTCAACTCATATCAAATACAGTGATTAACTCACAATTAAGATTCTACTGGAGGATGCTGCTTTTTAGAAAAGCTTCCTTTTTTTAATACAACTTTCGAGAGATCTTGCTTATCGGAAAGAGTAGCCTATGTGGTGGCAGCAAAATTTCCTCCAAAGAAATATGTCAGAATGACCATATGTTTGATGTCTAATAGCCAACGATATGAAAATCAATGTGCTCTAGAGGCGTTGTTAAATAAAACAAGCTTTACTTTCCTTTTGCTTTCGAAAGACGCTATTCAGTTTTATATTGCATTGTAATTTGCAGGGTGAAAGTGGTCTCCAGGAAAAAAAGCGGAAATGCTGATATTCTCCCATAGGCTTAGCATTGTCAGGGAATCCCTGAAAATTCCCGGAAGTCGGGTTTCATACATATTGGTATATGCTGATGGTACTGCGGCGTTTGAAGCACATATTAGTAGTATACCCTGATAGGCCTGCACCATTTGAAGCATGTATTAGTAGTATACGCTGATAGTGCTGCACCATTTGAAGCACGTATTAGTAGTATACGCTGACCCTGCTGTGGCGTTTGAAGCCATAAGTAGTATACGCTGCTAGTACTGCGACGTTTGCACCACATATTAGTATGCGCTGATGGTGCTGCAGCATGAAACAATGTATTAGTTGGTTGGTTGTTGGAGTTTTACATCCTGGAAACATCTAAGGTCATATCAGGATGGCCGCAACATATTAGTATACAATTATAGCCACAGGAAAAATCCCGGAAATCCTCGAAATCGCGGAGATCTTTCATCCCTGAATTTGTAGGATCATGTTCAACTGAGTTCTCCACGGCCATGGCGGACCAGCGAGTACTAGGGGTTGTACTTACATAACAACATGCAGCTATTGTCAAGAAGGTAGCTTAGATGTTCAAACATGGTGCGCTGGTTGACGCGCCCAGTTCGACAGAAGTAGCACAGGAATCGACAGCATGACACCACCATCTCTGCAGCTGTGTCCTGTGGGGGGTGGGTGAGGGGGGATTTGTGTTACTGCCAGCCGAAAGCCCACATTTACATAGGCACGATGCTAATTAGACATGGTAAACTTGCAATATACAATAACATAATCGGGTTTTTCTCTAAAACTGGGCACCACATATTTGGTTTCCACATTATGATGCTGATAATTAATTCTTTCTTTTATTGATAGCAAGTCAAATAATTATTGTTGCCTCTGTGTATTTAAGTGTGTTAGCAGTATTACATATACTTAGTCTATCCCACAAAAGATATTAATAGTGTACTTGTATGATTTTGTGCGAAAATGAAAATATGAAAATTTACACATCGACATCACACATTTACCCAAACTTTTTTTCAACTTTTAAAAACTATTTCTTTTAAGACATAATCTTGTTTACTTAACCACGTAACCACTACAATTTATTTGACTTTGATGTGTATGCTAAAAGGATGTTCTGGGCGTGTCTTTGATGTCCATGTTACACAAGTGATATTAATGTCAGTCACAAAAGAAAAAAAGAGACAATAACGGTGAACATTCCGTTAGGATAATATTCATGTACATACAAGGTTGCATCGACATTTTCACATAATGCAGAAATGTTTATGATACCACTTCATGGCCGAGAAGCGGGGTGTCTGGAAAAGTAGTGTAAAAGAAAAGAAAAAAAAAACCACATTGACTCTGCAACTTTCAGTCTTGTTGCGCACGGTAGCCTACCTTGTTAGTATCTGTCTCGGCCACTTCCGGTTGGTTCGAGGCGACTGAAGACCGTCGCTTCTGAGCAGGGTCGACGGCAGCGGTCTGCTGCGCGCCCTTGCTCAAGGTGTTTACCATCAGAGACATGACCGTCTCGTGAATGCCCAATGCACGCATCAGGTCCGGGTGTTGGAAGAACACCTTGTTGTCGGCAAGATCCCTGTGTGCACGCAGAGGAGACATTAGATCAAAGAATCACCTCCATCCAGAGTTTTGTTTGTTTGTTTGAGTTGTACGTCCTGGCAACATCTAAGGTCATATCAGGACGGGTACTGACTTGTGAAAGTGCACACTCATGAGTCTTTATAGTGCTGCCCCACTGAGAGACCAGGACACCAGCACCATGACCTGATATCCCACTCAGTCACATTATTCTGACACTGAGCCAACCAGTCCTTGCCACATCCTAATAATGCCGAGCGCCTGGCTAGGAAGCGACAAGTATCAATTTTGAAGTCATTAGTTTGACTGCACCAGGGTTCGAACCCGTGGGTTGGAATCTGACGATCTACCAAAACGGGAGACAGACTCAACTCATTCGGCCATCCCGTCTGGTCCCTGTCCAGAGTAGGGGTGAAGCACAACTCATTAGAAAAAAGTAGTGAAAGGCGGGGTAAATGAAATGAGAACATAAGTTTTTAATTTAAGAAACAACATATGTTCTTCACATACCTCTCTATATTTACCCGCTACTGTAAAGGAGGTCTAAAAAGCCTGAGATGTGGTTGACAACTGGTTTTATTATTGGCGACAATAACTCCTCTCGGTGGACGTTTCCGCCGGTCTTTCCTTCGTGCGTACATCGATACCGATATATACGACATCCCCCTTTCATGTACAATACGGACAGCGGTGACGACACATACACCTTTCATGTACATTTGTTACAGAGTGTTCAGGACATTATATTTGACTGATAACTCTTATTGCACTGTAATGTCCCCTCGCTATGATCTATCTTTTCATGTTTTACCTTATGACAACTTTCCCTTATTCCAATGTGGCTTACCACATTGAGTATTCTATGTTTCTTTGTTGTTTAAATTTTTTTTATTTATTTTTAGTGTTATATACGACAGCTACTTTTGGAGGAATAATTTAAATATGTGACCCCCCAATAGCCGATGTTTATATTTTGTGCTGGGGGCGCGTTAAACAAACAAATGGAGCGCCAGGCTAGGTAACAACAAGTATAAATTCTATAAGTCATTAGCTTGACTCGGCTGGGGATTTGGATTTGGACTCCTGACCTTCCGCATGGGAAGCCTGCACCCAACCGATTCAACCACCACGACTGGTCTCCACTAATCAAGAAATACTTGGAGGATGAGAGAGATTTGTTCTTTACAAAGAGGGAGAAGCCACGTAAATAATGTACCAAATGTTGGCCTTGAGGATTTCCTCCTCCTCAAGACTGACTTGCACGTCGAGCAGTGCACGGATGGTGCCAAGTGCTTTCAGCAACTTTAGGATGTCATCTTTGCTCGCCTGACTGATCACGTAGGCTTGTTCCATAGACCGGATCAGCTGTGGGCAGAAACACATTCACAACGTCATTATTCATCAAGTCAGTTGCAGTTAGGCCTTCAAGTTCAAGTAGTTGATTAAAGTTGCATAGTCCGATGGTTTTGAATTTCTGTAATTCTTTCCGAGATAAATATATTAGATCGATCATTAGGATCTACTTTACATTAGCTTAAAGCTACTTTTATTTTAAATGGAATTTTTTTAGATATTTGAAGTGCAAACATGGAAAATGGGGGACCTCCGACTTTTTAGTTCAAATTCCTGCCGTTCGCGTCGCCACTGAACGAGTGGGCCTATTCGGCACACTGTCACACTGCAAACCCAATGGCTATGAGCAATCTTCATAGAGAAGAAGTCAAATATCTCTAAAACCACAACACCTAGAGACAAACCGCTTGGTATACATATAGAAAACATACAACGAATAGATTATATTCAATTTATAAGGTTAGGGTTCGCGTATTTCTATTAATTTTGAATAAAATATACGTTTTGCACTGCGCGTACCGGCAAACTCAAAGCATTGTCAATGACCATGTAGGCCCACTAGTACCGACGCGCCACCAAGTGTCAGAAAATGAACTACGCAACATGTCCCCCATTAGTTTTGGCAAGCTTGCCAAAACTCGGACATCATAGACTTCTGCAGTAACAGGTTCTACAACTTCTATTAAATTGACTCAGCATTCCCTTAAATGCAGAAATATTTGTTTAATAATTACATCAGTACCTAAGTTAGATATGTAAAATTTAATCTAGATAATTATTTTGGTTTTGAAAATTTGATATTTCATCGGACTATGCAGCTTTAAATAAAGCTTTACTCTTGGTTTAACATGACTACATCCAAATCATCAGTGATCATTCCCGTTTCATATGGCATGCTACTCAAATGTATTAAATTATACCATTATACACTACTACACCGATCTGGTCACATCATTCAACAAATCACATATTAATACACACATATAGATCTAGATAGCCATGTCGTTAACACTACTCCAGCCCAGTGGATGATATAGTAACACAACCTTGTCCCAGCTCACTTGAATTTATTTTTTTTTGGTCCATTATTTCTTTAAGCAGGGGAAATTTCAGTCATAGATGACTGGTCTTCCTCATTCCACTGCTGGTCGATAGAAAGCCCGAGCCTACACTTTTACCGACCCAAGGGATTTTTAACCTCCCACACTACATAGACATGGTATGAGAGCAACCGGCCTTTGATGACGCTGTAAGTTATACACAGTGGTGGAAATCCAAATTGGCAAAGCTGAGGGCATGGGGAATCGAACCGCCAACCCTCAGATTAGGAGTCTGACCTAGAAAAAAGTCAGACACTCTAACCACTCCGCCACAGAGAACGCCACTGACGTCAGATACTGGCATATAGATTCCAGGAGAGACTTGTTCAGTCAAATCGACTCAACACTTGTTTAGCACCATGACGTAGGTTGGTTGATTGAGTTTTACGTCCTAGCAACATCTAAGATCATTTCAGGACGCGTACTGACTTGTGACAGTGCACACTCATGGGTCGTATTCGATTAACACGACCCGGGCGAGTCGGGTCACCCAAGATGCTAAAATTTCAAATCGAACACTGCGAGTGGAGTCGACAAAAACACGTGCCGTGTGTAAAACGGCCCTACCCCAGTAACCCACATCCTGGCTGGGGGTGGCTAGGAATGATGACGTCACATTTGCGCTGGTACTGTCCTGCAGGATTGCAGGATAACAGCTACCAGTACCAGTCCTACCTGGTTTTTTTTGGTAATAACCCAGATTAATGAAATGGAAATATAACTAAACTATGCAATCAGGAAATACTTTATATCCTATTTTGCTGTAGTTATATCGCTTATTTAAAAATAATAAAAAAAGTTGATTCAGCCACCATTTTTTCCACCCCGAGCGTGGAGAAGCGTATTTGATTATTCAACCCGAAAGTGGCTCGGGTGACCCGAGTTGATTAATCGATTACACTCATGGTAACTTTATAATGCTGCCCCACTGGGAAAACAGGCCGCAGGCACCATGCCCCAATATTCCACTCAGTCACATTATCTTGACACCGAATCCTTGACCTATTCTATTAATGCTGAGTGCCAAGCTAGTAAGCGACAAGTATAAATGTTGTAAGTCATTGGTTTGACTCGACCGGGGATCGAACTCCTGATCTCCCGCACGGGAGGCCTGCGCTCTACCGATGCGGCCACGGCGCCCAGAGCACCATGACTTAACTGCGCCCTGCCCTATTGGTTGGTTGGTTGTTAGGAGTTTTATGTCCTGGCAACATCTAAGGTCAGCCCATCCGAATATGACCTTAGATGTTGCTAGGATGTAAAACAACAAACACACACAACAATCTGAGGTCAGATCAGGACGGGCCCTTCCCTCTTGTCGGCGCATCCTCACTTACCTCACCCACTCCGTCGTACTGACGATGGAGCAAAGAGAACATTTGCCTGATGAGTTCCTGATTTTGGATGAAGTCGTTCTTAGCCCAATCTATCACGGTCTTGATGATCAGCTTTTGCATGGAGTCTACAATGATACAGCATACCTTAAATTCACACAGTCCCATGGTTTCAGTTTGTCATTTTCTTCAGATAAATACATTAGATTGATCGCTATGATTTATTTACTTTATTTCAGTTTAATGTAACTCCTATTTTTAAATGGCTAACATTGGAGGTATTTTGTTAATTGAAAACACACCAAATTAATGTTGGCAAGCAGGGTAAAATTCTGACATTATTGGCTTCAGTGGTAACAAGTTCTATTAAATTGACTTATTCCCTTCTCTTCAGCAACACATGCTTAATAAGTACACCCATACTGGATATGTAGGATCAAATCTGGGTAAGTGGGCAAAAATCATCGTGACGTACTCAAATATATACCTCGATCAAAAGATAAAAAATACATCAATCAATAGATTAAAAAGATATATAGATTCCGGGTCCATACACATGTGAAAATATGGAATTTAAGGCTATTTCAAGGCTTTTCAAGGCTGTTTTTGATGAGAATTCAAGACTACTTTCATTTGGATTTAGTCTGAAATTGGCATTCCAAATGCAGATTTCGGACTAATTTAGCTCAGTTGGGGACAATTTAATAGAATTGAAAGCTTTTCTAGACTAATTACCCAAAATAGGTTAAATTTAAGGCTTTTCCATACTAATCCCCCAAAATAGGTAAAATTCAAGGCTTTTCATTTCAAGGCCTTGAAATGCGGCAAATGAAGTTCAAGACTTTTCAAGACTTTTCAGGCCCCGTACGGATCAGGAAAGATAGCCATGGCGTTCCCCAAACAATCCACAATCAATCCAAATTCCAGCACAAACCGAAATACCAAACACGGCTTTCTTTCAACAACAAAAAACACCTCACCTGGCCTTTCATCGGTGACGATCTCCTCGTTCACCTCCTCCTTGCTCTTGATGAGGGCCAATAGTTTTTCCGTCCATTTCAACTCCTTTACCTCCTCTTCGCCCGTCTCATCCGGCTCGGGCTCCGGGTGGCCCGAGTGCGACAGAAGGCCACCGTGGAAGCCCCTGAGCGTGTCCCTGATGCCCTCAGAGCACGGGCAGGGGATCTTCAGCTCCGTGTCCAGGTCCTCCTTCCGGAAGGCGAGCACGGCGCGCATCTGCTCGTGGGGCGGACACCGGAACTCGCGGGTCTTGCGGGCCGCCACGGCCGGCGGCAGGTCTGACTGCTTCACCTCGATGTAGCGCTTCAGCTGGTCCTGTCGGCCGGAGGGTTAGCAAGGAGAGCGAGTGAGATGATTGTATGAAGGTGAGAGAGTTGGTTGATTGATTGATAGCGCGATTATTGTAGTAAATTCAGAGAGGGATGGTTTAGTGATGGAACAATGATTGTATTAAGGTGAGAGGGACGGTTGATTGATTGATTGATAGCACGATTATTGTAGTAACTTCAGAGAGGGATGGTTTAGTGATGGGGCAATGATTGTATTAAGGTGAGAGGGATGGTTGATTGATTGATTGATTGATAGCGCTATTATTGTAGTAAAGTCAGAGAGGGATGGTTTAGTGATGGAGCAATGATTGTATTAAGCCAAGGATAAAGGGACGGTTGATTGATTGATTGATAGAGCGATTATTATAGTATGATTGTATCAAGGTGAGAGGGATGGTTGATTGATTGATTGATAGAGCGATTATTGTAGTAAAGTCAGAGAGGGATGGTTTAGTGATGGAGCAATGATTGTATTAAGGTGAGAGGGATGGTTGATTGATTGATTGATTGATAGCGCGATTATTGTAGAGGGATGGTTTAGTGATGGAACAATGATTGTATTAAGGTGAGAGGGATGGTAGATTGATTGATTGATTGATAGCGTGATTATTGTAGTAAAGTCAGAGAGGAATGGTTTAGTGATGGAGCAATGATTGTATTAAGCCAAGGTGAGAGGGACGGTTGATTGATTGATTGATAGAGCGATTATTATAGTATGATTGTATTAAGGTGAGAGGGATAGTTGTTAGAGCGATGCTTGTAGTTGTTGTTTGTTGTTGGTTTACGTCCTAGCAACATCTAAGGTCATATCAGGACGGGGCCATGCTTGTATGACGGTGAGAGAGAGGGATGGTTAACTGATGGAGCCATGATTGTATAAAGGTGAGAGACAAGGCTGGATGAGTAATTGGATGATGATTGTATTAAGAAGAGGGTAAGAGACAAGGCTGGATGAGTGATTGGATGATGATTGTATTAAGAAGAGGGTAAGAGACAAGGCTGGATGAGTAATTGAATGATGATTGTATTAAGAAGAGGGTAAGAGACAAGGCTGGATGAGTGATTGAATGATGATTGTATTAAGTAGAGGGTAAGAGACTAGGCTGGATGAGTAATTGAATGATGATTGTATTAAGAAGAGGGTAAGAGACAAGGCTGGATGAGTAATTGAACGATGATAGTATTAAGTAGAGGGCAAGAGACAAGGCTGGATGAGTGATTGAACTATTCTTGTATTAAGAAGAGGGCAAGAGACAAGGCTGGATGAGTAATTGAACAATGATAGTATTAAGTAGAGGGTAAGAGACAAGGCTGGATGAGTGATTGAACGATGATAGTATTAAAAGAGGGTAAGAGACAAGGCTGGATGAGTGATTGAACTATTCTTGTATTTAGAAGAGGGTAAGACACAAGGCTGGATGAGTGATTGAACAATGATAGTATTAAGTAGAGGGTAAGAGACAAGGCTGGATGAGTAATTGAACAATGATAGTATTAAGAAGAGGGTAAGAGACAGGGCTGGATGAGTAATTGAAAAATGTTAGTATTAACTAGAGGGTAAGAGACAAGGCTGGATGAGTGATTGAGCGATTATTGTATTAAGAAGAGGGTAAGAGGCAAGGCTGGATGAGTAATTGAACTATTCTTGTATTAAGTAGAGGGTAAGAGACGAGGCTGGATGAGTAATTGAACGATGATAGTATTAAGAAGAGGGTAAGAGACAAGGCTGGATGAGTAATTGAACAATGATAGTATTAAGTAGAGGGTAAGACACAAGGCTGGATGAGTAATTGAGCAATTATTGTATTAAGAATAGGGTAATAGAAAAAAGCTGGATGAGTGATTGAGCGATTCTTGTATGAGTTGTTTGTTGGGATTTTACATCCTGGCAACATTTAAGGTCATATCAGGATGGGTATCGACTTGTGACAGTGCACATTTATGACGATTTTATAGTGCTGCCCTACTGGAAGACAAGGCAGAATTCGGGGGGAGGGGGTTTGGGGGTTTTGAGGCTTTGTTGTCTCTGGCTCCTTGAAGAACCTTAAAAACAAAATATCTCAACAATTTGAGGATACAGAGTCATATCGTCAGAAAATTTAGGGGTACAGAATTTAACCCATTTTACCCTCTAGTAAAAAACTTGCTTTTGCTTACCGTTTGACATTGAGACACAAATCCGTCAGCAAAGGCTACGATAGCCTCTACCCGATGACGGAGTTGACAGTCGCACAGATGGTGGAGAAGATGGCACAGCTGAAGCACAAGCAAAAGTTGGAAAATTTGTTGGGGTTTTACGTCCTAAAAACATCTAAGGTCGTATCAGGACTTGTGACAGTGTGCACTCATGGTGACTTTATAGCGTTGCCCCACTGGGAGGCCAGGCTGCCAGCACCATGACCTGACATCCCACTCAGTCACATTATCCTGACACCGAGCTAACCAGTCCTTGCCCTATCCTATTAGTGAGGAGCGCCAGGCTAGGTAGCGACATGTATCAATTTGGTAAGTCAGTGGTTTGACTCGGTCGGCATTCAAACTCCCGACCATCCACACGGGAAGCATGCGCTCTACCGATTCGGCCACCGCGTCCGGTCAAGCGGGGAATGAGAAGCTGTTTCAGATTGCATAGTCATGGATGAATGATCTCCGCCTTTTCGCTGATTTCTGTGATTTTCCACGAAAAACACCCAAACTTAAAGCCTCTCATAGGGATATCTGCGTGTGCATATATGAAAAGTTATACATCTTCGATTATATTGGGTACATATTCCTTTGAATAAAAATGTGTATTTTCCTTTGGATTATAATACAGTTTTATCACCGACTAGGTCAATCTCCATATACGTAATATTATTTACAACATTTGCATTTGGAAACATTGCCTTACCTCCAACTTTACGAGTTCGGACAATCTCAACTGCAGGAGTCCACGTCTTTTGTTGTTGACTGAAATAAGAATTTCATCCCATGTTCTCACAGCGATTCAAATATCATATTGGCAATTCGTTCCATTTTACGTGTCTTACTTAACTGCTTAAAATGTACACATATCTATAAACTAATGGTATAATTAACAGAACAATTGAACGATAAGAACACCACACAGCGATTAACTGGACATACATGCACATTAATAATCTACATTAAAATATGACTAGCTTACGCTACATTGCTAGTCTTTAGGTGATGTTTTCAAAGACCTGAGACCGGTAAGACAGCGCACTGAGCTCTAGCGTTGGGATTAGTCGCTCTATCTAACATGTTCAAATGCAAACAACACGAATCACTCAACTATTACACGCAGCACATATAGAACTATAATTCACAACTATGTCCTCTGTTGAAACCATAATAACGTTGGACACCAATTAAAAAATAAATGCAACCATTATGAGAATACAAACATTACTGCAAGACAAGCTTGCTAAATTTGTAAGCTAATTACCGAACATAATACACAGGCTACTACCGCTGGATTTGTTTTGTGTAAAACAAGCAATTTATGTTTGGCGCGCGAAAAATTCCACAAATGGCTAAAATGGAACACCAGTAAAGGTCCGTGCGGTAATTAAAGTTGCATGGTCCGATGGTTTTGAGTTTCTGTCATTTTCTGAGATAAATATATTAGGTTGTTTGCTATAATCTACTTTACTCCAGTTTGAAGTAATTTAGTATTTTAAGTGCCTATCTTTGAGATATTTGAAGTGCAAACATGGGAAATTAGTTTTGGCAAGTATGCCAAACCTCTGACACCATAGGCTTCTGCAGGAACAGCTTCTATTAAATTCCCTCAGTGTTCCCTTCTATGTGCCTACAAATGTTTAATAAGTGCACCCGTATCTGAGTTAGATATGTACAATAAATTCTAGATAATTGTTTTGGTTTTGAAAATTTGATGATTCATCGGTCGATGCAGCTTTAAGGTAACTTCATTAACATTTAGCCGACAGTTGGGCATGTCATGAGGGAGGGAGGGATGGGGGGGGGGGGGAGAAGATGGGGACGGAGGGAGGGATGGAGGGAGGGAGGAAAAGAGGGATGGAGGGATGGAGGGATGGAGGGCCGAGGCTTGGAACAAACGGAATAATAAAATAATGCAATGAACACACCATTCGCAGTTCTTGGACATCACGTCGCGGGATATTTTTTCAAATTAGTTTTCCTCTTTTTGTGTTGTTGCTTTCTCTCTTGGACTAAGGAGGAGTTTTTTTTAAATGGGAAAACAGTAACAGCACAAACAAATACAAATGACAAAGGTGACAGGTTGAGGTACATTGGCTCATTGATATATCCAGCAGCACTGCATGATTACACTGGCCATATATCACGGTGGGTCATTCCAGTGGGTCAACTTGAACGGTGCAGTTTGGGATTGAGTGGAGAATGAATGAGAGATTGGTGATTTCTCTTCTTTTAAAAAATATTTTTGTTCCCGATAGAATTAGAGGGTACATGTAGCAAATTTTTGTTTACACCAGGATCATTCCAAAATGAGATGTACAATGTTAGGGCAATATATACATATAGATATATATATATGCAATTATATATATATACATATATATATATATATTATACAGTTACGATCATTGGCAATGATGCCACATTAAAAGAAGAAACAAACAGGGGGAAACGGTGGCAGATTCGCGTCTGCGCATGATCGCGCGTCCTCATGACCTTGACCTCTCACCTTCATCATCCGCCAGGGGTACCCCTTGACCTTCGCCTCTCTGTGGCTCACCTTGACCTTCAATGCTATGATGATCTGATGTTTGAGGAGCAGCTTCTATGGCTAGTTGTTCTACAGCGATAAAGGCACGGAACAAATGCAACCGACTCTTATGATGCTAACACGTGTCACATGGAAACAGGATGCAATAGGAAACGTGGATATACAACAGAGACAATCTATCTACAAAAGCAGTAAGAAGATAAATGTACAGATAGTGTAAGGTGGTGCTGTGTGTGCAGAGAGATGTGTGATTACGCCTTCAAACATTAATACTCCACTTGTAAAGGATGTATATATGACATCACTCTGGCTGAGCTCACTTGGACCAGGCAGAAGGATATCATGCTTATATATGCTGTATTTATAAGCCATTACGTATGTTGACGAGGCAACATCGTTAATTCGCAGGCGAGGCTAGTCGATGTCTCACGTGACCCGCCCTTCCCACGTGACCCTCCCTCACCGCTTGCCTCACTTCGGTCCTCGCTCTCGCCCAAGCTACAACAAATTCCCCACCCACCGAACCCTCTTCTAGGAGGGGTTAAGTGCTGATTCCTGCTACTGACTACTGTTATCTGTGCTTATCGTTTCCTCTTCCTGTCACTCCAGCTAGAAGAAGCTGGTCTCATTATGACATCCGACACGATCACTGAACTGACACTACGGAAACCAGCCTTCCCGATCACGATGCCAGTCACCTCCACTCGAGCCAGCCTCACTCACCATCGCGACACTGACATTGCCTGTTGATTTACTGAATTCTTTGATTGATTATCTTTGAAGAGAATTTTGACAAATTAATTATTGAAGATGCTGCTCTCACTTATGAGTAATTATGAGTAATGTTGAATAAATCTAACTCCAAGCCCTGACTCTGTGTTATCCGAGCACTGCGAATTATACGAGCATAATAAGCCGGAAGATCCCATCTACTCCCCAACCACTAAGTCATCAGCTGGTTAACTCTATCCATTCATTAGGTCATCTACTGATACAACCTCAGCTCTCCACGTGGCGCCACCTACTCACCCATGCCCATGCGACTGTTATGCTCACTCACTGTACCAATATGGATCTTTATATATACATATAAATATATGTAATATATATTGGTATGTAAGATATAATATGAATTTATGGTGTAAGTATCAAGTTACTATTGTTTATTTTTTGGATTTTTACGTCCTAGCAACATCTAAGATAATATCAGAAAAGATCAATCCCCGATTTGTGGCAGTTTGCACACTCACTCATGGCGACCTTTTCTAGTGCTGCCCCACCCGGAGACCAGTCCATCAGCACCATGACCTGATATCCCACTCAGTCACATTATCCTGACACTGAGCCAACCAGTCCTTTCCCCATCCTGATAATGCCGAGCACCTGGCTAAGAAGTGACAAGTATCAATTTTTAAGTCATTTGTTTGAATCGACTAGGGTTTGAACCCGTAGGTTGGAATCCTACGAGTTACCAAAACAGAAGACGGACGCTCAACTCATTTGGCCATCCAGTCTGGTCCATAGAACTAGTAGTCTCAATGCCAATTCAAACATCTTCAGCATCAACAAAGGCCCGTGGTCCAGATCAGCTCGGACAGAGTACAGCCACAGTGGAGGCTGACACTGACAGTGACTGTGACAGTGACCTTGACAGTGACTGTCACAGAGACAGTGACAGTGACCGCTGTTGTTGGTGCGGCTTGTGCAGTGTGCCTACCTCGGTGGTAAGTTTCATCGAACGACGATGGATCGATGAGGACGAGAAGCTGGTAAAGGTCATGATCGTCAAGGAGACCCATCACAAGGAGCTTGTCCACCACCTGGATCAGTGGACTGAAACAGAGCCAAGGTCACGTCAGATGGATACAAGGTCACATGGAAATAGATACAGGGTCCGTTGATGGTATTGATACATAAATTCGCTAGTGATGCAAAAGAGAGAAAAAATGATTGTCGGTTAAACAAAATTAAATTGTTGGGGTGAGAGGGGGGGGGGGGTGTTTGTGAAAATCTTATATTCGCCAAAATACAAAATTTGTCAGCATCGAATCTTTTGATCACGATAGTTGATTAAGCAGCTATGAGTAGTAGTAGGACAAGGAGCAGAAAGAATTAGAGGAAAGATGAGTGAGAAGAAGCAGAAGAAGGAGTATAAAGAATGACTTACACAAACATGTTGGCGTTGGAACCTCCGATGGGGTCTCTCATGTGTGGTCCTCCGTTCTGGACGGCATCAGTGAGCAGTACCATGAGGTTCTCCTTGAGGTAGTCCAGAGGGAAGAAGGGGCTGGTGAGGTGCACCTGTCCCTCCACTCTGGAACATCAACAAGAAGGAGTTCACCCTGAGACTACGCCTGGGACACTCACAGAGTCCCTGATGAGGCTACTCACTCACACACACCACACACACACACACACCACACACACACCTGACCCTCCACTCTGCAACATCAACAAGAAGGAGTTCACCCTGAGACTACGCCTGGGACACTCACAGAGTCCCTGATGAGGCTACTCACTCACACACACACCACACACCACACACACCACACACACACCTGTCCCTCCACTCTGCAACATCAACAAGAAGGAGTTCACCCTGAAACTACGCCTGGGACACTCACAGAGTCCCTGATGAGGCTACTCACTCACACACACACCACACACACACCTGTCCCTCCACTCTGCAACATCAACAAGAAGGAGTTCACCATGAGACTAAGCCTGGGACACTCACAGATTCCACGATGAGGCTACTCACTCACACACACCACACACACCAGACACACCACACACACACCTGTCCCTCGACTCTGCAACATCAACAAGAAGGAGTTCACCATGAGACTAAGCCTGGGACACTCAGAGAGTCCACGATGAGGCTACTCACTCACACACACACACACCACACACACACACCTGACCCTCCACTCTGCAACAGCAGCAAGAAGGAGTTCAACCTGAGGCTAAGCCTGTGACACTCACAGCATCAGTGACAGTGTCCACCGGCACCGTGACGCAATATCCTACTCAGTCCCATTATCCTGATATTGAGTTAACCAGTCCTTGCCCTATCCTATTAATGCCGAGCGCCTGGCTAGGAAGCGACAAGTATCAATTTGATACGTCATTGGTTTGACTGGACCAGGAACTGAACTCCTGATCTCCCGCACGCGATTCAGCTAACGCACCCGGTGCTAAGACTAAGAGGCGGTGGTGTCCACTTACCCAGGTTCCTCGATGTTAAGCTTGGTGCGGATGGACACGCTGTCCCCCAGAAGGGGGATGGTGCTCTTGATCTTGGCGGTAGGGTCGTCAGGGAGGTCTTGTCTGAAGAGGCTGAAGGATGCAGCGTCGAAGGAGAGCGGGACGATGAACTCGCGCTGTGTCTGCAGCCTGCAGAAGTGCATCATGGGAGAATTAGCGCTTACTTATACCCTAGTCACACTATGGATTGCGACCACTGGCAACCACTTTGCGACTAAAAGGCTGACTTGTCGCACGACGCTAAAAATGGTCAGTGACCTACTGGCGACCATTTTGGTAGGAAGGAGATTTTTGGTGAGGAACCTGCAACTTCCTTGCGACCAAAATGGTTGCCCGGAGGCCATTGTCTTTCCTCCTTTTTTTTTGCTTTGGTCAAGTGGTCGCAAGCCGTAGTATGACTGAGGCCTAACTTGGCCACCATCATAACAGGTACTGCCCACACACACACCGGTCAGTTCAAGTTCTCTGTGGAAGCAACATTGCAGATGCTAGGATTAATCAGTTATAGTCACATATCGCGAGTGAAGCCCGAGGGCCCAATGTGAATACTGGTTGAGTATTGACCGAGGTGAAGTTGAGTTTGATATATTATGTGATGTATAAGTATTATGCGAATGTAAAGGCATGGAAGGGAATTTTGTTATTATTTTTAAATACATATGTAAATATACATATACATATGTATATATATACATATTGTTAAATACATACATACATATATACATATACAAATATACATATTTAATACTATGGGTATAAAACACGTCATACAATACATAAGCAAAGTTTTAATTATAATTAGTTGCGCGTACCTTGCCATGGTGTGCGACTCCAGATGGAGGGCAACCAGTAGGTTACTGAAGCCCATGCGGAGTGGACCAGGCATGTCTGTAGGACAGAAAAGTAGGCCATTGTAGATACCGTCATGGTGATGATGAAAATGGAAACTATTGTGCCTACAGCAGGATTCGAACCCACACTTCTTGCCATTCCGGGGCTAGAATGCTAACGATTATGCTACCTAGGCTTCCTGATGTAGTCACCCTATCCACATTTATGTGTAAGTTTGGTTGTTGGAGTATTACGTTGTTGGAGTATTAGGTTGAGATATTTTAAGTGCAACCATGCAACATTAATTTTGGCAAGCATGCCAAAACTCTGACCATATAGGCTTTTTTTCTCTTCATGGAGATTTTTACTGCCATGAATGGATAAGTCTGAATAGCCTTGTTTTCGCCATTAGACATTCGCCATTAGACATTGGTCGATAGAAAGCCCCAGCCTACACTTTTACCGACCCAAGGGATTTTTAACCTCCCACACCACATGGGCATGGTATGAGAGCAACTGGTCTTTGATGACGCTGTAAGTTACATCTTTGGAAATCCAAATTGGCAAAGGTGATGGCATGGGGAATCAAACTACTGACTTTCAGATTAGGAGTCCAATCTAGAAAAAAGTCAGACACTCTAACCACTCCGCCACAGAGAAGCTTTAAAGAAAGGACTTTGCGGGTCCAATGCCCATTAGCTACTCACAGTGGGACTGGATGTTGTACTTGATCTGTTCTTCGCTGACGTGCTTGGTGAGATGGTGAGCTACACGATGGTTGCCAGTGCAAGCGATGCTCCGGTAGAGGGCCATCGTCCCAGCGTGGAAGTTCATGAGGTCCTCGTGTTCGATCAGCTCTAAGATGTCGTAGCAGCGGTCTTCCTCGGGGATGTAGATGGCCATCATTGACACTGAGGAGGAAGGATTTGAAAGAAGAAGAACAATTTATAAGAAGGACAATTTATAAGAAGAACAATTTATAAGAAGAACAATTTCTTAGAACAATATTTGAGAAGACAATTTGCAAAAGAAGAACAATTTGGAAAGAAGAATAATTGGAAAGAAAAACAATTTGGACAAATTGAAAAGGACCATTTGAAAAGAAGAACAACTTGAAAAGAAAAACAATTTGACAATGAGAACAATTTGAAAAGGAGAACAATTTGAAAATGAAACCAATTTGAAAAGGAGAACAATTTGAAAGGAAAACAATTTGAAAGGAGAACAATTTGAAAAGGAGAACAATTTGAAAGGGAGAACAATTTGAAAGTGAAAACATTTTGAAAATGAAAACAATTTGAAAAAGGAGAACCATTTTAAAAGAAGAATCTGTATCAGGAATATCGGGTTAAATTGACTTAATATTCCATTATATGCAATGCAACAAAAGCACCAGTATCAAAGATAGATATGGAGGATAAAATCTAAGTAAGCATTTTTATTTCGAAAATTTGATCCTTTCACTGGAAGATGCAACTGTAAACTAGGTGGTGGAGGTGGTTTAGGTAGGGAACCTTTTGTATTACCGATTAAACTAGCCAAACTGCCAAACTAGCCAAACAGCCCAAACTATTGGGTTGCGGGCAGGTTTGCACATTATTATATTAGCCAACCATACAAAACCCACCTGGAGACTCGCAGAGCATGCTCCAGCCGCGGATGTTGGAAAGCTTGAGGGTGTGCACGCCGAGGGACGAAATGGGAACCCGGGACCAGTAACAGGGGTTCAGGGACTGCACCTCGAGACGCGGGGGGCACTGCGGCTGCACGTGCTTTCCACCCCGGAACATGACAGCGGAGAGCGGCAGGGCAGTCTGAAAGTAGACAAGGGGCGCCGTCACTGTCACAACACAGACACCATGTTTGAGGTTTTACATCCTGTCAACAGTTAACGTCATATCAGGACACTACCGACTTTCTGACAATGCACACTTATGGCGATATTAGGCCTATAGTTTGTTTGAGTTTTACGTCCTGGCAACATTTAAGGTCATATCAGGACGCTACCGACTTTGTGACAGTGCACACTTATGGCGATATTAGGCCTATAGTTTGTTTGAGTTTTACGTCCTGGCAACTTTTAAGGTCATATCAGAACGCTACCGACTTTGTGACAGTGCACACTTATGGCGATATTACTATTAGCCCTATAGTTTGTTTGAGTTTTATGTCCTGGCAACATTTAAGGTTATATCAGGACGCTACCGACTTTGTGACAGTGCACACTTATGGCGATATTAGCCCTATAGTTTGTTTGAGTTTTACGTCGTGGCAACATTTAAGGTTATATCAGGACGCTACCGACTTTGTGACAGTGCACACTTATGGCGATATTAGGCCTATAGTTTGTTTGAGTTTTACGTCCTGGCAACATCTAAGGTCATATCAGGATGTTACCGACTTTGTGACAGTACACACTTATGGCGATATTAGGCCTATAGTTTGAGTTTTACATCCTGGCAACATCTAAGGTCATCATGTCAGGATGGTGGACTGACTTGTGACAGTGCACACTTATGGCGATATTAGGCCCAGTTTGTTTGTTTGAGTTTTACATCCTGGCAACATCTGAGGTCATCATGTCAGGATGGTGGACCGACTAGTGACAGTGCACATTTCTGGTGATATTATAGGTTGTTTGTTGGAGGTTTATGTCCTGACAACAGCTAAGGTCATGTCAGGATGGCGGACCGACTTGTAATAATGCACACTTATGGCGATATTATAGTTTGTTCTATAAAAGATACAAAACGTGTTGTTGAACCCATCTTGCTGTCATCCTCTCACTAGGTGGTGGTAGCTTAGACTGTTGGTTGGTTTTTGGATTCTTATGTCCTGGCAACATCTAAAATCATAGAATGGGTACTGACTTGCGGCTTCCTGACGCTGAGCCAACCAGTCCTTGCCCTATCCTATTAATGCCGAGTGCCAGGCTAGAAAGCGACAAGTATCAATTGTATAGGTCATTGATTTGACTCGACTGGGAATCGAACACAGCTTAGACTAGACTGTGGACTACCATAAACACCAGGGTCACGTTCAGGGTACGCCTCAGAGTCGACTCCGAGGCGGTTTCACAACGTTTTTTGGCCTATATGCATTCAGGGTGCGCCTCAGAGTCGACTCCGAGAGCTGCGTTTTTCAGGCAGGAGGCAAAATGTGCCTCATAAATGGCTGCCAGATTCACTGCTTTCAGCCAACCAGAGCTGTCCTTTTCAATTGCAAATGGCTGCACGCTGTGGAGGCCGCCATTTTCGAGGAACCCGACAGCTAAAGCCGTTCAGACTAGGGCGAGGTCAGGAGCCATAGCGATCACATAGCACTCACCTTTGTTCTGCCGAGCTCAAACTGGAGCACCTCCTTGTTGGTTGGCTCGCAGAAGACAGCCGGGAAGAGCATCTGGCCGGGCTCCACCTGGAACTTGTTGGCCACCTCCTTCCCGTTCACCGTGAAGCTGAGCACGCCCGACGACGTGTCCAGGTGGCAGCCAATCAGGAGCCCGGGAGTCATTCGCTTTCCGGACTCCTCTTGGTGTCCATAGCGGTGCTGAAGGTCACCCGCCGAGACGATGTAGCAGTTCTTGCGACTCACACTGTGTTATATATTAAGTGCATGTGTTTAGTATGTATTCACATATATATATATAATATATGTTATATATAGGCCCTATATATCACCCATGGGGGTAGCATGTCTTGCGACTCACACTGTGTTATATATTAAGTGCATGTGCTTAGTTTTAGTATGTATTCATATATATATATATATATAATATATGTTATATATATATATATCAGTTTTATCACCCACCGAGATGATGTTGCAATTCTTGCGACACACACTGAGTTATATATTAAATGTATATGTTTAGTCTGTATTCACATACATATATTATATATGTTATATATATATCACCCACCGAGACGACTTTATTCACTCATGGCGACTTTATAGTGCTGCCCCACTTGGAAACCAGGCCACCAGCAGCATGACCTGATATCCCACTCAGTCACATTATCCTGACTCTGAGCCAACCAGTCCTTACCCTATCCTAATAATGATGAGCGCCTGGCTAGGAAGCGACAAGTATCAATATTTAAGTCATCGGTTTGACTTGACCAGGATTTGAACCCACAAAATCATGGGTTCGGATCTCCTGATCTCCCAAAACAGGAGACGGGCACTCAACTCATTCGGCCACCCCGTCTGGTCTGTAATTCTTGCGACTCACACTGTGTTATATATTAAATGTATATGCTTAGTGTGTATTCACACACATATAATATATGTTATATATATATATATATATATCACCTGCCGAGACGATGTAGCAATTCTTGCAACTCACACTGTATTATATCACAAATGTATGTGTTTAGTATGTATATATAATATATGTATATATATTATATATATATGTTATAAATAACATATATATGTCATATATAACCTGCTGAGGCGATATAGCAGTTCTTGCGACTCACACTGTATTATATAAACATATATCTATATATGTTTAGTATACAGATATACATATATACATATATATATCGAATCCTACTAATGTCTTTATAAACCCAATACTAGTCGCTCGCTTGCCTGATGTTCGGCATTACTAGAATTGGGCGAGGAGAAGTGCAACAAGGAAGACAAATTGTCTGCAGTGGAAATTTCCACCACTTACTCCACGACTTTTGTTTTCTTGATTAAAGAAATAATTTAAACTGTGAACATACCTGGAGGTGATCTTGTAGTCGAAGTCCATGGTGCAGACGACAACGTTGCGGATGTTTTTCATTTCGAACGTCTCGCTGAGGTTGTGGAAGCCGGGGCTCACCCAGCCGATGAACACATTCGTTGGGTCCTGGCCGGGGAAGATGCGCACGCCGTAGTAGTACTCGTCGATGTAGTTCATGGCCGCCTCCATCTCCTGCATCTCTGCCTCAGACTCGAGGTTCTCGGAGCCATAGCTGGCATCGCTGATGGTCTTCTTGAGCGCGTGCTGCTTGCGCGCTTCGAGCCCAACACCGAGGCTGTCCGTCTCCGACTCCTCCGAGTACTCGGACGAACTCACCTGCACCCGGGGGGGTGCGTTGCGCGCAGACTTCTCAGCACGCTTGTTCTTGCGCTCGGGTGCGGGCGAGGGTTCGCGAGACTTGGACTTCTTGAACATAGAGAAGGGCGACTTGGCCATCAAGCGCTCCGTCTTCTGTTTGTCGCTGATGGATTTCGATACATCTGAAAATTTGTCGATCAGAGAGAACTTAGAGCCAGATCTCTCGCGGTCCTGCGGGATGCTGAGGAACTCGGCTGCGAGGTTCGTCTCGCTCGAGTGACGCTGCAGCTTGGGGCCCTTTCGGCCAGTGGCGTCCACAGTGCTGTCGTCCATGGACCGGTGCTTGCTGCCCTTCTTCTTAAAGACCCCGCGTCGGTCGGAGGCCGACTGCTGTTCATCCAAGGATCCCCGCTGTAAGGCTGCAATCGAGCAGGGGCGGGTGGGGAAAAAAGAGAAGGGACAGGTCATCGTGTTACCAGGCGGTGGTGTGGTTCAGGGACACACACACTCACTCGTGAGAGTGACATGCATTATATGGATGTGTGCTTTTCCATATATGGTCTAGATCTTCGTTTTTTTTTTTTTAAAAGGCTATTGGGAAGAGAGTAGATAAATATTCACCCCGTTCCTAGTGTGGATAAAAGATTCACCCCGTACCTACAGTAGGGTAAATCTTTTATCTAGGAAGAGAGGAGAGAGCCAATATTCAAACTATTCTATTGAATTAATTTGTGATCTGGTGGGCACACCCATAATATATATAGATATACATAATGTAACTCTTTTATTAATTACCAAAAATAATAATTTAAAAAAATAACCATAACAAAATTAAATGACAAAATATAAGAGATTAAAACCACAATTACAAAAATAAACAAGTTTTTAAAAAGAACCCGCAAAACAATTACATCAACTAAAATCTTTTGCAGTGTTCTATTTTCACTGTTTTATTTCAGCTTAAAGATTTACCCAAGTATGAAAATGCTTAGATATTTACCCAAGTATTAAGACTGTGACAGAATGGTAACAGCAAACTAACTACTGGATATACACTACTGCGTTTATTGACCACAGAACAACCTAAAAGCGACTATATATGCTAAGGCACTTTAAGGGGGGGGGGGGGTTGTAGAGGTGATGTGTGTACAGAGTTGTCATAAATGATGAAGGTGAAAAAAAAAATTATTCAAGGATAAATATTAAATTAAAAAAATTAAAAATCCACAATCGGAAACGAGCATTTTGAGAAAATAGATAAGTTAGAAATGATGCATGGCTTTTGAGAGCATGGGAGAAATCTCGAAGCATTTAGGTAGAGTATTAAGAGGGATGGGTTTCTTTAAAAGAAAGAACTCATTCATTGGAATGTGTGTGTGGTGGGTTGTACGGAGGGTGGGGTGGGGTGGGGGGGGGGGGAGACAAGAAATGACCACTTATAAACATAGATGAGAATGGCCTGATAAAAAATAAATCAGGAAAATATTTGATGAATTTCTGGGACTTCTAAAGTGACGGGAGAAGTCGGAATGGTTGCAAATTTTGACCATATCCGGAAAAGATCGGACAGATAACAAATCCCGAAGTCCGGATAAATACGGAAGATTCTCATCTATGTATAAAATACAAGGAGGTAGATTATACTTATACAAATTGCAAATGGCGGAAGGATACAGGGGAACTTCGGTGAGGAATTGCCGAGTGTGTTTAGGATTTGAATGCAGGGCTTCCCGGGGAAATGCTTATCGCGTTAAATACGGGGAGATGGGATGCATATATATGTAGATATACAATCTTATAGTGGTAATAATTAAATGTCTCCAAGCAATCCGTCACCTAGGATTTCATCTTCTTCATCGGTGTCTACAGTTATTATCAAGGCGGAGGAAAGAAACAAAAGACAGCATGTATATATAGAGATATGTTTATATATATATATATATATATATATATATATATATATATATATAATATATATAGATGGGCAGGTGTGTATGGAAGCTGAACAGGTTTATTATTGAAAACAGTGAGTTCACAATGTGTTACTCATACTTGAATTAAGAGAGGTTGTGGTAACTAACTCTACGGTTAGCACTAACTAGTATTATGTTAATTAATCACCAGTGTTATCAGGTGTTACATTGTTTCCTCACCGCAATAGTATATATATGGGCCATGTCTAGAGGAGCACAGCAGTGCGATAAGCAGAAGCTGGCAGTGGCGCTGTAGCAGACATGTATATATACATCTATATATCACGACTGACCCGGCAGACACTAACCGATTAATATATGTATATACACATATATATATATATATATATATATACATGTGTGTGTATAACAAATATATAACAAGTGAAGCGACGGATACTAACTGATTTGTATATGTATATAAACATATATGTATGAATATCTATATATGGGTCGTTCGCAGAAGTTGTGTACCAATAGTGTGACATCAGTACCACAAAATCAAAACGCTGCCAAAGTCCTATAAACAAGTTTCCTCAATGTGCATGTCCTTTTGCATCTGAATAATTGAAAATAAACATATTCTGGCATATTTATAAGTAGGTCAAATGATGCTCACACCCAATAAATAGCAGTATAGCATGGAAACCAATCTGACTCCAAAATCAAATATTTTCCACACAAAACTTGACATTTTAAAGACATTTCACATACCACTTGCTTTATAAACAGTAGTAATAATAATTTGAAACCTCATTGCTATGGTTTTGTCTTATTTGTGAATATTAAAGAGAAAAGCAAAAAAATATTAGCAAGGTAACATTCAAAGTGGAAACAATTTTACACAAATGTTCGGCTCAAATTTCAATGTTTAGGGGCAACTTCAGGATTTATCTTTTACTATACCATAACTGGGTCCATGCATAGAGTGTCAAATGGTGAAAATAGTTCCTGTACTGTATCTGTACTCAGTGTTTGATACAGAGTTTCATAGTACTTGCAAGTGGAAACGAAATGTTACGATGTTAATGACTACAGAAAAGGTTAACTATTTCATAATTTTTATTTTTTTTATAGAAATAAATGTCTTCAACTTAATGAAGACATTGTATATGGCCATTTGAAGTGAAATGAGCTGTTGTTCAGAGGTTTTCATTAAGTTTGTGACACTTTATTTTCAATGCTGTTGACAATGTCACAAATTAGTGATGTAATTTTCGATGTATTTAGCTACATCCATCCCAATAAGATACATAATACACAATATTAACATTTACTTTTGATCTAAAATATCTCCCACATTATTGGGCTAAATGATGAAATCTAAATATTGACACTCCAATAATGGGTTTCTTTGAAATATGCATTTCAAGTAGACTACCTCAAGTGGTACACAGTTTCTGAGAACGACCCATATAACAAATGAGCCAGCGGACACAGATTTATATATATATGGATAGTGATAAGCCCCTTATCGCCTATAATAAGCTATGTAGTGCTCCTCTCCTATCCCCCCCATCTCGGATTGGGGGGTTGGGGGTCCGGCATGCACCGCTCACCTCCTGCGCGGGGCTTGACACCCTACTCGCTCGGAAGTATATAAATATATATTTATGTATACACACATATATATGTGTGTATATAACACATACCCTATAATATATATATTATATATATGTGTGTGTGTATAAATAACACATGAGCTGGCGGACACCAACTGATTTTGATGTGTGTAGGGTGCTGAATACGTTTTATATTACATGTGAATGTTGTAGACTTGATGTATTCGAGCATTGCAGAAGAATGGAATCAAATAAATGCTTGGAGAATTGTCTTTATATCATCTTTAAATATATATATATACACATATTGCACATGTATATATATATATATATATATATATATATGTGAAATATATATATATATATATATGTGAAATATATATATATATTTGAGACGCACTATTTGCACATATATAAGCACAAAGCTTGAAAACCCGGTGCGAACTGGCCGAATAGTGGGGTGCAGGGCACGAACACGCAGTGGCGCTGCAGTAGCAGGCGGAGGGATCGATCCCATCAGGCCATATTAGGCCAAACCAACTTAATTTTCGTTGTACACGCGAATAACCTACTGGGCAGTAATAAATCAAACAATAATCGGAGATGAGCCGCTCCGCCTATTTATACATTGATAAGTGATTATCCTATCTATATAGTGTGTGGGTGTGGTAATCATCGTTCTATGCTATGACACTCACATTATCGTAGATTGTCGGTTAGTGTCTGCCGGTCTTTGTGTGGTGTGAACAGCATCAAGCGCCTACCAACAGCTCCAAACAGGTTACAGATCATGGCTATGACAGTTGCAATGACTACTAGTAGGTGGCACCCTCGTAAAACAACATCTATGGATTTACACCAACAAGTCAATAATCAATAAATAAATAAACATCTATGTTGATTATTACATTTCACTATGGTATTTCTTTTCTACCAAACGTACTGCACAGCCACCATGTAAGCTACGAGTTAATCAGTTGAATAAAACTAGTCTATTGTTCCTTGGATGCAGGTGAATAGTAAAACCGACGGGCCGTGCAAGGTGGCAATACGGAATATGCCATAGGGGGGGGGGGTGGACAGAAAGAAACAGTACATCTCACGACTGATTTACGCATAGGCTTTCAATCTGAGGGCACAGCCTAATAAAAGCTTTTTGAATAGAGTAAATGCATCATGTGGACATGAGGAGAAGGTGGGGAGGTGGAGCGGGGGGGGGGGCGTGGGAGGGGGGGTGTCACCACGCAACATCAATATATAATGTAACGGAGTGACTATTGTCACGGTACCATGTCCCTAGCGCGAGATTCTATTGTCACAGTACCGTGACGACAGTAGATTATTCTACAATCATGGTTCCATTCAGGGTTATGGTCATGGTCATGGTCATGGTAATGCATATGGTTAGAGTTAGGGTTACGGTTAGGGTTGAGCTTAGGGTTATGCTTAGAGTTAGGCTTAGGAAGATGGTTAGGCATAGGTTTAGGGCTAGAGGTAGGCTTAGGTATAGGGTTAGGGTCACAGTTAGACTTAGGGTTAGGTATTTTGGGTAGGCATTGACTGTAGACTTTTGATCTAAAACTTAAAAGAACGGTACAGTGACGCTAGACTGCCGATGTATATCAATGGCCCCGTGACAATATGTTTGGAGACACACAGGCACCAGCAGGTGAGTACCACCTCCTTAATGATGCATGTTTCATGCATCACTTGGGAACAAATTGCATTTGGGAGTGCTTACTAATTGAGGCGCGCTCACAAACTGGGTCATGGACTCGTGGGCCATGCTGACAGTACTGGCCAGGTACAACAGTCAGAGTAGGACAGATAACAGGGTATGAGTATGTGCGTATGTATATATGTGACGTATAGCGTATTATGCTAGTATACAGATATTCAAGGGAATTGTTATTATATTGTTGTACTCGGTAAGACTCAACACTGTACCGGTGGCGCCACTTTCGGCCCGCCTCGCCTCTACCGAATGTTGACAAGTGTCAGTCGCATCGGAGGATTTTCTGTCTACTTAAAGTTGAGTCTGTGAGACTTCCGCTGGAACTGGAAGGGGTTTACAGAAGGGCCTTATGTTACCAAGAGGGATGCTAGGGAACCAGCAGAGGAGACGAATACTACAGTCGATGAGACGAAAGTTTGTGAGATTAATATAAGATGACGGTAAAAAAAAGGAGAAAATAGTAATAACTGATTTGTTTGTACCCATAGAATAGATTATATCAATTATATGCAAAGATAAGTGATAAGTGGATTTCTAACAATTTGGGGATATGTATTTAGTATGTATAGGAGATCCTTGTTCTAAATTCCTCTCTTCCTAGTAATTAACCAATGTCAGATTTTTATAAGTCAATAAATAAATCTTCAAAGAAACAATGTTTTATTTTTATAGGTCAATAAATAAGTCAGTAAAGAAACAATGTTTGATTTTTATAAGTCAATAAATAACTTTTGAGTTTCTGTCATTTTCTGAGATAAATATATTAGGATGATCGGTATTATCTACTTGAGTTTAAAGTAACTTTTATTTTAAATGGCTAACTTTTGAGATATTTGAAGTGTAAACATTCCAATTTAATTTTGGCAAGCACGCCAAAAGTCTGACACCATAGGCTTCTGCAGTAACAGGTTCGATTAAATTGCCTCCGTATGCCCTTCAATGTGGTGACAAATATTTAATAAGTGCATCAATATCTAAGTTAGATATGCATAATCAAATCTAAATAATTGTTTTGGTTTTGAAAATTTGATGTTTTCATCAGATTGCGCAGCTTTAAAAAGTTCAATGAGTAGCGCTGTTTACTTACACCTCCGAACTACCCGGCTCCTCATGTGAGCTGCGACTGACGAGACTTGGTCGTCAACCTCCGAGGAACGCGAGGCACACATGAACCGCCTCAGCGACGCTACGTCATGCAATAAACACTCGTTACGTCAACTGACTGTTAGTTGGCTCATGCTGCAGGTTAACGGCACGGTCAGGGTGTACTGTGTCTGTATATCATAGCATTAACAAGCATACCTCCTTGGAAGCTTGGTTGTAGGAGTTTTACGTCCTGGCAACATCTAAGGTTCGCACCTCCTTGGATCACAACCATCTTACGCTGTGGTACTTACTGACAAACTTCTTTGTTAGCTATGATTTTTTTTAAAGCTTAGTACTATTTCTGGGATTGGGCTATACATTCACCTACTAATATGATATATACATTATATATATATATCGTCTATATTTAATAGAAAGAGAATGTTGATGATACATCATCTACGGCCTTTGAGGTATATCTGGAACTGGATTTAAATATGATAAGGCACTTTCTAATATCATATTCCTGGGAGTGAGGTATGCATGCATTTACTAATAAGTAATATGATATAAAATTATATATATCATGTCTATACTTAATAGAAAGATAATGTCGATGATTCATTGTCTTTGAGGTATCTCTGGCACTGGGATTAAATATGGTACAGACTTCCTAATGTCTAATTTCTGGGACTCAGATATACATGCACTTACTAATATGATATACATTATATCATATCTGACATTCATTTTTATTTTCAAATAAAGTAACTGTTTTCAAATAAAGTAACTGCAATATCAAGCCTGCTGACCCGGCTGTCTCAAAGTTGTTATAGATATCTTCGTTACAATAAAATGTCAACAGATAACGCGTGTAATCAGGTATATATCCACTTGGTTGATTGCTTAAAAGATATATTTGCCTACGCGATTTAAGAAAAAGGTTACCATATTGACAAGCCACGCCTCTTGGAAAATAAAGAGAAAATCAACTTATACTATATAGTTATATAGTACAATAAACGCTTCCTATAAAGACAATATATAAGTGGTGCGATATGTAGCGGTTATCTTTTTTGTCCATGCATGGTTACTACTAAAATCTAGAAAAATAAATCGCTGATTTAAAATTCAAAAACAAACAAATAATTAATATTTTTAAAAGATTCGTGAAATAGTGCTCTAAGATTGTTGAACAGTCATAAGAAACGGGCGCCCTAAAGTTGTGAGTGTTCATGAAGCTAAGCATGCAGGTAGTCAGTGAGTGAATTAGTGTTAGTTGTTGGGAGCTTTACGTCCTGGCAACATCTAAGGTCATATCGGGATGGGGTGAATTAGTGTGCGAGTGTATATATACACATATGAATAGTTCTGGCGCAAAATCCCGTAAACGTCAACACGTACAAAACACGAAGCAAAACATTGGCGTCAAACCTTCAAAAGGTTCATTTTTTTTATATTCATACCTTTTTGGTCATATCTCCATAATCATTTCATAACAAAGAAAGTGGAATTAATGAGAATTAAAATTACCCTCAGATTAAAATATTAAATTTCAATTCAATTTTTGGATTGGCATTTGCAGGGCTTTGCGCCTGAACTGTTCATATATATGAATCCTTAATGCCCACTCCCCTGTCATCTCACTCTACTTTATGGGCACCTTTTCTAATCATAATTAGGAATGTGATTGTTGATTAGTCTTCCTCTGCAAAATGGTTGCAAGTTGAAGGCACTGCCATAGACACTACACTGGGTAACTTCAATTTGAGCTTCCACTGGGTGTCAACCTATGTAACTAGTCTTTTTGTTGCGGTTTTACATCCTGGCAGCATCTAAGTGTCATATCAAGACGAGGCCCGACTTGTGACAGCGTGCACTCATGGCGACTTTATAGTGCTGCCTCACTGGGAGACCAGGATGCTGGCATCATGACCTGACATTATCCTGATATTGAGCTAATCTGTCCTTGCCCTATCTTAGTAATGCCAAGTGCGCGGCTAGGTAGTGACAATTATCAGTTTTGTAAGTCATTGCTTTGACTCGTCCGAGATTCAAATTCCTGACCTTCCACCTGGGAAGTTTGCGCTCTTACCAATTCGGCCACTGCATCCACAAATTTGGAACCCAATTTGTCGGAAAGATATTCTGGAGATCGAAAAGGTTCAGAGACGTGCAACGAAATTAGTTGCAGTTATAAAGGACTTACCCTATGAACAAAGGCTTAGGGAATTGAAACTTCCTACCCTTTCCTACAGAAGGAAAAGAAGTGACATAATTGAAGTATTTAAAATTATGAAAGGTTTTGATAAAATAGATATGAACCAATTTTTCACCTTGAATAAAAGAGAAGGCAGTCGGGGCCATACTCTCAAACTAGTAAAACCCAGAGCCATTTCAAAGTTAAGGCAACACAGTTTCTCAAACAGGATCATAAATATATGGAACAGTCTCCCACAAAATGTTATTGATGCCGAGTCAATAAATTCATTCAAGAACAGATTAGAAAAAGCATGGGCTGATGATCCAGGGAAATTTGACCCCTTATTCACCACATGCTACTAATTATTCCTTGTGTTGCTTATTTACTTGCACTCAAGCAAAAATGAGAGACAAATAAGTGTTCACACTTCCTGTCTACCATTCGCTATTTCGCTATATACCACATGTTTACTGGCCTTTTACATCCCAGCAACATCCAAGTCCATATCAGGACAGGGTAGCGACTTATGACAATGCGCACTCATGACTTTATAGTGCTGCCCCCACCCGGGATATCATGTTGTCAGTCACATTATCCTGACACCGAGCCAACCAATCATTGCATTGTCCTTTTTAATGCCAAGCACCAGGCAAGCTAGTGAAAGGCATATATTGTCTAAGTCTAATTAGACTCGGCCGGGAGTTAACCGCACGAGAAGCGGGTGCGCTACTGATTAGGCCATCGGTCTGCCATCAATTAAATTGCAACGACCAGTCACAAAATAAAACCAGACACAACTTGTTGTCACCAAACTGCTATAAATCGTCGCTACAATATCCGATCTACCGTATACACTATGCGATTCATCCGACGCGACAAGTTGCCCAGTGTAGTCTCTACTTCAGACTTAAAGTTGCATAGTCCGATGGTTTTGAGTTTCTGTAATTTTTCATAGATAAATGTATTTAAATTGATCGTTGTGATCTACCTTACTTTAGTTTGAAGTAACTTTTATTTTAAATAGCTAACGTTTGAGACATTAGATATTTGAAGTGCAAACATATCAAATTAGTTTTGGAAAGCATGGCCAAAACTGACACAATAGGCTTCTTCGAAATGCTGGACATCCTCAACTTTAGAAGTAACGGGTTCTATCAAATTAACTTAACAATATTCCCTTTCTATGCAGCAACACCAGCAGCGGGACGCCCAATGGAAGGTAATCATGTCAAAAGTAGCCAGATAACACACCACACAGCTATGTACAAGCCTACGATATGTAAATAGGAGTAGGCTAGTCTAGTAATGAGAGTTGAACAAAATAAAATACATATATGCCAAGAAAATCCAAAAAAACTAACATAGGCTACTAACCATACCAACCAACTATCTATCTGCTACTGAAATGCAGGCAATCAAATTACTTATCAGCAGCTACTGTGTGGTAAGATACCATGAACACTACAAGTACAACTGGCCAGCATTGAAAACAAGCCTGGGTACCTGGGCTTATATATGCTATGGACAGTATAAATACAGCCTCAATAAAAAAAACTGTTTAAAAACCAAAAAAAACGGTATCAAACTGGATACATAGGATCAAACCTAGCAACGCGCTTTAGTTTTGAAAATGTACTGCTTTCATCTGCAGCTTTAAAGGGATTGTGAGCGCACGCTTCTTAGCTAAGGTGTGTACCTTCTTCATTATCGGGGAGGACAACTCCCGAGTCGTCCACATCGTCTTCTCTACCATTCCCATCGTCAAACTCTACATCTGGAACAACATAACAGCCACAGCGCATGCAACAAACACTCCACTCAGGCATCAAGGGCTAAAGCCCCAGTCTCACTTCGGCTTTTGACTATTATGCGACCATTTTGGACCAGAGAACCCACAGTCGCCAGCAACCAAAGCAATGGTCGGTGACCTCTAGGAGACCATTTTTTTCTCGCAAGGTTTTAGTGCAGTAGCTGCAACCTCCTTGTGACCATTTTTGTTGCAAGGATGTCAGCGACCACTGAGGACTACATAGCGACCACTTGCAACTTCTTTGCGACCAACTGTTATATAGTTGCAAACTGGTCGCATGCTGTCGTAAGCAGTAGTGTGACTAGGATATAATAAGCAACAGCAGGAACAGCACAAGGATGCAGGGGTAGCAGAGATTCACCGCCCAACACAACTTTGTTTACTCACAATTATCATCATTGAACATGGCTAGTTATAGTTTTATGTATTTTGTAGCAGCCTGTTCTCTGGGTGTTATTTAGGATATCAATATATGTAAATATATATATAAATTACATATATAGTAATAATATTTAAAAAAGGACTGATAAATCTGAGTTGTATAGAGTGCTAGAAGGACTCCCTGTGTGACATCTATAAATAGATCACACATAGGGAGGGGGGGGGGAGAGAAATAGAAAGGTGTGTGTGAATATAGGCGTGTGTGAATATGGACATGTGTGGAGGTATACGTGGGCATAGACACACATACGGGCACTCGGTGGAAAAAATGGCCACTATGGTGGCGACCAAGCCACCACCTGTCCACACTCTGACTGCAAATACCTGCCAGGAGCCGGGCTTTCCTCTTTCTATGCCCGAGGACGGGGCTCGAGGTGCCGGAGGAGGACTGGGTGCCGGGGGAGGGGACCGGGGCGGGGCGGCTGGAGGGTGGGCCGGTGTCGGGGAGGCCGGGCTCGGGCTCGGGCTGCACGCTCGGCTCGAGCTCCTCGACGAGCTGCTCACCTCCCGTCAGCGCAGTGCGGAGGTTGTCGGCGTTCAGTCGCTGGTCCGGCACGTTCTGGTGACGGATCTTCTCTCTGGTTACCGGCCGGTCCATGTGTGTTTGTGTGAGTTGGTGCGTGAGTGGGTGGGCGAGGGGGAAAAAAAGAGAAACAAGATTCATTGGATTTTCAATGTTTTACATGTATATATTTTCCGGTGGTTACCATTTCATGAATTTATTCGAGGTTATCTGTATAGGTCTATAACATATATGTTACATATATGTAACATAACAATTAACATATAGATAACATATTTAGCATATTTATAACATGCAATATACAACATATATATAGTATATATAACAAATATATACAATTTATATATAATAACTATAGATAACTATAAATATATATATATATATATATATATATATATAGATATATATATATATATAAGGTTTGTTTTGGTTTTTATTACATAGTTATATGGTTAATAGAAGCTGGGAAACACCAGTTCTCGTTAAATCACCGAAGTCAAACAATGTTGAGCCTCGTTAAGTATGTTTGGATGGCTGACAATATGAAAATACAAGATGCATGTATGGCAGGCCAGGATGAGCCCGATACACTAGACTGGATAGGAAAACAAAATCAAACAAAACAAATGAAACGAAAATAAATGAAATCGCGGCTGCTTTTGAATCTGATTTGGATCAATCACAAAATTCAACGGTTTTCTTTTGCACAATTGGTCAATTTTGAAGGCCTTTTCAGTGTATTTTCAAATTTAAGGCCCTTCCAAGAGACACCTTCAAATGCAAGGCCTTTTCAAGATTGAGTGAACCCTGAAATTGTTTGGCTACCTGGGAGGAACAAACTGCTTCTGGCACTTGACTGGTAGTGACAGGCGCATGTATTCCAAGCAAACCTTCTCCAGGGTGCCGTACGTCTTGGAGTGAACCTTCAGGCACGGCGGTGACGTGCTCCTTCAAGACACAAGCCACCCATTAGGTCACGTGATCTCAACAGATTGGTTCGTTGGTTGTTGGAGTTTTATGTCCTGGCAACATCTAAGGTCATATTAGGATGGGTACTGAATTGTGACAGTGCACACTGATGGCGACTTTATAGTGCTGCACCATTGGGAAATCAGACCGCAAGGACCATGACCTGATACCCCTCTCAGTCACATTATCCTGACACTGAGCTAACTGGTGATTTCAACAGAATGCTATGTGCACATTCAGCATGTTTTCTCCGAACACCAACGCACGTGAAAGTTGCAGAAAGGCATTAGGCCAAACTATATTAACTTTCCTTCTAATATTTGGGGGTGGAGAAAAAAAAAGTATATTCACATGGACAAAATATATTTATCTGGAATAACAAAATCATAGTACTCAGATTACAATTTATTTTAATTAATTTCTCCAGGGATTATAAT